>CM067373.1:90955123-91270123 GCA_034401795.1 Chaetoderma sp. LZ-2023a | reverse complement strand
ACTGGCGAATGATGTAATAAAGATATATTAGTTCGCTCTCTGGGATGTAAATTGTTTGAGTTTAGCTTTCGTGAGCATCTCGGCCATTTTCAGCACTAACTGACAGTCGCTGGTAACATCACTCTAGTCAGTTCTTGTGGAGTCATGTGACAGCATGGACTGGTAGACCGCTAGTATACGGTAGCCCTCGTCTCGCTCCACGGTTGGTTGATGTTTCTAGATTTTGATGGCCTCTAACTTTCCATTTGCACAAGTTGGTCTCGATGTTGATGACTGAGGCACTGCTGGCAGGGATGGTATGGTCAGTGGTTTCTGTGTGTTCTGCCACAGCTAAGTTGGAGTTGATTTTAAGATGTTCTTTAACTCTGGCGCTGAGTCCTGTTTTTCGCCTATATATTGGTCACATTCGATCTTGTAGATGACTCCAGAGCATTCATCTGGGGTCAGTTTATCTTAGGGTCTTACTAATTGGGATCTTAACTTGTTGACGGGATTGTGTTTTGACGTGGTGTTCTGATAAGACTTGGATGTACGGAAGTCTGACTAGTGGAAGTTTTTTGTCATCTGATTGTTTCTTATGAGATGGGGAGGTGGCTTTCTCATCCACAAAGTGTAACCTTTGGCTAGGAGTGATTGTCGGATGTGATGTTCTACTTTTTTGTCTGATGTTTCTGTAAGGATCATAATGGCTTAGATTGATAGATTATTGGTCAGGCAGAGAAAGTCCACATTTGGCTAATGAAATTCAAAAATAGGCTAATTCTTTGGCTAATGCTTTCAAATTGGTTATGTCGATCCTGTATTACTCTAAGTTTTCTCAAGCATAAAATACTCATTCTATCCGCAAAAGGACATTGGTCATGAGATCCATTTGAGCCATTTTGACGCAGTGCCTTGAAGAATGTCCGTTTGCAGGGCAAGAACACGATTGTTCAAATTGTATCACTGGAATGACCGGATCGATAACAGAGACAGTCAATTTCAATAGTAAATCTACATAAATAGTAAGTGGTAAATTTTCAAGAAGTTTTCTCTTGCCTCGAAACCTGACATACAATAAGCAAAATTTCAATTTTCTTTACAAATCCTTACCAATAACCCTATATGACCAAGTCCGCCAGAAAGCGGCCCATTCAACGGTCTAGAGGAACGTCCAATAACAGGCCAAGAAGACTATATTAGAAAATTTTCCACCGGAATAACAGGCTTGCTAAACATTCCAGCCATTTCAGTGAAAATTTTCAAAAATTGTTTTCTGGGATACAAATGGACATTCAATAAGGAAATATTTGTATTTTCTTGAGCAAATTTAGTCATTTATTAAAATGTCTAAATGGTTAACGTTCTATAAGGCATGCTCTGTGAGTATGTAGCATCACCTTAGTATGAAGATAAATATGTCTTATAGGCATGATTATTTCTCATAAGCTGCTTGACCCGATTACACATCATTTACATCATGCTGCTCAGAATTCAGGATAGTTTTGCTTCACCGATCACAACATGGATTCATCGCAAGCGGAATGTCTCGAACATATCTTTGATGATCGAAAAAATAACTCGAGGCGCTGATAATATACACGAAGGGAATCAATAATGTACACTTCATATTAGGAAACATGTGTCGAGGATATTAACACTTCATCACGTATTCCCAAGAACATGCTTTCAATGATGATGTAACGAATACTTTTTAACCCTTACCACTCGTGTCAAAATTTTAAATTTTCAAACTAAATTAAAAGATGAACTGGTGTACATTTTTCAACAAATTTGTTGGGAGATGGTGCTGGCTTAGACAACAAAATCATCCACCAAAATTTTTGAAAAACGTACACTAGTTCCTTTGATATTGACATAGTAAAAGATAGAATAGTGACATCAGAGTGTTAAGGGTTAAAGCAATTAATCTGAAGGTAATTGCCATCTTAGATTTGCTTTGAAATTAAACTCGCTAAAATAAGCAGTATAATTTTAACATTTTCAACATCTGATTGATATATCATTTATTTTTAATATAAATCAAACAGGATGAAATCGGTTAGTGCAATATAATAGATTTGTGGTGGTATTATGTGGTAGTATTAATTGCTGTGTAGTAATCGATTAGCTGCTACACATATGTTATGATATTAAGCTTGATTTTTCATTATTCAGAGATGATTAGCTCATTGCAACTGCCCACACAATGTTATGATTGGGCGGTGGCATGCTTAGACTGAAGTATCCAGAATGGATCTTTCCAGATTATCCATCCATCATATGACGTCCTAATCAACTACGTGACAGCACCCAGTAAAATTAGTTTCAAAATATTTAACAGCTTACCTGTATAGGTTTCTGGAAATTGACAGTTTGGGGATTGATCGATTCCAACACGATAACCGAGCCAGTCATTCCAGTGAGAAATTTTCAAAAATAGTCTTCTCTTGGTCTACAAGTGGACATTTTCTATGAGAAAATTGAAATTTTCTTGAAAAGTTTGAGGGTTAAATGGTTAACCATGTTACAATTTATGATGTTTTAGTATTTCCCAGTAACAAAATACACTGTCTTTTTCTTGAAAATGTTCAATTGTGAAAATTACTAATTTACAGATAGTTAAACTCGTCTCAAATACTAATGTTAATGTATAATCCCGTTATTATAAAAGGATAATTGTAATTATTGCTATCATCATATATTTGAGGCGACCCTAGTTGCAGGCTTATTTCAAGGTGCACATTTACAGTAGAATGTGTGAAAATAAAATTGCTTAGAATGTATACTTTTAATTTGTGTACCTCAATGTAATGAAGCAAATTAAATCTTATTTGATTACCATATGATGATTTTATTCCGTACAAATTATATATTTTTTTATTCCCGAAGTCGAATGTGTCCGAGTCTCTAATTCAATTTCACAACTTAAAACACTAAATTAATTTATACGCAATGAAATCATCATAAGTTAAGATTTATTTCATTTTATTACATCCATGCCCCACAATTTGAGCCTCTAAAAGTACACAACTTTTAAAATTTTATTTTCAATTATTGTCGTGTGAATATGCACCTCTAGGTCTTCATCACTCATACCAGCCAAAACAGCTTCTGCAGTGGTCTTGAGAACTGTCCATTTGCAGACCAAAATATCTTTTTTTTAATTCATCACTGGAATGACTTATTCCAGTGGTAAATTAAAAAAAAGTTCTCTTGGTCTGCAAATGGACATTTTCTATGAGAAAATTGGAATTCCTGAACAAATTTGAGGGCTAAAGGGTTAACGCATAAGAACAGTAATAGTACAATATGAGTGGGTGCAATGATGAGTCTTCAAGTTAAAGACCCATTAGATCTGAACATGACTATAAAGCCTGGATATGTTATCAATTATGCATAGTCTGTCATTAATATCGGGGAGGATGGAGTGGAGGATCTCGCGCTTTACTAGAAACATAAATTGGCTCAATAACTGCAGGGTCTTGTCACCAATAACAGCAGAATTATGGTGTGACAGCGCTATTATTGCCTCTGGGGACATATTATTACCATCAGATCTTGTGCATTCAGGACAAGCGTTACATGAGAAGACGAACCAAAGATGTAGTTTATTCTAGGACATTGTATGAAGTAATTTTAAATTGAATCGATCTATGTGTATATATTTGACCAATATAGGTCAGTTTGTCCCATACCTTTCCTGGCTTAGCGGAATTATGTTAACCGTTGGACTGATGAGTTTTTACAGTAGACATATTCCAAGGATTATATCTCTTGGCCTGCTGAATATTTTTAAAACAATTTGAAAGCCAAAAGCTTATATATCTACCATGCCTTACTGGGAGTATCAGTTTCCAACATATGTTTCAATCACAATCATCATTCTTCATCAAGCATACTCACTTGTGAACACACTATATCTGCTATAATCATCATCTTAATTGCCCATAGTATGCGGCCAACTGACTAATTCATCCTATTTGTGTGCTGGATGACTGCTGACATTCTCGGGGGAATTAGCCATCAAATATGTTCTGCTCGTCTGCATGAAGATGTGAATTGATTCTGCTTGACACAATCATGGATGGTGGTGCGGTTATTAAGAGGATAAGATGCTTCAATGCTTTCAACCTTCTTCTATAGCTCTGACACAGCACAAAATGCATGAGCTGGCCTCGCTGAAGACTTTACACCTGCTGATGCAGTTATCATCCCTTTGCCTCTACAAGTACAAAGAATGGGACCATGTCATATGTAGTGAATGCATAGAACATTGGCAATGCAACACACCATTCCAGACCAAATGTTCTCTTCAATGTCGAATGTAAGCCCCAAGTCAGAAATGTTAAGGTGCTATGCTGTTGTTGTGGGGAGAATAAAAGCCATTCCCCACACCTGCGTCAATTTTATGCATATTGTCACCTTAGTTATTGTTCCACCTCTTCCGCATGGCAGAATAAGCATCTATCAGCCTCCTCACGATTCCACAGAGCAAGACCTGACACATCTTGTGGCTACGTAATATATATATATAGCATGTGGAAGATGTTTGTTAATAATTTATTTGCTGGTGTCCATGAAAGAACATTTGTATCGTATGCCATCAATTACTTCCACTTTGAAAGGAATTGCACTGACTGATGTCATAATGTCTTTGAACTCATTTCCCTCTCCTGATCCATGTAACTGTTCTAAAGATCACCTGCCATTATATCTACTTGCAGGCCAAGCGATTATTTTTGAAAATTTAGCAATGGAATGACTGTCTCGGTTATCTGCGATACTCTAATGATAAATTTTCAAAAATAGTCTTCTTTTGGCCTGCAAATGGACATTTATCAACACCACTGCAGAAGGTATTTTTGGACAGCTTGAGAGTGAAAGGGTTAAATGCCTTTGCAGGACCAGGTTGGAGCATGTTCAGGATAGCATCCACATCAAGGATAGTTTCAGCACAGAGCCCACTAATGTATTGGATGAGATTCTGTTTGGTCATTTGAGACAATACAGGTGGACATTTTCGTGATCAAAGAACTTGTAGAGATTGTCATGTCGTCAAATCGCTGAAGTAATGCACAGTCTACAGAAGATGGAAGAGACATTCTTCACACATGACAGCTGTCGCTGCCTTCTTGACTTCTGTTGGTCTATCCACTCACTCAGGCCTTCTCAGAACTGAATACCATCAATCTCTGCAACGAAGTCTGGTTTTCATTCAGCCTGGTCAATGACAATCGTTAATAGCAGGTAATACACATGCTGTTTTCCTCACAATAAAGTTATCTTTGTAAAACTCTGCCAAAAGAAATATTAGGATGTTTGACCGTTACACTGCTCTACTGTAGCCATGTCCAGATGACCATTTGTCATAATGAACCTTTCTAGTTTTAGCTTTACCCAGCCCATCCCTAGTTAAGCTCCACCCACACCTCGCTCTGGTTGGGATCGATCGATCGCCAAACGTCCTGACTATCAATTTCAAGAAAACTATACAGGTAAGCTGTTGCATATTTTCTAACTAATTTGACTCGGCGCTGTTGCTGCCTATGGCAGTAACATCTCCCAGTCAAATTAGTTTTGAAATATTCGACAGAATGCTTATTAAATAGCAGACATACAATTTGTACGTGTCGGATTATTAAGCGTCTAAGACGGACTAAATCGAGCCATTTATGACACAATGATTATGATGTCATCCTACGTCACTTAGTAGATAATGACATCATATGATTGACTAAGGAAATGGATTTATGAATTGCTCTGGTCTATGGCTTACAATCCTGGTCAAATCATATTTATGTAGAGTTAGGAATCTGCATTTCTTATTGCTCATACATAGATCAGTTCAAATGTTAAATCTCCAGCTCCAGGAAGGACCATTAGAATGAGAATGGAACTGCGGACATCACTACACCAGATCTCCAAGAACGAGAACAGAAGAGAATTCTGACATTTGTTTAATTAGCCAATGAAATCACTCGCATGACATTGGCTATTCACGGAAAAGTTTGTTTTGAGAATACAGTAAAAAGTAAGCGATCCCAAATTCGTTATATGAAATTATTACAATCAACACAAATTAGGGACATAGTGGCCCAGTCGTTAGGGGCGAGCGCTGGTAACCCAAAAGGTTGACGGTTCTGCTCCCGGCCATGTCCTTGAGCGAGGCACTTCATTCTGCTTTTCTCCAGTCCACCTAGCTGTAAATATGTACCTGCGAGGTGTAGGTAATGTGAATTCATAGCTTACGGTGCAACAGAGCTGAAAGCTCCCTAAGGGAGAACAGGCCCAATGACCGGGGGTAAGAGCTGTAAAATCGCTGAGCAATTAGGTGAAAGACAGACTGTAAAATGTAAACTCACTTATTTACTTACTTACTTACACTAAGTTCTCAAACGGGTACCGATTATGCATATTAGGATCTCCTGTATAGTACTCGGTTACCATATTATGGTAATAATAAAAGATACCCAGGTAGTATTTTCACTCACATGATCAGGGCCAAACTTAGGACTCAAGGCACCCCGTGTAAAGTCTCTGAAGTTCTTACCCAGGGCCCTCGGAACTGTCGATAGGATTGCGTAAAAGCTGAGTTCTGTTTCAACTGTAATGCTTCTGAGGGGCCCATGAGATCAGAGGCCTGTGGTATTAGGCCACATCAGTCTTATAGGTGGTGTCTATGAGTTTAGTTTGAAGTTACACAGGGGCCCCATAAATTAAGACAACACATTTTTGTGTCACTTTTTGGGGGCCCTGGAAGTTTTGGGGACATGTGCACATGCACTTGTTGCACTCTCATAAGTTCGGGCCAGCACATGATGGTGGTCATGGTATACCTTTGTACCAAGAAAGTGTGTCCAATTTTTGTGTTATTAACTATCTTTTTAAACCGCTTTAGGGAATAGATTTAAACTTTTTCTTGAAATATGACCAATAGATCTCCCCCTCTCCCGTTTCTGAGATTTGGATTTAGAAAATGTACAGTCACTGTCCTATTAGAATGTGCTGCTTGAAATTATGTATATTATTACATATATGTACCCCCCTATGGGGGGGGGGGGGTTAGTAACTATAGTATTATAATAAATGGCTGACCCGCGGGCCGCTGATCAATGACAAATTGTCTCTAATTTTATGACATAATGTCATTCCGACAGGTCTACAGTTGTGAGCAAAGAAATATAACCACAGTTGATTAAAAGATGCATCCCGAATCTCATCCCCATCATCCTTGCTATCTCACAGAAATTAAGGAAAAAATACACATGTCAGTACTATCCAGTATCTTTGGCATTTAATGGTAGAAGTCAAATTAGTTAAAAAAATTTAAATTTTTGTTTTATTGTTTTGCCTTGAAATTGAGATACTATGGTTCTACGGAAGATTGTGTTAACAATAAAACAATAGTAATTTATTATGTCAAATCTCTAATCAATATGATTACCTGTTTCATATCTGTAGATGCCATTTAATCAACACAACCTTATTAAGGGCACAAAGAAATTCCATTAGCAGCCTCTGTATCTCCTCAATACAGCCACTCCTTTCTGTGATAATTTTGTCAGGCAATTATTGATGTCCATGAGAGAAAATTAACCTCATACAACCAGTTCTGTTTACTAATACTCCCACCAGTCAGTAAAACAAGTGTGGATGATATTTTTGTCTGTGTAGACTAAATCAAGTTAATGAAAAAAGCGTTAAGAATATGAAACCAATAGACTAGTTCCTGATTTTACATGCCTTAATCTAAATTGAAATATTGACTAAATTATGTGAAACATTGAAAGATATTATGATTTAACCAAGTAATCAAAGTCTGATGGCTCTTCAACACATCCCTATAGCAGCCATTCAGGCATTTCTTTCATTGACCAATCTATTTAAGCATTTAATGGTCAAATTTGGTCAAGAAAATCTAAACATTTCCCTTTTGAATGTCCATTTTCACGCCAAGAAAAGACTATTTTTGAAAATTTACTACTGGAATGACTGGCTCGGTTACAAACCGAGCCAATCATTCCAGTGGTAAATTTTCAAAAATAATCTCTTGCCCTGCAAATATCCATTCCACAAGACCACTTGAGTGGTCCGGTCCATACATACATGTAAAACACTAAAAATAAAATTTTGCTTCAGCGATTATGAATATACCTTGACTGAAATCCATTTCAGCCCTTCCACTAGAATTGTTTACAAAAGCATGGGCTTAATACTTATCTCGGATATCTAAAGCAGAATATTTAGTATTCAGGACAAAAAAAGGTAAATTATATAACAGCCACTTAAGATTATTGGCAAGTGAGATGTCTGTGTAACTGAGCTGGCGCCTAGAAGAATTAATAATGCCTTTCTTTTGACTTTATGAACTGTCTGAGGTTTCTAGAAATAGCTATCTCTTAACCTTTTAATGGTCAAGCTGGTCTCTTTAGTGCTCTTGATAAATGTCCACTTACAGACAGAGAAGAATATTTCTGAAAATTTTCTACAGGAATGACTGTCTCGGTTATTTAGCTAGTCATTCCTGTGGAACGGGGTAAAAAATAGTCTTCTCTAGGCAGAGATTATTTTTGAAAATTTATCACTGGAATGCCAGGCTCGATAATCGAGCCAGTCATTTCAGTGGCAAATTTTCAAAAATAGTCTTCTCTTGTACTGCAAATGGACATTCATTTCAATGAGCAAATATTTAGATTTTCTTGACCAAATCTAGCCATTACAGGGTTAATGAGCTCGAATCATAGACGCATTGATTGTTTACTCATTTTCTACTTTCTTAAACACGTGTCAGGACACAGATACCATATAAACCAGAGGCACAATGGGCCTGTATCGCTCAACTTGAACGTACCCATTTCAAATAGAAATGATAGACATTCTGGTCAAAAATACAGAAATTTAAGCTTTAAACATGTTAAAAGTACAAATTGTGTCCAGGCATTGGAGGAATCCAGTTTATCTATCACTCATATGACGTAATAATCAACTACGTCATGAATGACTTGATTTAGTTAGTCGTAAATGCTTAAAGAGAAATTACCTGGGAGAGATAAATAAATTTTGGAAAACTCTATTTTATTTGGCAATGTAATGGTCTCGATGACTTGATGTATTGTGTTACTGCACACCATTTGCTATACAGATATTCTAGAAGTCACCCTTATTTGTTATTATCTACTATTTTAATGTAAACATTTGTGTGGCCTGCAGATTCTTCACATGAAAAATTATTTTAATTACAAAACATTCCTATTGGTAAGAACGTAAAAACATATTAAATATGTAGACAGTTTGAGAATTTCAGACGAAATACTGGCGCCACAAGTTCTACAATCCCCATCGTTCACAAAACCTCAAGACTTTCTGCGCTGCGGATCCAAATGGCATCAAGCTTTGCAAACGGTGCATAATACCCCGCCATGATGACAATCCAGTGAATGAGAGCTAACAAAAAATAGAGATTTCTTCCCAGTCACCCCGTGAAATTTCAAAGCGATCCATTAAATGGTCAAGGAGTTATCGTCCGGAAACCAATTTTCAAGATGGATGCCGGTGGCCATATTGGATTTCGGATTATCGTAAATTTTGATAGGTTTCTTCACCAGACATAGTCCAACTACCCTATAATAATAATAATAATAATAATAATAATAATAATAATAATAATCTTTATTTTAGGAGGGTACATCGTCAGTGGCCTGATCTACCCGAGGTCCCCACAGAACAGCTATATTTACATTATGTACAATCACGATATGATAATTACACTATGTACAGACATGAGAAGCTAATAACACTATGGACAAATTAATAGCATTAAACAATCAATTTAATTAGTAGTATTAATATTATTATCATTATTGCCATGACAATAATTTTTTTTTTATTATTAATAATGCACGGCAGTCATAGGTGGGAGTATTGTGGTTAGTTCAATCTGTTATGAAGTTTCACAGTGATCCGATAAATGGTAACGGAGATATCATGCAGAAAGCAATTTTCAAGATGACAGCCTGTGGCTTGTGTGGCCATCTTGGAGTTCAGATCATCATCAATTTCAATAGGTTTCTTCACCAGACCTAATCCAAATGCTCTATGAAGTTTCAAAGCCTGAAATCAGGACATTGATCAATGAGGAGTATTTTAAAGGATGTCAGGCAAATTTTTCCAAAATCTAAAATGACTGTTGGAAAAACAAGCAGTTAATGAGTAGCATTTTAAATGATTTGACGACATTTTTCGGAAAATTCAAGATCGCTGCCGAAAAGATAGATCAATTAAAAATTCTGTATACAAGTTCTGAAGCATATCACTCTAGGGTTCTTTCAACCGTTTGCTTGAAATCGCCCAAGTGGTTAATGAGGAGTGGGCTTTTAACTGATTTCTAGAAATCTTCAGAAAATCCAAGATGGCCACCGAAAGAATTTAACAATCAAAATTCTGGCTAGAAGGGTTGAAGCATAACACCACAGGATTATTCCACCCAAATTTGGTCGAAATCGGCCCATTGATATTGGAGGAGTGACGTTTTAAAGGATTTCCAGATAATTTTAGAAAAATCCAAGATAATGTCGGCGGCAAAATGAACCGATCAAAAATTTTGAATAGAAGTTCTGGAGCCTACCACCATAGGATCCTTTCAGCCACATTTGGTTGAAATCGCTCAAACCATTAAGTAGGAGATTCGATGGACGGATGACAGATGGCTGACATGGTATAAGCTCACTTGGCCCAGGACCAGGTGATCTAAAAACTAATATACATGTATATGCTGAAAAAAAGTTACGAATGCAGATTCAAAACTTTCAAAGATCTGGCCTGAACAGGAAAGTTTGGACTAAATTTAATTCTTTCAAGGGAGATTTATCTCGTACAAATATGGACAGATTTTGTCGAAACAGAATCACGAGACTAGATTGTCTCTACATAATATATCCACTCCACTCAAAAGAAATTGTGAATGTCAGGTCAAAACGCTCCGCATACCCGGACAAGAAAAGCTAGACAAATTATAACACTTTAAAGGGATGTAATGCTGCCAAATATGGACATATTTTGTCAGAAAGAAATCATGACATTGCATCTTCTCATAATATATCCGGTGAAAAAATTCTTGAGTATAAGTAAGAACTCTCCGAGATCTGGCTATGGTTCAAGTAAGAGTTTGACTGATTCTTTCAAGGCGCCCTCCCACTCACCACCAGAACTTTTAGCAAATTAGATGCAGTCCGAGTGATGAACGGCCTTATATTATATCCACCCATTTTGGCCAGTAAGACATTTTAGGTAACAAGCAAATTTATGTTTCAAAGTTGCCTATATATACCATAGTGTCTGCAGAAAAAATTCCCAATGATTCCCACATGGGGAAAGAAGGTTATTTCAAGGTCAAAGAGATACAAATACAGATTTTTGTTGGTTCATAAGCTATTCTTTTAATAACTCTGGTTCCACTGGTAGTATCTTAACCAAATTTGGGTGGGAGGTTAGCAGTTAGGTTCCGAACATATGTGCCAAATTTTTAGTGAGAAGGTCAACGGCGACCTAAAATCTCTTTTTGAAGCATTTTCGGCAGCATTTTTCCAAATTTGCTTACTCACGTCTCACTGTGAATACCTCGATGAATCATTGCTTGATTGTTGTCCACATAGTCATATTCATGTCTCCAAAATTTGGAGTCAAACGGTCAAATGCCAAGGTCACAGTGGATAACTTCCTGCAGCCTTTTTAGCATATTGTTAAATACATATTGTTTGAGAAATATAGGCTCCGGGGTAATTTTAGAAATCGGCAATTTAAGTAAATTATATAAACAACATTTTATACGGTTGAATTTGTTTGTCGTCTGCTTGTTAGACATAGTAAAAGTTGAATATATGCCATATGAACCCCAGGTTGCGCCTCATTTAATATCCCTTTCCTTTCCCTCGTGTTTATATTGCATGTTTGGTATATTTTGGTATTATTGTCCGTGCTGTCTCGTTGCGAGACGAAGTAAAACTCAGATTTTTCTCGGATCAAGCACAGATTGCACTTGTTCTTTTTTCATGCTCGTACTTTCTCCAATTTCACGATTTACACTGTATGACCTTTGATTTCTTTTCATTCTCGCATGTTGATCTTATAGCCTGTGTGTTATTTTCTATTCACCCGTTTTGGCTTGCTAATTTGAATGTGAAGCTTGTGCGGGCTAAACAGCGATGGCCGGGCTGAACACGCCCTGTATCATTTGCGATGTAGATGTACAGATACATGTCAATAGCAGAGAACTTGGTGCTAAAGGGACACAAACTCTAAATGAAGTTTCATTGAAACGAGGTGATGACATCCATTTGAAAACATCTTCTACTGAGAAGAACTATGTTCATGAAAATTGCTATAAGAATTATTCAAAAGGAAAACAACCAAAGAGAACTTCCAGTGATCCAGATTGTTCTGGTGTTACACTACGTCTGAAAACGAAAAGCAAGCCTTTTGATTATCCAACACATTGCTTGATATGTACAAAGGAACTTGACTTTGATGATGTCAAGTGCCATCCAGACCGAGCACCTCAGATATCTAGTGTGGAGATCGTATCAAGCAAAGAAAAACGAAGTCCCATCCAAGAGTCACTAATGAAAAAATGTGACAATAGCCACGACAATCTAGCAGTAAATGTAAAAGCACGAATACATTTTGCGGGAGATCTCTGTGCAGTAGAGGCTCATTATCACCGAACTTGTATGACATTATTTATGCTAGGAAAAGGTGTTCCAGGGTGCGAGAATTGTGTTGACATAACATGTGGCATTTCTAGAAACCTTCACACAATTAATGATTGTGCTTTCAACAAGTTGTGTTACTGGTTACAACAAACAGAGCAAAGCCAGGGTCAATTCTCCCTTCAGGATCTGAGAGATCAGCTCGCAACATACTTGCCAGGTGTTCCGCCACACACAGAGAAGCATCCGAAACGTCGCCTTGTGAAGCAGTTTGGTGAATGTGTATGCGCTGCACAAAATGAAGGGAAAATTAACATGCTTACATTCAGAGCTGCTGCAGATAACATTTTACATCAGTCATATATTGATGCAGACAACCTAGGAGACAGTGAAGAAACCCTAAAACAGACAAAACTGATAGGTGCAAAAATTAAAAAAGATATCTTGAATACAGAACATGATAATGACACTTATCCAAGTCCATCAGAATTTGAATTGAGTGAATTAGAAAAGTCCATTCCAGACTCACTCCACACCCTTGTTGCTAACCTTTTCTCAGAATCAAGAAGTGAATCAGCCAACATGAAGAAGCAACTTCTTATAACTTCATTGTGCCGCATCCTCATGCAGGCAACAGGCCAACAATCATACATATCACCTCTTATGTTATCAGTTGGCCTTTTTATCAAGCAGACAACACGATCAAGGGTGCTCATTGATGTTCTGTCATCCTTAGGTCTATGTATATCGTATACTCAGATTCTGCAGTTTGAAAAGAGTGCAGCTGTTGGAAAGCGAGTGGATTCATTAATATCTGGTCTATTTGAAGTCAGCAAAGGGGGCGGTTTCTGTCAGTGGGTAGCTGACAACTTTGACTATAATGAAGATACCAAATCAGGGCATGATACCACACATGTAATGGGTATAATTGCATGTCAAACTTTGTGTGAGCGTACACCAGAACCAGTTGTTAGACAGAATCCTTCTTCAGCAGATATAATGCAAGATGGGAACTTCAGTTCAATCATCAAATGCTACAAGCGTCCTTTGAAATCATGCATGTCTGATGTTAAGATAGGAACTCTTAGCACTACAGACATTTCCACACGTAAATGTCAAATAATGGATACTCTGTGGCTGTTATCGAGTAGGCTTTCACCGAGTCCCCCAACCTGGCAGGGGTTCATGTCCGACATAAGTAAAGGAGAGTACTGCTGCACAAATGTGGTGTTCAACCCTATGGTACCTTTGAACCCTTCAAAAGATGAAGCTGTACTATGGTATATGTAAAACAGCAGGCCATGAAAGTCGGAATGTGCTGTGCAACACTTACCTTTGACCAACCATTGCATTTGAGTGCTTGCAAAATCAAGCAAGACAATCAGAATGAATTTAAGAACATGTTCTTGCAGCTGGGAGGATTCCATTTACTTATGTCTTTCCTTGGTGCAGGGTGTAAACTAATGGAGGACAGTGGTATTGAAGAGTTGTGGGGTACAGTGTATGCCAAAAACTCCTTACCTAAAATGATGGAGGGCGAATCTTATACTAAGACGCTAAGAGCATGCCTTTTAACAAATGCAGCACTTCATCTATTATTGTTTGAGCCTGAAGTTAGCGATGCTGTGGACACTGACTTGTCAGAAGAACTAGCAGAACAATCGAGCAGTGGTGTTCAGAATGTAGATGTAGACTGCTGTATGGACACTGATAATGAAGCATCAGATTGTATGGACATGATTGACAATGATGATGATCATCATCAGGTTAATATGTCAGATAGAAATCAGAATAGTGAAAGCAATTTCCAAACAACTCCTATGCCAGGTAGTGGTTGTGAAGATCAATATACTGTTAATGAGGAACCTGTGGAAAGTGATAACATTTGGTCACGTTTGAAAACATTCTACAGCTCCGTATTAGCTAGTGAAATCTGCTTGGATGAAATAACTGCAAATAAAGATCTGATTCAGCTGCATGAAGAAGTGATTAGAAAAAAAGAATCTCACGAACCCAACCGAATGGCAAAGCTATGGCTAATGTTTATGGGCATGGTTGAAATTACAATGTTTTTCATTAGAGCTGAAAGAACGAGTTCCTGGAAGTTACATCTTTTGGCTATAGAGAGAATGTTACCTTTCCTAGCAGCTGCATGTCACAACAACTATGCAAAATGTTGCCAGTTGTATCTTCAAGATTGTCAGAATTTATGTGAATGTTTGGAAGAACCAATACAAAATGGAGAATTCGTGATAAGAAGGAAGAAAACCCGATTCTGGAGTGGAACCTGGTCAGATATCACGATAGAACAATCACTGATGAGATCAGGGAAGACTGTAGGTGGACTCATCAATATTACCCACAAAGACTCTGCAAGAAACATTTGGTTACTCACTGCACATGTTGTTGCTATGTACACTGATGCTCTACATTGCCTTACCAGTAAGTTTACTGGGTCCTGGTCAGAACAACATAAAGAGATGCATCCAGGAAACATTAGAAAGGATTCGGAAGACATGGAAACCTTCAAGCAATTCCTTTTAAGGAACAACACATTCAGATCTGGCCAAGATAGTGAGCTCAGGAACATTGCAACTGGAGTAGTAGCTGATGAGCGCGTCAATGTAGATAATGCCCTACAAATTGGGACCACAATCCAAGAAAAACTGAATGAGAAGAAATTTGGGAATGTAAAGTTTAAGAGGGTAGAACAAGCTAAAACATTTGCTACCATGCGAAAGCCCCTCAAAATATCAGGTGATGAAGTCCGAATGTCATCACAGGAGCTGTACCATCGATTTGTGTTAATGTCATATGTCAATGGTTGCCCTCCTGACAAAAGTGTGTTTTCACATGAACCTGCAACTGTATCGCCTGCACTGTTCAAAGATGACGGGAGTATGAGAAAAGCAAATAAGGCGGATATGGCTAAATGTATACTTGAGATGGATACAGAAATCACATCAGAGACAGTTGGACCAGCAGCTAAAGTGCTTGATGGATGTGCTCTTTTGCACAAACTGGTTTGGGCCAAAACTGGCACTATGTTTGTAATGCATATGTGTCCTCTGTTGTCTCCCATTCTTCATATGGTCTTCCTCTTTGGGTAGAGTTTGACAGCTATGAAGTGGCAACAACAAAAGATCAGGAACAAAAGCGACGGCGAAAGGAGAAAATGTTCCCAGATGTTGTTGTGGAGATGAAAACACCAATAACTGGAGACAAGAAGGCATTTCTTGGAAACAAAAAGAACAAGCAGGGTTTGATCAAATTATTATCTCAGCACCTTCAGAAGGCAGGCATCCATGTAGAGCATGCTGGTGAAGAGGGTGATGCTGATGTCTGCATAGTTAAGAAGGCAATGGAATTGGTAAAAACATATGAAAATGTTGTTGTTGTTGTTGCTGATGATACAGACATTCTGATAATGTTGATCCACCACACAAATTATGGGAAACATGTTTATATGCAGACCAGACAACATACCATTGCCATTAAAGTTGCAAAGGAGGTGTTAGGGAGAGAGATGTATATGTGTTTGCCATTTGCTCATGCTATGTCAGGCTGTGATACATCTGGAATGTATGGCGTGGGGAAACTGAAGCTCATGAAATTGCTCCAGTCATCACAGCAGTTACGTGCAGATGCGCTGGTCTTTGGTGACACAGAAACACCTAAAGTGCTTCTAAAGGTAGGAGAAAATTTAGCAAAAAATTTGTACATAGGGGGAACCACTGCTGAAGGACTCGATGAACTGCGCTATTTAAATGTGGTATCATCCAAATATGTACCTTTTGAGAGAATGCCACCTACCAGCAGAGCTATGTACTATCACTCACTACGTGCACATCACCAAGTAAGCACATGGCGTCATCTTCAAATGATTCTCCAAAAGGAAGAGTTCGGATATAAGATTGAAGGCGATGCTGTAGTGCCGGTAATCACTGATAAAGCAGCAGCACCAGCAGATATATTGGCAGAGATCAGATGCTCCTGTAAGAGCGAGCGTTGTGTATCTTGTACTTGTCCCAAGAGTGGAATTCCATGCAGCATACACTGCAAATGCGAGGGGCAATGTATAAATTCTCACATTGAACTTTAGCAGAATATTACTTGGTGGAGCCAGCCGTAATTTGCTGACTCTATGCACCATGCATAATTTTAGTTATATCTGCCATCCTGAGAGGTGAATTATGATGAATAAATTACCATAATAAGCATGTGTTATTCTGTAAAAATAATATCAGAATTCAATTCCTTGACCCCAAAACATTAACTTTAGAGGCTTCAATCGCCACTCTAGCTTATATGGTAACTGAACTATCTAGAAATGTATAATTTTCGGCCATTTTGACATTTTCCCGCCATTTTGAATAAATTACCATAATTAGCATGTGTTATTCTGTAGAAATAATATCAGAATTCAATTCCTTGACCCCAAAACATTAACTTTAGAGGTTTTAATCGCCACTCTAGCTTATATAGTAACTGAACTATCTAGAAATGTATAATTTTCAGCCATTTTGGCAGCCATTTTGCATTTTTGCTAAAAAAAACCATTTTCCCCAATTGGGATTCATGGGGAATTTTTTGTGGTCTTAATTTAGATACAATGGAAGAGTTCTGGGCAAAAATCTGGTTGTTACTTAAAATGTCCGGGTCCATTGTCATTTCTTACTGGACTAATTGCTCATAATTATGAAAAACATATTTTCCAGTACTTTTCAATATCTACCAGTCATTTTCAAGTACTTTGCAAGGCAAATTCAAAATTAAAGCAATTTCAAGTAATGAAGTACATTCAAATCTGTACGAACCCAGTTGACTCTGACAAGGAATCGTTGACAAATTTTAAGGTTTTCAGGGGAGATAATCTTGTAAATATGGACCAATTTCGCCACTGCATCACCAATATATGTACTGTAAACTTGGGCCTGTATCGCTCACCTAGAATTAGTGGCTAGTACTGGCCACTGACAAAACTAAACAATTGAATTTGTTTGAACAAGATGGCTGTTGGAAAAATTGAACATCTTAAATTTCACTATATAAGTGTGGAATCTTACCAGATAAGTCATTCTTGTTCCGCGGCCATATTGGATTTATGTAAATCGGCTTCTTTTGAACAAACTTTCACCCGTATTGCCCAAGGATGTTTTTTGCCAAATTAGGTTGAAATCCGCCCCGTGGTTCATGAGAAAATATTTTAAATTTACCATTGCTTGACTATGTGAGACTTTGACGCCTTGCAGTCAGCTTAGATTTTGTCAGATTGGCTTCGTTTGAGCAGTCAGACCATCCACTCTTATGTCAGCTTAATCATGTAACGGTCAAGCCGGTCAAAACCGGTCTATGCAGTGGTCTGGAAGAAGGTCTATGATGAATTATTTTGAAACTATTATTTGACTGGTTGGGCTGTTCAACTTAGTTTTGAAATATTCACCAGTTTGACATGTATACATAGTTACTTTGACATTTACCGTAGATTCTCGGAATGTTTCAAATCAATGGATGGACCCAATCTATCACTTAACAATATGACATCATAATCCATTAAGTGACATGTAGGCGTGGTTCACAATCGTCATCAACAGAAAATACTCCATCATGAAGCGGGAACAGAATGTTAAGGGTATGAATTGATAGACTATTAATAAACATTCTGCACCAACATCAGGCAGTCAAAATTAGTTTCAAAATATATGTGATTATGAGAATTCATGGTTCAAAGATAAATCAATCTCAATGTGCAAAATGTGGACTTGGATAGAAATAGGTGGGGCAGAGCGGGAAATCAATCACTCAATTGAAAATTAAGTCAATGAAAATCGAAGTCTGTGGTACTAAAGTGTATGATTCGCATATCTTTGATAAAATAACAATTTAATAAACCTTCTGCCTAATTAGTCTGTGGAACTAAATGTCTCGCCTTCTGTTTGTCACAGTGACCTTGACCGTTGACCTCATTATCACCCTGCTTCTTTTTAACTGCATATGCAACCATGTTTAGTTAGAATAGGGTTAACCAATCTCGAGATATAAGTCGAGAAATTTTGCTAAATGCAAAAACTTAACATTGAAAAAAATAACCAATCTTGAGATATAAGCTGAATGCAAAAACTTAACTTTGAAAAAACCCAGTTTTGTATCAAGGTCAAATTGACCTTGACCTTTGACCACATTACCATCCTGCTGCTTCCTAACAGTATGGGCAACCATTTGTCAAAGTTTGCTTGAAATAGATTAACCAATCTTGAGATATAAGTCGAGAAGTTTTGCTAAACGCAAAAACTTAGCATTGTTGACGCCGTCGTTGTCGCCGCCGGAAAAGTGATACCTATGTCTCAATTTTGTCAGAAGCGAGACAAAAAACCTCAACAGCTTATTTGTAATGTACATAGTTACTTTGACATTTTTGAAAGTTTCAAATATGTTTCCCATTTGCCAAAACAATAGGCGGGGTTTAGCTGGAAATGGAAACCTCTATTGGCCAATGAAACCATGCTTGATTGAAAGATCATGAATAGTTGGGTGATTGTGTGAAACAAACAAAACTCTTATATTAAGAACTTTTTAATGGCAATGGAATGCAACTGGAAACATAGATATAAATAAATAAAACGATACGCAGAATGTCTTAACCCTTTAATGACAAGATTTTTCAAGAAATTTGAAATATTTACTTACTAAATGTCCATTTCCAGGCCTAGAGAAGACTATTTTCTAAATTTTACCACTGGAATGACTGGTTCAGTTATCGAGCCAGTCATTCCAGTGGTAAATTTTCAAAAATAGTCTTCTCTTGGTCTGCAAATGGACATTCCTCAAGACCACCACAGTGCCCGGTTTTGGGTGGATTCGTCCTGAAAGGGTTAAATTACACATTCTCAGTCGTTTGATTTAGTTATTATTCCGATGTAAAATCTTTCATCGCTACAAAACATAATCCACAACGTACTCGGTTATACAGTACTTGGTGACATTCGTTGTCAATGATCAACAATGCATTTATAATAATTATCTGCTTTAAAATGTCTGCCTTCTGAATTTCCACAGTCTACTTTTTCAATGGTGTTTAACTCTGGACCTGCTGAATATTTTGAAAACATTATGACTGAAAGTTTTTGGTGGCTAAGCCACCAAGGACCTTCAGTCAAATCATTTTCAAAATAATTTGCAGGGCCAGAGTTATTGCCCATTCAAATTACTGTCTTGTGGATTGCAGCAAGCAGTCAGTCAGTTAACAATCAATGCTATATTTACACACCATGATAGATCAACAGTCTATTCAAAGTTATTCCTATTACACATGTGCATGAACAGTAGCACTAGTAGTCTCTGTCATTATTATCTAAGTACTTACTACAAGTCAAAATTATGGCAAATTTTTTAAACTAATATTTGCTTATTGAGTGTTCATTTGCTAGTCAAGGGAAGACTAATTTTTTAATTTTACTTCTGCAATGACTGGCTCGGTTATCCAACCAGGCATTCCAATGGTAAATTGTCAAAAATAGCCTTCTCTTGGTCTGCCAATGACAATTGCTCAGTCAAGCACAATGCAGAGTCTGGTTTTGGATGGCTTCACCATTACAATATTTACCACTGGAATCATTGAGTAATTTATTGGGCCTATTATCACAGGCAAATTTTCAAAACTAGTAGTCTCTTAATCTACAAATAAACACTTCAAGAGCCCTGCAGAAGCCCTTTGATTATTCAATGCTTGTTGAGATCATCAGACTTATCTTTATTGACTCATGGTTTGTGTTATTATAACAAAAAGAATGTATTATAACTAGCGCTGCATTATTCCCTTTACTGCATTCATATTGCGATGTAAGGGAGTTTTACATTGACTAGAGTTTCAACCCACAACTGTTGACTAGCGTCATAATGCTGCTAGATAAAAATCCTACTTTGCAGATCGGTCTTTCACATGTATGGGCTTGCCGCTTCTGACTCACAGAAGAATTATGTGGTGCCTGATAGATCATAATTTTAACTGGCTAAACAGGTAGTGATTTATGCATAGTACCTCTTCTGTGCACATAACACAGAGACCACATACTAACAAGCATTGGTAACCAGTTACAATTACGGTACTTCAGCCACCATAGAATTCCATGCTGTGTCTGTCCCCTTTCTACTGCGTTGTTGGCCTGCTGGCAACATCTGTGTTCTATGATGCTAGGTGTTGTCGCCAATTGTGACTTTACAAAACATCTCATTACCGATGCTTCTGTATCTAATACCATAATATTGTAATATTGTTAACTAATAGTACTTTATGTAACATAGAATTACCAGCAGCATATAAATTTAAAGCATATTGTTTGAAAAGTTTGAAAAGCTCTTCTATATCATTATCATTAGCAATAGCACTAAGTTAAACAAGAATTGTATGATGTATGATTACTGTATTCTGCGGCTGTAGTAGTAGAAACATCCTACAGCTGCAATCAGTCCTTCTTCACTTTTGCCCACTGTGTCTTGTCCTTAACCGAAATCCTTAGCTTCCTCAGGTCCATTCTTGACTTGAGTGTACTGAGTCCTACTTTCTTGAGGTCACTTCGTAGCACGCTTAGCAGATTTATGCAATGACATCCTCTCCTGGCTTGGTATTTGCCGGCTCCGAGTAGGGCAAATTCCAAGGCTCTCTGTGCTGGTGTCTCTTCTGGCATCCTTAGCACATGGCCAAACATGGACCATCTTCGCTGGGCAACTTTTACAGACAGCGGCGACGTATGACACATCTTGTATAGTGCATCGTTGGAAATTATTCTGTCTGGCCATCGGTGTCCAGTGATGGTGCGTAGGTGTTTGCGGTGGCAGGCATCAAGTTTGTCTAGAGCTGCCTTTGGAGCTGCCCAGCTGTTACAGTTATACAACATCAAGGATACGCGGGTTGCATTGTATAAACATAGCCTCTTTATCAAGGGCATCTTTGATCTACAAATCCATAGCTTCCAGAAGGGCTGGAAAGCTATATTCCCATGATGCAGCGTGCAAAAATGTCAGCAGTACTGCAAAGCAGTGAGCCCAGGATTTTACTTTTCCTCCATGGTTCGCCGCGACGAAGTCGTCATTTTCTATAGTTTCATGCTTTGTCGATAGGTATATGTGGGTGAACTCGGTTTTGGATTCATTCAGAGATTCTCAATTTTTCGTTTGATTGCAGCTATTGGGAGAAGTTCGTCAATGGGTTTCTTTTCCTCGTCTATGAAGTCCACATCGTCGGCATATTCCATCTCTAGCGGCATGACCAGTATTGACACAGGGGGGGGGGGGGGGGGGGGGGGGTGTGTGTGTTTGGGCTTGTGGAACTTTCCTGCACAGATTTCAATGCGGCAGCAAGGTAGTAGGTGAAAAGCACCGGAGATAAACCATCTCCCTGTGAGGAGCCGATTGATGTCTTAAACTCTACAGACTTAACTGACTTGACTTGTACTCTCAGCTTGGTGTCTGTAAGCAGTAGTCTCACTAGTCATAGCTCATCTTCATTGCAACTGGCCTGGCGTAGTACATCTAGGATCTTTGAGCGTTTAATTGTGTCAAAGGCTCATGACATGTCAATGCCCATTTTGTGGAAGTTCCAGTGTTTGGACATGACTACTGACACAAGCATGCGTTGAGCCCATACAATGTCTGCACAGCTGCATCCACGTTTGAAACCACTTTGACATGATAGGGTGAAGTAATCAATCTTGTCTCGGATGCTGCATAGAGTAACATTGGATAGGATTTTCCGTATGCTGTTGAGGAGCACAATGGGCCGCAGATTGGCTGGGGGCCCAGGTGGCTTCTTGGGTTTGGGTAGTGCGATAAGGGTACCTTGGCCTACAGCGTCGATGGGAAGGTGGGGCATAAAAGCTGAATTGACTAGGTGCGTGAACGGTTTTGAGATAATGTCACTTGCATATTTGAATAGTTCATTGCTCATGCCATCAGGTCCAGATGCACATCCATTTTTCAGGGCTTTAAGTGCCTTCTCAACTTCTGCTGTTTTAATTGGTGTTAGTAATGGCCTGGGGTCTCCTGAGAATGGGTGCAAGGGCTCAAATTCGTTGTCAGTGAACTGTTCCTTGAACCATTCTCGGATCACCTCAGCTTTTTTCTGATCAGTCCCGATAAAGTGTCCTGTTGTGTACAGGGAGTGGTGGTGGTGTGTAGTCAGTAACTCTCAGGGCTCGGGCTGCCCGAAACATTTTTCATCTGCTAGGGAGTCTGCCTGTTGAATAGCAAGATCTTTTAAGCATTCGCTAATGTGGCGCAGAATAATATTGAAGACGATCCATCTGAAGTGTCATTAAATTATTTTTAATTTTAAGTGATTCATAACTGAGGCATATAAAGCTTTCATTGAAATATCATAATTCTTAGCAGTTACAGAATTACGAGAACACAAGAACTTTTAGGAAATTGTAAGCAACAACTTATAACATTGTTTTCAAAACGAACACCAGCTATCATATTTAAATGAAATTTCAGTAATCTAAGGGTTAAGCAGTTCTGTATTGTATGCGGACCGGATATTATACAAACCCGTTTAACGCTTAGAGCAGTGAAATTTTTAATTTTTAATTAAATAATGTGGTTTGCAATTTATTTTTGGCAGACAGACATACAGATAGACACAGTAATTATTAAATTCAAATTAAGAGCTTGATTGTATATAATAGGATACGGTGATGGTGAAATAATTACATTTTTTCAATTTTGCAAACAGTGTTTTGCATTAAAGTAACCTTCATGTCGTGCGACAGAAATTCTTCTTCTAAACTATCCACATCATTAAGCAAATCAATTTTTTGGATCGATTCCAAAAAAACCCGTATGACACAATCTTGAATCTTTTATTGTGTCTCATCTTTTTCTAATCTGATGAATCCTGTGGCCGTCTTTTTCACTTGTTCCTGTCTGTCAGGTTTTACATTTCAGACACGTGACAAATTTATCACTCAAATCTTTACTACCGAGATCTTCAAAACACTTAAGACAAACACAGGCATCACTGATGCTAATAAGTAGTATTTTCCCTTCGTACATGTTGTATTCATTTAAATCATCTGCGCTACATGAAGTGATCTCACCAATGTCTGTCATTGCTGTTATGGTAGTTTTCGTAGATGTAGATAGGGACTTTTTGTCATTGAACACTTTTACTGACATATTGTCAAACTTGTAACATTCACCTTGAGTTATAGCTGGCATGTGGTCAGCCCACACACTTATTTGCATCGCTTTTGATAGCAGATGCTGCTATAATGGCGCCTGACATAGGTAGTGTCTTTTTAGATGATTTAATTTCATGTAGCATATATTTATCTGGATCATAATTCACCACCTTTGCTGCAACTGTCACCTATGAAGAGAAGCATAATAGAACATATAACAAGCAAGACAATTGAATATTGTTGAAATTTATGGCCCCCCAACCCACCCATTTCCATTACAGTTATAGCTAAAAAATAAAATAGATATTCTGTGTTTTTTGCCAAAATCAATTGGGTGCTTTGGAACACCCAGCACAACAATACATGTTCCCTACAATTGGTAATGTTCCTTTAAATAGAATTCGAGTTATCATCCAGAACCGCAATATAGTTTCATAAAGTGGGTCACCATGACTTAGACCGTTTGACCTCAAAATCAATAGGGTTCATCGGACCAACGAGCACAACATGTTCCCTAAGACTGTTGATGATCCCTTCAAAAGAACTTGAGTTAGCATCCGGAAACGCAATATAATTCATTAAGTGGGTTACCATGACCATGACCCTTTGACGCCAAAATCAATAGGATTCTTCATAACACCAAGCACAACATGTTCCCTAAGATTGGTAATGATCCCTTCAATAGAACTCGAGTTATCATCCGGAAACGCAATATCGTTTTATAAAGTGGGTCACCATGACCTTGGATCTTATGAGCCCAAAATCAATAGGGTTCCGGGTAACCATAACGGCAACTACCCACCCAAATTTGGTTAAGATTGGCCGGGACATACGTATGAAAGGACGGACAAAGCAAATGCTTAAATCCCCCATATTTCATATGGGGGAATAATTACCTAGTGACTAAATTTATTTCGGATGTTATAGAGCCATGGCTGAGAAGTGATATATTAGTTAACTTTGAATGATTGATTTTAGTCAAAACTGATTGTGATAAAACGACGCATATCTTTAGTGGATCTCATATCAGATGCTATATAATAAATTTGTTTAAATTATACCCAAGAATTTGGGAGATGCGTTATAATCAATTTGACCTATTGACCCTTGCCTTGCCCCATTTGCTCAGAGCCAAATCTAATACCGACATGTAAAAAGCGCAATCATATAGGTAATCCACATACCAAATTTTCCAGAGGTGTCCCCCCATATGTAAGTCCTTATGCATTCCACATTTGTGTGTTAGTCTTATACCAAATTTGGAACAGTTCCGTCCTGCGGTTTCTTAGATGTTTTAATCAATTTGACCTATTGACCCTTGCGCCACCCCACATGGGCCGATCCAAATCTAAATGTTGTCTTGCCAAGCTCAATCATATGGTTAACGAACAAACAAAATTAGTTTGAATTGTACTATTGGGCAATGGATTGGGAGGAAATAGCATGACGGATGGAGAGACCAGTCATTCCAGTGATAACATTTCAAAAACAGTCTTCACGACTCTGCAGATGCCGGTTTTGATATATTGAGCAATAAAGAATCAATTGTTTTTGAATAATTGGATTACATTGTGTTTTATCATATTTACACAATTACCATTGAATTCCCACACAAATTATCCACATGGATTCACGTGAAAATACAATGGGTGAATCTTCAGGAGAACTGATTGATTTTCAGATTTTCATCAAAGTTCTAACCCTGCTTTTTTGTAGTTTTGAAATGTAATCCAATTAAAAGACAATTGATCTTAACATCCATCATGACCGAACATAGTTTCTGCAATGGCTTTGAAAAATGTGTGCTTGGCTCAAATTGCGCACAAAAACCCAGAATTCCACCCAAGTTTTCACAGACAGTCATTATTATACGTGTGACAAGAGGGCTAGCCATCATAAGTTTGTACTGTCTGACACTTACATGTAACATATAAGTCGCAAAATACCTAGTGTTTGGATCTTAATTCAAATAAATTGACACGGAATGCATTGGCGAATCATGAATCATGATGACATAAAAAATCTGAAAAAGCACTTGCAATGTAGCCACTAAAAAACTTTACAGAAGCATCAATGCAATACCGATACCGTAATCGATACCGATGACACTTATATCAGCCAAAAAATGGCTCCTACAGTGGTCTCAATAAATGTCCATTTGCAGACCGAGAGAAGACTATTTTTGAAATTTTACCACTGGAATAACAGGCTCGATAACAGCCAGTCATTCCAGTGGTAAATTTTCAAAAATAGTCTTCTCATGGTCTGCTAATGGACATTTTCTTGAAAAAATTCAAAGGTTAAAGTGTTAAATGGGAGAAAAAATCTCATATATTATGCTGAACTAAGTATTTTGTACTACTTACAAAGTAAAAATATTATCAACCAGTTGCTTGTATCTAAAAGTAGCTTCGGTCTCTGTTGGTGTAACAGATGTGAATCTACTGCACAAAATGTCATAACCATCTGGATTTGTGAAACCTGCAATGACAACAGTTATCCGATTGAGCATATACTTTTGTAAGATTTTAGTACTTACATAACAGAAAAAAACCGACACTCCTAAAATATTATATTAATTATTAATATTGTATGGATGAAATTTTAACAAGAAAGTTGTTGAAATTTATACCCACCACCCCCCCCCCCCACCCCTTCATTATAGCATCAGGACCATTCATTACCGTGTACATGGGAATGAAATTCTAAATGATATGTTTCATTAAGTAGGTGACCATGACTTGATCTTTGACAGCAAAATCAATAGGGTTCTTTGGAACAGCAAGCACAACATATTCCCTAAGATTGGTAATGATCCTTCAATGAAACTCGAGTTATCATCCAGAAATAGTTTCGTAAAGTGGGCCACCATGACTGTGACCTTATGACCCCAAAATCAAGTGGGTTACCATAACCTTTGGACGCCAAAATCAATAGGGTTCTTCAGAACACCAAGCACAACATGTTCCCTAACACTGGTAATTATCCCTTCAATATAACTTGAGTTATCATCCAGAAATATTTTCATAAAGTGGGCCACCATGACCGTGACCTTATGACCCCAAAATCAAAAGGGTTCTGAGTAACCCTAACGGCAACCACCAACCCAAATTTGGTTAAGTTTGGCCCAGTTGAACGTGAGTTATAACACGGAAACGAAGCCGGGATGGACAGACAGATGGAAGAATGAACGGACAAAGCAAATGCTATATAAACTCAATATTTTATATGTGGGGCATAATATAATACGATAACCTTTAATTTGATGGTTAAGATACCACCATTGCATTGGTCTTGATGAATGTCAATTTACTGACCATTAAAACACTATTTTTGGAAATTTACCACTGGATTGACTGGCTCAACAACCAAGCCAGTCATTCAGCAGTAAATTTACAAAGGTCTTTTCTTGTCCTGTACATTTTATTAAGCCAAGATTCAAATTTTTTTTTTACCAATCTTGTTCATTAAAGGGTTAATAGAAGGCATGATTAATATTAACCCTGTAAGGAGAAGAGGTTATTGTAATCGGTTTTGTATGTTCTTTTTTATTTTCCCAATGTTTCAATGCCATAGCATGTACACATAAACAATCACAACCCTAACAAGTTTTAATGAAACTCAATATACGCCTGATCACACAATTGTCGATGAATTTTTTTGTTTTCAGTGGAGATAGCTTTGATGATTATGAATGAATTTTGCTGAAACGAAATCATGACACATCGTCTATCATATATGCGTAGAAACAAAATTCAATCTTTCAAGGGAGATACATCCGTAAAATATTGACAGATTTTGTTGAAACGAAATCATGACACATCGTCTTTCTATCATGTATGCTTAGAAACAAAAATTGTGAGTAGGTTAAAAACTTTCTGAAATATGGACCAGGCAAAAAATATTTTGATGATTTTCAATCTTTCAAGGTAGATAAATCTGTAAAATATTGACAGATTTTGCTAAAACGAAATCATGACTTATCGCCTATCTATCATGTATGCGCAGAAACAAAATTGTGAGTGTAGGTTAAAAACTTTCCGAGATATGGCCAGGACAAGAAATCAGATGTACAGACGGATGCACACCGAGCACCATCACATAATACGACCCCGCTTTGCGTGGCCGTATAAAAAAGCCAGCTTTCTGGGCTGATGCCTGGCCAGTATCGGCCCAGTAAGTTGCGTTATTAGGGTTGTGATTTTATAACCGCATTAGATCTGTCAAAACACTTGCACTATTAGACTAAAACAAACTGCTGACTGGCTATAGTATAGGTCCTCTTAGCAATACCATAAAATATTTTCAGAACTAAATACAATTTTAGTTTTTGCTTTACAAATATATTAAGTTATTTAAGATGTGACTATACACTAGAACAAAGAGCCTGGCACTTACAATATTATTACTAGCCACATTTAGTTGGTATTTATTATATCTTGTTACTGTGCATAAAGTTAGACCTCTAATCTTGCAAGTCTGAATAACCTGACAGGTCTAGTATACTGTTTTAGGGGTAGCAGATTTAAGACTGCTATGATCTTTTGAATTGTATTGCTGTTGAATATTTTGAAACTAGTTTGACTGGAACCTGTTGCTGCCAGTCAAACTAGTTACATAATAGTGAACAGAATATTCCATACCTTTTATTATATACAGACTGAGACATGAAATGACACATCCTTTATGATGTAAGGAAGATATTAATCTAGTAGGGGTGTGGGTGAGTTTTTCAGTAGTGTCTACTAGTGGTGGTAGTGTTGGTATTCAGCGACCACTCTCCTTTCCTTCACCACCCCCAAACACCCACCCCAACCACCACCACCCACCCACCCACCAGTGAATAATAAATTTTTACTGATACTTACTCAATGTCCGACTTGCATTTTGCATTTTTACTAGACGCTTTGCTTCAGCTGCATTCAGGTACTGATGCTTCTTCTGCGGATCGAATATCACTCCATTTCTGAATTCATCCCTGTCGTTTTGAAAACCGCGTTAAAGTATTCAATATTATTACGTGATTTCTTTATTGGACTTATGCTATGTATGTAACTGTTGAAGGTAATTTTTTCTGAATCTTCCTTTCTATTTTTGTTTGGAGTTGCTATTCTGTTCTGTTCTCTTCTTGGAGTTTCCGCCAATGTCTGGCGCACCACCTTTCGGTGTATTATCCGGGAATCTCTAGAATCCGCAAATTACTGGAGTTTTCCATTAATTATATATTATATTATATACACACACACACACACACAAACGATCTGATATTTATGTACACGCATGTACACATGCAAGTGATTTACCTATCTGTATATAGGAGTAAATGTTCACAGTTCATAGACGAGTAAATTTATGTTCACCAGACGCGTAAATGAGTTCATTGTCCATAAAGCATAAGGTGCACCATATTTTTCTATGTGCAATTGACTTTAATTATACTAACTTGATATTTTATAATGCAAGCTTTGTTAGGTAATTCGTTTCATTTAAGTGATGATTACGTCTGATATGAAGTTTATAGCAGTTTCCTGGAGATGGATTCAATTTTCGACATTGAATCGCTTCCAATCAGGCCAAACAAGAGAGTTGTGTTGAGTAACATCTGGAGAATAAGATTCTCATCCTTGTTTATTAATTTCCAGCTATCTGCCACCACTAGATGCTCGATTTCCGCTATATAGATGCTTCTGATATCTGCAAATTCTGGACACTGAACTAGGAAACGCATACAGTCTTCTACAACGTACTTACAAAAAGGACAGGCATCATTCTCATATTGATTAGATTTGGATCTGTGTGCTTGCAGATAGTGTGTACCGGTTAGTAACCTTGCCTTATTGACGGCATATTTTATATCATATGTATTTGCTGTCACTGTTGACCAAAACAGATGTGGCCTTCCGATATCAAGAATGTCAACATTCACAAACCGGGCTGGTGATTTCTGCTTAATGTCTTCCTTTAGCATCTCTAGGACTACCATGTTTACAGCCTTTTAGACATGACGCTTCCATACACATTTAGGTGGTGGGTCTTGTTGCAGCAGGTGGGCTGATGGTAATTGATATTTCTGCAAAATCAATTCAAATCAATTCGACATCCTGAAACCAAACGTGTCTGCCAAATTGCTAACTGTTGTTCGACAGAGCCTTCACTCCTTAGTATTGCACCACGTAATGTCAGCCTTTTATTTTCTATTTGCGCCTTTATCAAGACTGCACCGAGAAGTAAATATGCCAGTGAATTTGCACAACTATTTGGCAGTGATTGCAATTGCTTTAAGGATTTCCTTGATCTCACACATTTCCTTCTTTGGTATAATTAAGGCCTCCAGTCCATACGTACATCGTGGTATTGCATATGTTGACCATAGTTTTATACTGACAATCGGGCTTAGTCCATCAATTCCATGAAAGCCAGCACCCATCAATGAGTAAGCTGTTACACAAGCTTTTCTTATAATTTCTTTGCCTAGGCCACTTTTGTTGTCTGTTCTTATTAGTCCCAGATGTTTATATTCCTTTACCATGTCCATCTTTTCTTCGTCTAGCGTCCACTCATATTCTGTTTCTTTGCCTTGATTGAAAACCATCACTTGGCTTTTGGCAATGCCATTAACATACCGTTCCTTTATTTGCATGCATTATTGCAGCATTCAGTCCCACCTGTAACCCATCTGGGGATGTATCTAGAACTGTTTTATCATCACATAGTGTTATTGAGCCCAGATATATTGAACCAATAGGTAGACCAATTGCTGTTTGCTCAAGTAATTTTAGTAGCGGATCCTCATATGGTTTATGAAAATCAGGAGACGTGACACCACCTTGTAGAAGGTCTTGTTTGATGGCAAACTTTCTACTTCTATGCCCCTCCCACTTGACTTGTGCTGACATGTTTCTGTACATTTCATTCGCAATCAACGATATCTTCCCTGTTATACCGAGGAGGCAAAGACGACGCAATAATGAAGAATTCCAGATAACATCAAAGGATTTCTGTGTATCCATAAAGAAAACATAGCAGGGCACTATTTTCTCTGCATTCCGCTATAACTTCAGTCATTACTAGTACTGCTGCAACTGATGGTGATTTTCCAGGTGTGAAACCAAATTGTAGATTACTTTGGCTTTCTGAAATCAATGGTCTAATGCGTTTACGGTAAAGCTTCTCAAAGACTTTTCCCACTACGGATGTCACTGTGATTTTCCGGTAATTATCTGGGATCATCACTGGTTTTCCTGCCTTCTTATGGATTGATGTAATCAGCCCAGTTTAAATGCATCTGGATATATGCCTTCAGCTATGATCTTATTATATAGTATCAGAAGAGTGTGGATTAATAAGACACCACCATGTTTCAGGTGCTCTGATGAGAGTCCATCAGAATACGAGGACTTTTTCAGATTTAGCTCATTCACGGCACTGTTTACATCATCCAACGTGAAGCGATCTGGACGGGATCGATCATCACCACACAGATTTAATGTTGCTTATATCATCCTCAACCTGGTCTTTATTTTCAGATGTAGCTCATTCACGGCACTGTTTACATCATCCAACGTGAAGGGATCTGGACCGGATCGATCATCACCACAGATAGATTTAATGTTGGTTATATCATCCTCAACCTGATCTTTATATGCCTTATTAAATGTGGGGTTTTCCTTTGGTGTTCCTAGCTCTTCAAAGTAAGTTGCCCATCCTTCTATTATATCGTTTCCATGATACTCCTTATCATTCACATACAATGCTTCTGTTGACAGAATTTTCTGTGATGTTTTCCTCTGAGTTCGTATTAGCGGTGCAAACAGTGACTGATCTGACGGTAGGGCATTCATGATCTGGTTTGTAGTATCTTGCTCTGCTCTTGTTACAGCCTGCCGTTGCTCGCTCCAATACTCCTTTTTAGCTTCTCTTAATTTGATCTTTGATGGATGCTTTGGATTTGAAGGTCTACCTGCACGCACCCATTGATGATGTATTGTTTTGGATCTGTTTGATGTTTCTGCAAGTTTTTAATTCCAGAGCCAACCCTTCTTTGAAATCTTTGGTTTCCTGTCTGGGATTGCCCCTTTAGTACTGGCCTTCATACATATGGTGACAGTAGTGATAAGTTCGTCTACTGATTTGTTTGATGAGCAGAGATCTTTTTGATGCAACATTCTTTACAGATTTTCTTTATATTGAACTAGATCAACTTTTGCCCACTGAAGCTTACTTTCTTGTACTGGCTTCAGCACATTGTTACTCGTACTGCTTTCCTTAAACTGTAATGACAGCTGTAATTGGTATATGATCTGAGCAGTTGTCGTATTCCTTTGATACATGGTGAACTTGTTTTATGAGACCTATGTTTGATGCAATGATATAGTCAATCTGGGAAGAGCCATTTGCACATTCAAAGGTTTTTCCAACTGGATAATTTGGACCTAATTCTAACTGGTTCTTGGTGCAAAAATCTTTTAATAGTTTGTCTCTTGCATCTGGATATTCTGATGATGCATTTAAATCGCCGCAAATCAGGACATCATTGGAGTCTTTCTATTTGTTCAGTTGTTCCTGCCATTCTGCTAAGACTTCCATATACTCCTCATTATATTTGCTACACCCTTTACATGGGGCATATGTTGCTATAATGATGACTGAAGGTGATGAGTTTATCTTTATGCAGACTGTTCTATTTAAACCATCAGGTAGACTTCCAATTATACTATTTAACTCGTCTCTCCAGCTTCTACTTGATCCGCCGTATCCACGTGGTAACTGTATAGGGGGTAATGGATTGCCTTCATCCAAAGATCTGGAATGATGCTGGAAACCAGGAAGTAGTTTTTTCATCCAGTATTTTTCAGTCATATAGCCAATTTCTTGTATGGCTATAATGTCTATTTGATCTCTCTCACACACTTTCTGGGTATACATAAAATTACCCTTTACATTCTTGAAATTGAAAGATGCTATCTTGAGATTTTTTGTTACTCGGCCTTGCCCTAAAAAAGACTGGTCATGATCACAAGGCTGCTGGACTGACTGGTTATCATGTTGCTGTCGGATTGAATAGATACTATGCTCCTGCTGGTTTGTCACCAAACTTCTGGTTTGACTGATTATTTGACTGCTGGTCTGAACATGTACACTTGTCTTGCAGATGGATTGACTGGTCGCCATGCTATTGCTGCACTGACTGGTCAACCTGCTGTTGCTCGACTGACTGGTTACCATACTTGATTGACAGGTCTCAACATTGCTGCTGGACTGACTGGTCACCATACTGGACAGACTGGTCTCCGTGCGCTGCTGGACTGACTGAACATCATGTTGTTGCTGGACTGACTTGTCATCATGCTGGACTGACTGGTCTCCATGCTGGACTGACTGGTCACCATACTTTATTGATTGGTCACCATGCGGGACTGAATGGTCACCATGCTGCTGTGGGACTGGCTGGCTGGTTATCATACTGGACTGACTTGTTACCACACTGGACTGTCTGGTCACCATACTGGATTGACACGTCACCTTGATGTTGTTGGACTGACTGGTCACCATGTGGTTGCTGGACTGACTGCTCACCATGCTGTTGCTGGACTGACTGGTCGTGACACTGGACTGACTGGACACCATATTGGACTGACTGGTCACCATATTTGATTGATTGAACATCAAACTGTATTTTATTGATTGAACATCATACTGCTGCTGGACTGAATGGTTACAATGCTGCTGTTGGACTGACTGGTCACCATGCCGTTGTTGAACTGACTGGCCACTATGCTGCTGTGGGACTGTCTGACTGGCTGGCTGGTCATCATACTGGAGTGACCGGTTAACATACTGGACTGACTTGTTACCACACTGGACTGATTGGTCACCATACTGGACTGACTGATCGCCATACTGGACTGACAGGTCACCTTGATGCTGTTGGACTGACAGGTCACCTTGATGCTGTTAGACTGACTGGTCATCACGCTGTTGCTGGACTGACTGGTCATCACACTGGACTGACTGGTCACCATACTGGACTGACTGGTCACCATATTTGATTGATTGAACATCATACTGCTGCTGGACTGAATGGCTACCATGCTGCTGCTGGACTGACTGGTCACCATACATGGCTGATTGGTCACCATATTTTACTGACAGGTCACCATAATATTGTTGGACTGACTGGTCACCATGCTGTTGCTGGACTGACTGCTCACCATGCCGCCGTTGAACTGACAAGTCGCTATGCTGCTTTTGGACTGACTGATCACCATGCTGCTCTTGGACTGTCTGACTTACTGACTGGCAACTATACTGGACTGACTGATCGCCATACTGGACTGACAGGTCACCTTGATGCTGTTGGACTGACAGGTCACCTTGATGCTGTTAGACTGACTGGTCATCACGCTGTTGCTGGACTGACTGGTCATCACACTGGACTGACTGGTCACCATACTGGACTGACTGGACACCATATTTGATTGATTGAACATCATACTGCTGCTGGACTGAATGGCTACCATGCTGCTGCTGGACTGACTGGTCACCATACATGGCTGATTGGTCACCATATTTTACTGACAGGTCACCATAATATTGTTGGACTGACTGGTCACCATGCTGTTGCTGGACTGACTGCTCACCATGCTGCTCTTGGACTGTCTGACTTACTGACTGGCAACTATACTGGGCTGACTGATCACCATAATGGACTAACTGGTCACCACATTGGACTAACTGGTCACCACATTGTACTGACTTGTCACCATACTTGACTGACTCATCACAATACTTGACTGACTGATCAACATACTTGACTGATAGGTCACCATATTTGACTGATTGACCACCATGCTGCTGCTGGACTGACTGGTCACCATGCTGTTGTTTGACTAACTGCTCACCATTCTGCTGTTGGACTATCTGATCACCATGCTGATGTTGGTCCGACTGATCATCATACTGCTGCTGGACTGGCTGGTCACCAGAATGCTGTTCATCTAACTGGTTATCACACTCCTGGATTGACTCTTTATCATGGTGTTGGACTGACTGGTTATCGTGCAATTGGACTGAGTGACTAGCAGATTCAGATTGGTTTGACTGGCTACCAATTTCAGACTGATTTTGTATGCCATTACACTGAGTTAAGTTGTTAACATTTAAAGAGCGGGGTTCATTTTGGCCTCCATTCTGCTGGGTTGCTACATACTGTCTATTCACATTTAGGACACTCATTAGCTGGTAGTGCATATTGCAAAGTTCAATTTGGTTTAGATTCATGTGATGACATATTTCCGTGTTCATTTGCTGCTGAGCATAATATTGTGTCATGTAGTTATGACTACCATGTTATTGGAATGACTGGCCACAATGTTGCTGGTGGGTTTGCTGACTGCCACATTGCTGATTTGCTAGCATGCTGTTTATGGGATGGCCAAGTACCCTGTTGCTGGTAAGTTTTCTATCTACCATGCTGCTGGAGAGCTGGCTGTCTACCACTTTGCTGGTGGGCTGGCGGACTAGCATAATGATGTTGAAACATACTTGTGATGGCTTGGCTGGCCACTGTTGCAAGTGGGGTGGCTGGTTAACCTGTTGCTGGTGGTTTTGCTGGCTAACATGTTGATGTTGAGATAGCTGACTGTCATGTTGCTGGTGAGCCGGCTGGCTGCTTTGTTGCTGATGGACTGGATGATTACCCTGTTGTTGATGGGCTGGCTGGCTGCTCTGTTGTTGATGGACTGGCTGATTACCATGTTGCAGGTGAGCTGGCTGCCTATCATACTGCTTGTGTCATGACAGACTACGATATTGCCATGGCTGTTGATGTGCAGGCTGGATGCCATGTTGCTGGTAGGCGGGCTGGCTGGCTGCTCTGTTGCTGATGGACTGGCTGATTACCAGGTTGCAGGTGAGCTGGCTGGCTATCATACTGCTTGTGTGCTGACTGGCTACGATATTGCCATGACTGCTGGCTGGCTGCCATGCTGATGCTGGGTTGGCTGCCTACCCCATTGCCATGGCTGCTGGTGTGCTGGCCGAGTACCATACTGTTGGTGGGCTGACTGCTTGCCATACTCCTGCTGGTTTGTCCGTGTCCATGCTGCTGGTGGGCTGGCTGGTTGCACTGGTGAAGGTGGTTGGCTGGCTGCTCTGTTGTGGATCGATTGGCTGGCTACCCTGCTGCAAGCAGACTGGTCGGTTACCTTGTTGCAGATGGACCGGCTGGCTACCATGTTGCAGGTGGGCTGGCTGACTACCCAGTTGCAGGTAGGCTGGCTGGCTGCCATACTGCTGGTGGGCTGACTGGCTACACTGTTACACTGTTGCACCTGGACTGTCTGGCTGCCATACTGCTGGTTGGCAGGCTGGCTACCATACTGCTGATGATCTGGCTGGTCACGATATTGCTGGTGGGATAGCCGATTTCCATACTGAGATCCTTGTAGGGTCTGCATTGCCCGTTGATGCTGTGTGTGCGTAGTCTCTTCCATGGTATTAATTCTTGTAACCATACTTATTTCAAAGTGTAACAATTGATTTAACATATGTTGCACCTGGTTTGAGAGTAGTTGTACATTTGTTGCCATGAGCTGGTTAGTGCTGTTTTGATGGTCAGTGCTTGGACTTGCCCTCACCTCTGATTGATCTTCTCTCATATCTGTGGCCGTCCCCCGTATTCTATTGCTATTTCTCAGTTCCACTATTTCTCCTTCCAGATTATTTATCATGGTACGGCATGTTATCAGTTGTCGCTTGACAGACTAACTCCTTTTCCTGTTCTATGCTCTTTATTTGCAGTTCTCTGTTCTTTCGATCATGTTGTCTAGATTCATGGTCTTTATTGCTTAGTTCTTGCTGTGCTTTCTGCAATAAGTCTTTTAAGATGCTAATTTCATTTTTATCATTTATTATTGGACTCCTTGAGCAGTAAGAGTCAAGACAATCAGTGCCAGTTGGCAGGCTTTTCTGTGTATTTACTTTATGTATTGATTGTGCAGTCATATTTCTAGTCCGAGTTATTTCCTTGTCCCCTGTTGATGTTACTGGTGGCGGCAAGGACCATATACTGATAGCTGATACAGTTTAAACTGCATCTTGTGTTTCTTCTTGCTCTGTAAGTATTTCAACAATTCCTTGTTGGCTTTGATCTTTTTGCAAGTGACTGCAACTTGTACACATATATGGTCTTTCTATTTCAGTGTTCTGATATATACGGTCATATTCATTCATGTTTTCACAATCCAAATGGTACCAAGACTTACAGCTGGAACACTCAATTGTTTGTTCTCCGGCACTCAAGCCACAGCTAGAGCAGATTGTATCAGCTATGGCTTCATATGAATCTTCTGAAGAGTCAACACCTCTGGGTTGATTGGAAAATTCATCTAGAATTTCCCCAGTGGTGTTGCAGGGCATTATTGCCACTAGCGCCAGCTCATTATATTGAGGTGTAGCACCTGAGCTTTGTAACTCTGTCGTGGCCTCGCCATTCTCATAAATACAGCTAATAATACTCGTCGGTTTGCTGCTCGTCTCTTGATTTACTCTTTCATTCCTTGTTTGCTGTATTTGCCTGTTACACATCTTTTCCATGTATTTGTTTACAGCATGTAGATCTGGGCCCATCTTCCACAGTCGTTGCAGCATTGGCAGGATGTCATCACCAAACCTCTTATGACATTTCCCAGTGACATAAATTTTACATTTTGTGTGGAACATGTTAACAGTATACATGAGCCGTCCTTCTTGCCCATTCTTCTTGACAAAGTATACTTTTATAATTTCTTGTGCGGTAGAGTTGCACTCATCTTGATCTAGTTCACATTTATAGATATATATAGTTGAGCTGGTTCAGAATTTGCTTTACGGAGTGTCTTGTAAGTTCGTAAGCCGCTGTATTCAGTTCATATAATGAGTTAGAGCCTCCCCTACTGATAGATGTGATTTCTTCTTTTCTACATGCATCTGCCTTCTTCTTCAGTCCTTTTTCTGTATTTAATGTATAGTCCTTAGGTCGCATAGAAGTTACTATTTTTCGTACGTCTTTTGTTGTCATCCCTAGATGGCGCAAAAATCATTGAAGATCTTGTCTCTCTACGCTCTCTAGACTGGGTAATACCTCTGTTATTTATTAGCTCCATAGTAGTAGCTGGTTTGTATGGGCATGTATTATGTCATGGATGCGTGATATTTCTGTTCAGAAAATTTAGCAAACCCTAAATATGTTAATTTGTGTGATTTAGACACGGCTCAGTGAATGTAATTCTGTTACGCTATAATGCCATTTCAATGTTCAGAAATAAATGCAGATCAGAATAATATGAAATTACGTGTTCTATTATGATTTAGATGCGCGTTAATGATTAAGATAGTTGAGAGATAAATACGCGGATGATGTTCATTATAATAAAAAATGTTGTTTCTTCGCCAATATCAGTGATTATGTTATGCCACTTCTGGTGATCCGCATGCTATATGTACCCGGTAGTCGAGTAAAAAAATTATGTCAAAACATGATCGTCATTAATGATTAAGCAGCAGCAGCATCTTGACTGTTTTGCTAGATAAATGCCTAAAATTATTTTGACGGAGTTTAGGTAGATCTACAAGTTCTTTATTTATTAAATTCTTTCGACATTTACTAGCATACTTCCTCGTGACTGAATCTATGACCGATTGACAACGTTGACTGACATAGTGTAGTAGTTGGGACATAAATCAGTAGTTTTTATAATGCATTATGATAAACAACATGATGGCAATAATGTTAGAGTATGAATCACTTTAAAAACCTGCAATATCGTTATACGTAATGTTGAATGTCTGACGTCATTTTGACAATTGTATCCATCGCCACATTATTATTACGTCACGCTATGGTTAACAAATGATGTCATGAATCCACCACGTTAACATATTAATACTTTAAAAGTAAATGTTCACCCTAAACATGCCAATCACAATTAATTAATGTCAAACGGAATATAAATAAACAGCTTCCTCACAACAGCCATTGCTAGCAACCAAATAGTAACGCTAAGACACATTAAAACTTATATAAACTGATAAAAACGGTTCCTAATCCGTCTCCTTAAATTTTCACAACTTCATCCGATGACGTCACTATTAAATTGTTTCATACATTTTATTACTATAGAATCTGGAAAAATTGGAAAATTTAATACAACTCACATCTAGATGGAGTTATATAAAATGAAGGCGCCAATTCTATTTGATTGATTTACCAGAAACCTATTTGGACCAGTCCAATAGCTGGAGGTTAAAGGGATGCCAACACACTTGCTTTCGGAGGAAGTCTACAATATAGGGCAACGGGGATAGGTTTAAAGCGTAGTTGGCGGAGGGGGGGGGGGGGGGGGGGTGTATATAATCATGTCTCCTCGTTGCTAAAATGAACTAATACATTTTATCTCGACAAATGAGACAGCAATTTCTGATAAATTGGTTGGTTAAATGATGTAAATCCTGTTTATTTTGTGCTCCAAAAAAAACATATGTACATATATGGTACCAAATGGTAGTGGTTCTATTTCAGGGGAATGCTGTTTGTTAGGTTGAACACCTTATTACTGCAAGCCATTGCTACCTATGACAGCAACAGCTTACAACCACAATATTTAAAAAATAACCCAAAACATTTCTCTTAAATAGGTGCCTGAGAAGTACGCTCAAGAGAAAGTGTAGCGTACTTCTCAGGCCGTGTTCGGACAATTAAATAGGACCTCTCATTCGGCACTATAATATGACAACAACAGCTTTTAGACACAATGTTTTCAAAATAAGCCACAACATTTCCCCTAAATATGACCCCTGACATTTGGCAACATAAAAACATGTATGAGTGCTAAATTTGATTTTATTTTTACTCATGTAAATTTCAGCAGTACGAAGTGCGTATGCATTATAGCATTGACTGACAGACAGACTGACCCACATACCACATACAGACAAACCAACAAACTGATAGAAAGGCAAAGAGCAAAGAGACTGACTAGTAAATGTCTGCAGCTAAAATAGTAGTAGCAGCAGATATTGCAGCAACAGGGGCATAGTAGTAACAGCAGCTGCAGCATTACAATGCAGAATGATTTTTACTTCCAACTTGTCTATAAGGGACACTTGCTTTTTGTGCCAAAAGATAGTAGTTCATTATGACATCTTGAAGAAGCTTTAAATATCTCTTCTGCCCTGCCCCCAATTACTGTCCACCACCTAAATGAGCCCCTCCATCTGCAGAGCCACTCAGCTGCCACTGGCTTCAAACATTATAAATTTACTCATTACACATGTCTTTAGTGACCCCTGTTTGATGGTCCATAGTCTGTCATAGACAAATTTGAAATGTATTATTTAACCCACCTTAAGAAATGTTCCATCATTTAGCAAGATGGCTTCAATAGCTGTCAATCTCTGGAAAGAAGAGGGGTTGCGTGTCATATAAGATACACAGAGTTCAATCTGGTATCCATTTTCTGCTGTGGCCTCCTGGTTATCATGCTTTACAATGATGCTTCGTTGAATGAATTATGCGAAGAACATAGCACTTTGACGGTTCACTTTGGACAATGACTGAAAGTTTCTCAATGAATGTATAAGAATGTGCTCAATGAGTTGATTGTGCAATATGATCATCTTTCACTATCATGTTGGAGTATCAGTGTTGTTGTAGACTAACTTTGCAATGTGATTAACCACTTTCAAGTACTCACATAATTATTCTTTCATATTAAAATTCTTCAATTTAAGACCAAAGGTTGATTATATGCAACTATTTACAAATTACTAAACAGAGATTTTAAAATCATAGGAATGAATGCCTTTAAACAATGTAAACACTGTACCGTTCTGCGAATATTTAATATAGCAGCACCTGATATGACTCTGATTTGGCTGCCTATTAACCCTATATACAAGATACAACAAACTGTCAACAAATTCTTTTTGTATATAATCTGTCAAATATTATGAACCCAATGCGACTGCATACTGTTACGACTTAACGGTGCAATAGCGTTCAATCAATTACCTTAGAAATATTCAACATCTTATATTTAGCTACAGTTGGTTTGAAATTGATATACTAAAATGTTGATTGAAGAAGATTTAGCATGGAGATTATGACAATGGTACTTTTATGTGCAATAAAAGGTCATTCTGCAGTCATGTTGATAATCAAATGAACAGTTCCGCGAAACTTAAAGAAACTGAATCTGCGAAAACTGCCTCAGAGATGGTTTCACAGTTTCACCGAAACCAGTTTCAGTTTCCAATAAAGGAATAGAAAGTTTCTGAAACTAGTATCGGTTTTTGATAATCGAATAGGGCCTTAGGCAGGAAAAAATCCTCATTCAAATTGTTTTCAAAATATTCACTCAGTCCTGAGTTATATCCCCTGGAATACATTCAGCACTCAAACTGTTAAGACTTAGGTGCAAACATACCTACACATGATTTTGACATTATGTAATGTTAAGCTTTTAAAGAAAGCTTTTCTATTACAGTCTGCCCATAGATTATGCAGCCAATTAGTTACAATTGACAGCAGAGGCTGTATTTAGGAAGAGGGCATAACATAACCGCTCGCCTAATTGTCCACAGCTATTTAGTAGACCTGCAAATATGTCATATTCATGATTATACTCCGAAGGTTTGCAGACAACATATCACAGGGGTTACATCTCTGGATATGCTAATTATTTTGAAAACAATTTGACTGAAATTTGTTCAAGGCTTAGACAGCTATAAAGTAGGTTAATCATCTGACTGCGAATGACATATTCCAGAGGTTATATCCCTGGACCTGCAAAATATTTTGAAAACAATTTGAATGAAAATTGTTGGTCGCTAAGCCACCAACAACTTTCAGTCAAATGTTTTCAAAATAGTCAGCGAGTATTTACTCATTGAATTCCTTGTCTCATGGCTTACAGTAGTGAGAGTTATTATATCAAAACATTGATTCCTTTTTTATTTAAAGTTTTTGCTTAAGTGAAAATGTTTTTGCATGAAAGAAATACTATTCTATGTAATATGTAATATTTTTGGCTTTAATTAACAAATGCTTTGCAGGAAAATTGGTAAATTAAAACAGCAATGTAATATTGAATTCCATATCAATATTACCTTCCTGTTTTATTAAAATTTACCAATTGTGGGAATTCTGTCCATTTTCAATATCTTGGTGAAAACCAATTGCCCATAAATTTAACCTTTAATGACAAAACCACCCAAAACTGGCTCGTGCACTGGTCTTGAGGAATCTTCATTTACAAGCCAAGTGACAACTGCATTTGAAAATTTACAACTGGAATGACTGGCTTGATAAGAAGCCAGCTATTTTATTGGTAAATTTTTAAAACATATTTTGTCATGTAAATGGACATTTAATAAGGGAATATAATTCTTCGACAAAGTTAGCCTTTAAAAGGTGAACTTAAACCGCACAATATACAAGTTTGTGGTCTGTCCAGCAACATTCAACAACACTTGAAATTACATCATGAATATTGGTAAAAATGAGGTCAAACTTAGATTTGTTGTCAGTTGTAAATGAAGATACTAATTGCTTGCATGAAACAGTGCTTCCATCCAGTTAAAAAATGTGTTATTTGTAGATACATCAATATTAAAATCTCCAATTATTATAAAATTATGATCAGTCAAAATTGTGTACATTTCAATGGTCTCAATTTTGAATAAGAGCACTGAGGGGACTTGTATAGAACCGCAACTTGCAAATTCATGTCACCTTTCTTCAGAGTGGCCAAACTCAAATGAACTAAAGGACTCTATGTGAAGCATTTGAATGTCATTTTTGTAATAAATTACAAGACAATTGTGAGGGTTTGGTGAATTAAGTTCATCATTCCTTTGTAGCTGAAACCCTTCCAGAGCAAAATGTTCATCACTGTCACCGTGTTTGAATTTAGTTTCAGCAAATGCCATTGCATCTATTGATGAGATATTGTGATCATCCTTTATGTCATTGTGATGCAATTGTAGCGATCTTGTATTCAAAAATGCTACTTTCAGCTTATCTGCTTAAATAGCATATGGTGGGCGATAGGATAATTGCAATCTTGCAATTCTTGAGACGTTCCATTTCAACTTTAACAGCCATATCAACAGAAATCTCTTAAGCATTCAAGTTCAAGAGAAACAGATTGGACAAATTTCTAACACGACTAAATGTGACATAGTGCATATGCGGTTGTTTCCTTTTACTACTCATATCTACTGCAACTAGATTCAAAGTGCTACCTTGTGATTTGTCTATGGTTTGGGCAGCTGCAGGTCTGAGCGGAAATTCAATTCTGATAAATGATTTTCTATTGTACAAAAACGTACGCTGTGTATCAAACATAGGAGTCCAAGTCTCTTGTATATTTTGTGTTCGCAAATGTTTGTAAGTTCTTCGTCTTTCTTTTCCAATTGAGTCTTCATCAAACTGTACCCAAAACATACTTGGTCTATTGGTCTCTTTTTGCCGATAGTCTATCATCTTAACATAATAAGATGCTCCATTAACTAGTCCATCGAATATGTCCAAAATTCACTAGTCTATCTTTGACAGCTGGTTGTAGATCACCAACAGTAGTGTATCTAGTGATGGTATTGTCACCTTTTCGATCTGGTCATTGCTGAACATGTTAAAGTTAAGAGTCTACTTGGTCATTTGTTGTAATCAAATGCGGTGCTGATAATGGATAATTTGCATCATCTGGTTTTATAAACCGTGACTAAGACATTTCAAATCATCATCTGTGAGTTTATCATTTTCTAAGCAACGAAGTCGATTTAGGTCAGCAAAAGCTTTATCATCTTTTTGGCCAGTTCATGCATAGTAAACAGCGATTTCCGTAAGTTTGTTGCCAAAATCCCATTTGTTCATTTAAATCTTCAAATATCCATTTGTCCATTACAGGTTTTAATTGATAAAGGTCTCCAATTAGAATGACACTGACACCACCAAACAGCTGATTTTGATTGCCTTTAATTCATTGCAAACATTCATTAACTAGTAGCAGCATTTTATTGCCAACTTTCGACACTTCATCTACAATGGCAACAGAAAGATTTTGATACTTGACCCGTAGTGTGTTTAGTCTATCACTATCAACAGTATAGGTGCCATAACCTTGATTTGTATACTTGATACAATAATGTTGTATGCAGCTTTTCCTGTGGGGGCACATAGAAGTATTTTACAATTATTATGGTTTTCTCCCTCAAACGAACAAAGACATCCACGCAATGCCTGATACAGTGCTGTGATTACAAAAGATTTTCCAACACCACCACCTCCTGTCAATAATGAATAGATTGGTTCATGGTTAGTTTTAATCCAGTGGAGAGCATGTATGAAAAATTCTCTGTTTGACATTCAGCTTCCTCACACGTTCTAAATAGTCAGCATTTGGCAAAATGGTTGATGTAGATTCAACATGTGGAATGCTGTGTGATAAACCAAAATCTATACCAATATCATAATCTTTGTGCCGTCCACTAACTGGCTTATAGTAAACAAATTGTCTGCTTTCATGTGAGCCTTCATCATAATCCTCTTGTTAAACCTGTTGTGTAAATGGAGCAACATTATCAAATTGTTCACATAAGTCACTTTCAGCTTGCTGAAGAGTCAAGTTTGTTTGAATGTTGCTCATAACTTGAGATTTTGCCACAAACAGATTGTTTAACATGATTATAATGATCTTCGTATGTATCAAATCCGCCAAGTAGATCTGTTTCTTCATTTCTCCATGGTAGAAATAGTAGAAGTGGTTTTCACTGTCTGTTTTGATATTGTATTGCACATAACGAATAACTTTTTGAATTTTCCTGTGCTTTATAACAACACCGTTTTTCAGTGTGATCTTATTCCAGTTGTCTAACAGATCTGTCTTTTGTTTGTTGATTGGGCTTAGCATATTTAATGTCAAGTTTTGAAACATAATCCGCAAGACACAGGTTCTCAATCTGTTTTGGCCATTTTGAGTAACGATTAATAACATTATCAGCTTCAATATCAGTAGACTTTGGAGGCAAATCTTCCAAAGCTTCCTTCTGTTTCAGGAGATATATTCCCTCAGCAGTTGCAGATGTAATGATAAATACAACCTCTCCAGATGCTTTGGTGAGGGGCATTTGCAGAACAAGATAAACAGCCTCATGTGCACTGATTTCCTCACTATTCAAAAACCTATTTCCCACATGTCTCACTTGACATTTGATATTCATGTTGCCTTTCCTTGCTTCTTTACATGCTTCATCAAGTAATGTACTAATTCCTCTTTGAGATTTACTAATATAAGCCACAATCTAGACAGTCTAGATTGTGGCTTATATTAGTAAATCTCAAAGCCAACCATGATCTGCAATTTGTACTTGATTCATTGCAGATCATGGTTGGCTTTCCATGTCGTTAGTAGAGAGAACATGAAGGGATTAATCCTGATCTCAGATGGTTTTCTTTTGAGAAACACTTTCGGTGATATAAGTGATGATCTTATACATTTAATATATTCTTCCTCTGGTGTTTGTACTACATCTTTCAGAAAGTCATCATATGTTATTGTATCCAAATCTGTACAATTATTTAGTTTGATTTGAATTTCAACATACTTTTGTTTGTAAGAAGCACTATCAGCATGTAGGGGCTCCAGAATCATTGTATTTGCCATGGGTGGTAATGGAAAACCAAATCTACATACAGGCTTCCCTTTTCTTCTACAAGTTTTTTGAATGTCGATGAGTTTGTATATCAACAAGTGATGGCACACTGTCATCTAAATTTATTTGACATGATGTGTGCTTCTCAACATATTCTGCTATTTCTTTATTTGTATCAACTTTGTATTTTGGTGCATCTTGTATCCAGATAAGCATGTGTATGTGAGTAGAAACTTTGTGCTGAAATTCAACTCGATAGGTATAATCCTTCAACTTTCCCAGAGGATCATGTTTAGACTTCAAGATAATGTTGATAAACTGCTGAACTCTGTGATCAAAGTACCGTGCACAAGTCACTGGATCTTTTTGAACAAGACGGGTTTTGTCATTCCAACTCATTTGCTCAATTTCTTCATCAGGATAAGACTTCTTGTCATTTAATTCACCAAGCATTCTTAAGAGGTCATGCCACCTTGTATCACCAGCTGACAAAGAAGCAACTCAAGTTGGAAGTCCAAGTTGTCTGATCATGGCATAGGTGAATTCCTCAGAGTTCTAAATATATAAAATCCTTCATCAAGATTAACTAACTTGTTCATATGGATTGGATTGAACACTTCTGCAGCTGTTACTTTCTTATCATTGCTTTTATATCGTCTTAAACACAGATTTACGTTGTCAGATATTTGCTTCATCTGAATTTTCTTCATTTTATAGAAGATATTTGGTACAGAATTAGCTGCTCTTCTATCACCATTTCTCAGCTCCCATTTGGCAATATTGCTATAATGAACATTAACTTCTCTTTCTGAATTATCTGCTCGTCTTTGGCCACAAAAAAAGGTAGGAAAAGATAAATATTCGGAATCTGTATCTGAATACAAGCTAAGTGGATGTTGACCTTCACCAGGTGCAAATGTATAAGTTGAGTCATTTTGAGGACATCCCTCTATTATAAGGGTATCTGCATGTCCTTGTCTTCGACTTCACTAAATGTGTCCGATTCATTTCCTTCATCATCATGTTGCTCATCAATTTGACCATGTGTGAAGTATCTGTAAATGATTTTACTACATCATTTGCATTACTACTCATTTGAGAAAACCATTTGTCATCAATTTCAATACCAGTTTTTATATAGGTCACTGATTCTCAGTAACCAGTGTAAGGCTGCAAGACTTTCTAGCCCTTTGCTTACTTTGACGATCTCTAATGCATTCTCTTTGTCTGAATACCTCATCATTTCTTTCTCTTTGCAGCCGCTTCATTTTGTCTGAAAATGTCATCTGTTCTAGACTTGATCTTAGCATTACGTTCTTTCACTTTTTCTTGTTCTCTGTAGACTTCATCATTTCTAGCCTTTTTCTTTGCAGCAGCTTCATTTTGTTGGAAAATCTCATCCATTCTAGACTTGGCCCTAGCAATACAATCTTTCACTCCCTCCTTTTGTCTGAAAATCTCATCTGTTCTAGACTTGGCCTTAGCATTAAGTTCTTTCACTTTTTCTTGTTCTCTGCAGGCTTCATCATTTCTAGCCTTTTTCTTTACAGCAGCTTCGTTTTGTCTGAAAACCTCATCAAGTCTAGATGTCGTCTTACTATCATTTTCTTTTACTTTCTCTTGATCTCTAAATGCTGAATGCATTCTCTGTTTTCGTTTGTATTCTCTGTTATAATTATGTTTATGTTGTTTATCATTCTGAAAGGTTTCAGATGTCTTATCATTATGCAAACCTCTCTTCTTATCTGCCATCTTCTTTTGATATTTGCTTTATGTTGAGAGTCTATCAAGGCTTTCATGATCTGTCTGATGTAAATGTTTTACAGGCTGAATGCCTGTTATCTGAACTGTAATCGGTTGCACTTCAAATTGATAATCAAATGCAATACCTAGGCTGTCATAAAATGCATACAAATAAGTAAGCAAATCGTCAATGTTATTAAAATACTTTAACAATGCTGTTCCTCATGAACAAGAAAGACTATTTTGGCCATGTGAATGTGAATCAAAAAATGTGAAACGCCCTCCAAAATCTCTAAAAATAGCTGAACAAATAGCACCAGCTAAGATTAATCCCATACCTGTTTGTTGAAACATCATATTAATCGCAGCGTGCAATGTTTGTGAAAATGGGAGATTGAGCGTTTCAATAATTGTACCAAATAACACATTTTTCTTACAAATTACATGTTCAATTCTACTGTTGATGGTAGTTCTTCAAATTGTAGAAGCTTTGATTGAAATTTTCCGCTCTCTTCCAAATCATATATAACACTGTGATACACTTCATCACCCTTTGTCAAAATTTCATTCAGAATCTTTGTAGTAAAATAGCCTTCTCATTTGGCAACATCATAACTGCATTGCAACTGCACTGGTGACCTCTTAAAACTTCTGAGAATCTCATATCTGATTGTGAAAATGAGGCCCACACAGTTTCCTGTATGTTATGATGATTTTCATCATGAAATGCATTACTCTTAGACATCAAATGACTATTTTGGTTCCATGTATCACTATGGGGTTCATTATCATTGTCCTTGTAGAGTTCCTTGTTAATGTTTTCAGTTTCCTTATGGAATATAAAAAAATGTTCGGACTCCTCGTGGAGCTGATTTTCAGTTGTTTCTGCCTCCTTGTGGAGTTGATTTTTCAATATTTGTGACTCCTCACGGAGATGGTTTGTAAACTCCCTACGGAGTTACTTTGCATTTTGACTCCTGACGGAGTTAATGGATGACTCCTTGCAGAGTCGAAAGTCATCGGTGCTTTGTTTACCGAGGTCAGCTTCCTCAGTCATGTCACTCGTCAAGTCATCAGTGCTTTATTTACCGAAGTCAGCTTCCTCAGTCATGTCACTCATCAAGTTATTGGTGTTTTGTTTACCGAGGTCAGCTTCCTCAGTCCTGTCCCTCGTCAAGTTATTGGTGCTTTGTTTACCGAGGTCAGCTTCCTCAGTCCTTTCACTCGTCAAGTTATTGGTGCTTTGTTTACTGAGGTCAGCTTCCTCAGTCATGTTAAAAAGTCTTTGGTGCTTTGTTTACCGAGGTCAGCTTCCTCAGTCATGTTTAATAAGTCTTTGGTGCTTTGTTTACCGAGGTCAGCTTCCTCAGTCATGTTTAATAAGTCTTTGGTGCTTTGTTTACCGAGGTCAGCTTCCTCAGTCCGGTCAGTCAGTCGTTTCTTCTCTGCTTTACGCCAATATCTTTTCCACGGCATCTGGAATTACAAATGGAAACTTATTAACCCTTGTCACTGTAATGTTAAATTTTTTTACCAAAATAGTGTATATTTTTTTCAGTTGTAAATGTTGCCGTCTCACAGCAAAACTTACAGCAACATCTTAAAATTATACACTGCTTGTCTGGCAGGGGTTTATTAGAAAATAGAATTTTGACATAAGAATGACAACGATTAACTCGTATTTTAAAATGCATGTGTTAATGAAATGTGTATATTTCAAAATATTGTTGCTGTAAGTTGTTGCTGTCTGGGATTGCAACAAATTATGGTAACATTTTGCAAATATATATATATATATATATATATATATATATATATATATATATATATATAATACTACTTATCTGGCATGAGTTTGCTAAAAAGTAGACTTGTCATTTCAATGATAAGAGTTAATATTTCCTTTGTATTTTCAGATGCACAATATTAAAGAAATGGCATAATAAAAAATGGTGACAAAAGGTTCAGAGTTTGATGTTCAAAATTGCTAAAACCTAAACTATTGAACCCTTGAAATACTTATGTTACAAGGTATTAACAATAAAAAGATTATACATATTCTAGAAATAATTTGACTGGAATGCATGGTGCAATAAGCAGCAACAGCTTCCAGTTCATTTACATTTAAAACAAGAGCAATCAGAAATAAAAACTTACCTTTGATCTAGTCAAACTTCAATAGCTGCACATTCACTTTTTTATCTGCAATAGAAAATACTTTGGATATAAACGATATATTTCTTTAATGAGAAGGATGACAAGAAAAGCCATCATAAGATGGCATATCTCAGGACCCTGACATTTCAATGACTTGCTCAATGTAATTAGTAGCAGATAGACACAAAGCAAGAGTCGACACAAAAAGTATCTATAGATGGTCAACAGATAAAATCAAACTCCGGAGAGCTGATTTTTAACACATTTTGGTTGTGCACAGGGTATAACTCTGGCCGCATTTCACAAATACATAATAGCAGCTTATATATATATGCCTTGTCCTATGTTGTGATATCCCAAATCTGGCATGCACAGGCATAACTATGCAATGACCAATTTCCAAAAGATTGCACCACCTTTATTGTTATTTCTGTTGCAGCTCTTTTGAGTTGCATGTACAAATGATTACAGACAAATAGATGAATGGATGGAGAAACGGACAGGCTGATCACTACATCTCCCACTTTTCATATCAGGGACAGGGAATACTAAGAATGTGTTGTGTACTACACTTCTGTATTGCTAATATCAGTTTATTTATATCCACTTTCCATACATGAGTCAACATGAATTTGCCTGTTGAACTTCATAATACGAAAATCAGTAATTCTAGGGATCTTCTACCGTACGATGATAATTCGTAGCATATTTGGTTAAACAACTTCAGTTAAGGTTTTCACTGGAAATATAATTGCGACATGGCGAATTGCGGCTTTACCATATCACAAATAGATTAGGGGTCTCTGTATAATATGATCAAACTTTCTGACCCTAAAATCTTTAGGTTTGTTTAAGATCCAAAGGCAGCATAATGTTGATTCAAAGATGTAACATCAATATTAGTAAATTGATAATAGCAATGACGAAATGTACTGAAAAAAATAATTATTTTAATGTCATCCTTGTCGGCAAAAATTAATTACAAGCAGGAAAAGGAAGATAAAAACAACAAAGGTCCCAAGTACAAAAATAGGCTGTTTATTGATAATCTGCCTCATCATTACAATGGAAAACCACGATATGGCAATATCATCTTTCTTCTCACCTACGAAAACTGGTAAGCAATAATCCTAGCAAAATCAATGGGGAGCAACGGGGTGGGAAGCGGGGAGGGGTCAAAGAAAGAAGCTATTGCCATACAACATCTTCAATTAGAACTAAATATTACACCCCTATTACTATAATCATGTAACATAACTAGTGTATATTTTAAAGAAATTTTCAACATCTTTCATGTATGGTAGTTTCTAAATTATCATGTATGGTAGTTTCTAAATTAAGATACTGGGAATTTATTGATGAAAAAGTTAAATTTGATATGGTTAGACTATAGGACAACAGAGATGAAATTATGAATTCAAAGCAGTGGATATTGTGGCAGCACCATTGGTTAAAAAAATATGCACTACTTTGAAATACGTCATCCAAGTGGTCGCCAAAGGATTTGACCAATCAAATTCTCTTATTCTCATACCTAATTATACCTAAACCAATTTTGCTCTCCGGATGGAGTTTTGCAAAATGGTCTGACTGCTTGTGAAGTTGGAGATTATTTTCAAGATTTTTAGTTATTTCTCCCTCCTTACGGAGTGTTTTCAATATTTCTGACTCCTCACAGAGTTTGTTTGTAAACTCCTTACGGAGTTGCTTTGGATTTTGACTCCTCACAGAGTTAATGGAAGACTCCTTGCGGAGCCGTAAATCATATTGGTGCTTTGTTTACCGAGGTCAGCTTCCTCAGTCCTGTCACTCGTCAAGTCATTGGTTCTTTGTTTACCGAGGTCAGCTCCCTCAGTCCTGTCTAATAAGTCGCTGGTGCTTGTTTACCGAGGTCTGCTTCCTCAGTCCAGTCAGTCAGTCAGTCAGTCAGTCAGTCGTTTCTTCTCAACTTTGCGCCAATATCTTTTCCACAGCATCTGGAATTACAAAAGAAAAAATATTAACCCTTGTCATTGTATTATCAAAATTTCTTTACCAAAATAGCGTATATTTTTTCAGTTGGTGTAACTGTTGCTGTAAAAATAGGTATATGGGCGAAAATTCAAAGGCCTGTGGTTTGGAATCTAGAAGGGCATATCAGCATAGACAATAAAATTGTTTTAAAGATATTGACCACTGTGGAGATATGGTTCACATGGGGAGGGAATGAGGGGGGGGGGGGGGGAACCCAATTGGGAGATGCTCCCACCCACCCATTTTTTTCCTCTCACAGTTTAGACCCCCCCACCACCAGGCAAAAACACATTCCGACACCTAGCGCTGTGCGATACACCGATACCATATTTAAAACCGATATCCTGCAATGACGGTTTCATAACCGATTATAAAAATAAATATCGAAAAACCGAATATGAACATATTTTCGGTTTTTCGTATCAGGATTGTTAAAAATAAAAGATACTAACGAGCATGAAAAGCGTAATGAATAATAATGGCCATACTTTCCATTAAACTCCGTTCTGGGCAACTAATAATTGAACGTGGCCCCAATTGCGCGTATTGTGTAACTCCATGTAACTCGCTGTATGCATAGAGAAATCACGCAGCGAATTAATTAAATAAATATCCACTCGTCTTTTCTCTGGTAGTCTCAGATAAATTTTCAATATAAAACACAATACTAACGCAGGAATTGAAATTTGTATCGGGGAAACATTTCTAAACAACGGCATCCATTTTATTTACGTCACCGGCTAATTAACATAATGCAAAGTCGTCCCAAAACTAAATCGCCAGAATGCATAGAAATCTCGCCAATAAATATAATGCTGAATATATTTTGATGATTAGGATACAATTTTAAATAAAATTATTACTCAAACCGTTTTTAAAACATTATTTTCTATACACAATATCATATTAACTTATGAAATTCGCGTTCGCAATATTACAGTTAATACTTTCTTCAAGGCATGATTTCGTCCTCGGGCCAAATTGGAAATGAAAGAAGAAAGCGAGATAATTACATCATAATTAATTACAACCACGTGATTTACGTCTTTTCGCAACCTGTTTTGCCGATTTATGATTAATTTTGACAAAATAAACAATGTTTATTTAACTGTGCGTAATATTTTGGCGGTCTAATTAATAATTTCACTCCCGCGATGATGGATATTATGAGGTATATTAAGCTTTAAAGGCGTAAAACGTTACAAATGTATCAGGGCGTGAAAATACGTTCTGTGTTCGTGCGATTTTTTGTCATTTAGATTTTTTGTTTCATATCCATAAAACTGATATTCGGTTAAAACCGATATGAAGTCATATCGAAACCGATATGGCTGTAAGCCAAACCACGCAGCCCTCCCGACACCCCTATTATTGCACTTGATTGCCCTCTCCATTTTTGTCAATCTTACTGGTGTTTGCTGCTGTTCATCTTGCAACATTATTAATGTATCTATTCTTTTATTTTTCAGCTTGAAACACCATTTGAGAGAAAAATGAAAACGAATTTAAACTTGGATTTTTATTAATCCGGTAACACTTAAATTTGCTAAAAAAAATTACATCTCATAGTAAATATCAATTTCCAGACAAAGAGAATCTGTTTGAAAATTTACCACTCAGTTATTGCGCCAGACATTCCAGTCGTACATTTTCGAAAATAGTCTCACGATCTGCAAATGCACATTTTTCAAGGTCACTGCTGTAGTCATTTTAGCCGACTTGCATGTTATAGGGTTAATAATATTTAAATACTGTATTGTGTAAACTATCAATGCAAATATCAAATAAAGTTTACTCGAAGTGAGAGGGAGAGAGAATCTCATATGTAATCAGACTGGACTTTGCATAGTAGATTTGTTGAATATATCGAGTCCAATTTGATTGGAAGGGGCTGCTGCTTTAGGCAACAATAGATTCCAATTAAATTTATCAAAATATAGTCAACAGATTACTTTTTTAGACTGCAGGGTCTTTACGCTTGTCCTGCAAGGGGAATGGGCTATTACGTGTGTGTGCGTGCGTGCGTGCGTGCGTGTGTGTGTTCTGTCTGGTATTGCATCTAAAATACTGATCATATCGGTTTCAAATTTTAACACAACAAAGCAACATAACCTAAACAAGGATTTCCAGAAGTTGGCTGTGATCTGGACAAAACCACAGGATCCAGATTGGATAGAAATTTTAATCTATGGACATCTCGGAAACTACTGGTTACATTTTGCGCAAATTTTAACAAAGGAGAGGGTGCGATCATACATTAAGATTTAACAAATTTGGATGTGTGAAAATTTATTTTTAAAATGCTATATTGTGAGCGAACTGGTAGGGCAGGCTCAGCAGTGGTTTACAATCTCTGATTACTCTTGTTCATAATGTTATCTATCAAGCACCAAGTTCTCAACAACACGATTATGCTTTAAAAATTGGATCTACCCGTCGATGGAAAGTAAGTGATAACTAGATTGCTTGGTCGATGATGCGTCATAGCAGAACCCATGTTCACCACTTTGACCTCTACTCCATCCCATCCCTGGGGCGGAGCCAAATTTAAGCCAAACTCCACCACCCCCACCCCCCACCCATATCAAATTCCACACAACAGTTTAGGAGGTGATGGCTTGACGGACAGTTTTTAGGATATTTGACCTTTGGACCCCACCCCCTGATGCATATGGGGGGGGGGGGGGGCGGAACCAAATCTAAATGTTGTCTTGCAAAGCTCAATCATGGGTAACCCACATACCAAATTTGGTTGAATTCTATCCACCTGTTTGGGAGGGGATGGCATGATGGACCGACAGATAGGTAGATGGAACCGATTATAATATCCCCATTTTTTAAAAACATGGGGATCATGAAAGGACCCAAGGCGATAAGATACAGGAAGGTAATTAATTCAAAATCTTTATACAAAAATGTAAATTTCTTTCGGATTGAGAAATTAGGCCACCACCATCATTGGCCATGGCACATTGTTTCCAGGATTTGTCAGTGAAAGGGTTAAACACAGCAGACTGGAATTGACAAGACATGACAGAAATTTAGATTTTCTAATATACACCTGTGCAAAAGTTAAGCACCAGCAAAAACAATAGAACGTAGAAACATGATGGTACAACTAGGCTGCCATACTTTTTGTCCCCGCGTTAGCTGACATAATTCCAAGTACGAAATGCACATGCATGCATGACTTCACGCCGCTTGATGTCCATGCGTGGCGGGAAACAGCACACGTGTTCAGTTATGTAAAAGTCCAGTTTGAGGTGTAGAACATTACATACAGATTTAGGCGACAAGATTAGGAATTTTGTGTTCATGACCGTGGTTTATTTGTACAGAGAGAATTAGCTCTTGATTGTGAACCGCTATGGCAAGACGAAGGTTAAGTGATCGTGTGAAATGGCAAATCATAGGCATGCATACCACTGGTATGTCATGCAGAGAGATTGGCAGACAGCTGAACATTAACCATACTGTAATCAGTCGTTTGATTGCAAAACATGGGCAAACTAACGAGGTGAAGGACAGACCTAGATCTGGAAGACCGAAGAAGACTACTGCCCGTGATGATCGAGCCCTAGTACGCCTTGTTAGGAGATCTCCATTCACCAACAGCAGAGTGCTCAGCCAGCAATGGGAAACGCGCAATAGAGTGTCAATGTCTACCGTCAAAAGGAGACTGTATGCTGCTGACATGAAAGCTAGGAGACCTGTCAGACGTCCTCTCCTCACTGCACACCACAAAGAGGAGCGTCTGAGGTGGTGCAACGAAAGAAGACACTGGAACATGAGATCCTGGAGACTGGTACACTGGTCTGATGAAAGTCGGTTCCTGCTTCATGCCACAGATGGTCGAACTCGTGTATGGAGGTCCAGACGCACGACGTACGACCAACGTAACATCATGGAAGAAGTTCCATTTGGTGGAGGTTCCGTTATGATATGGGGGTGCATCTCACTTGATTGTAAGCTGGATCTGTTGACTGTACCTGGAACACTAAATGGACAAAGATATCAAGATTCCATACTGGATAGAGTTGTGGTCCCTCATTTTGTACATCATGCACCTGGAACCCACCCTATATTCATGGATGACAACGCCTAACCACATCGTGCTAGAGCTGTGCATGAATACCTCCGCCAGAATGCCATCGAAACCCTACCATGGCCAGCAAGGAGCCCTGACATGAACCCTATTGAGCATATCTGGGACATTCTGGGAAACATAGTGAGGAGGGATCCTCCTGTGCAGAACCTACAGGAATTAACAGACGCACTCCATCTTGAATGGCAACGAATACCACAATGGCGTATCAGTCGGTTGGTGACCAGCATGAGACGTCGTGTCCAGGCCGTCATCCAGGCACAAGGTGGATATACCCGGTATTAATAATGACAGTCTCAAACTCGTGCACAGATGTTAAACTTCGTTTTCAGACACCATTAATGACAATCTAGCCACATGTGTCAACTGTAGGGCAATAGTTGTCAGTTTTGTCAACGTAACCATATTCAGGCCTCGTTTTCAAGTTCAAACAAAAACATACAGTGTTTCCCCACCATCATAATCAGCATTCCTCTTGTTGCATTATTACCTCTTGCACTAAGATGGATGGGTACATAAATGTTTATGCTATTGCTTTCTTCAAAGCACATGAATATACCCTCGCATGTGCGTAAAAATAGGGTGGTGCTTAACTTTTGCACAGGTGTATAGATGAATCCACTTTTAGCTCTGCCCCATATCTAGGTAAGCTCTGTCCATGATGTGCGCGTGTAGCGATCAGTTTGAATCCTAAATTCCCAATTCCATGATAACTAACAGTTAACATGTTAAATATTTTGAAACTAATTTGACTGGGGTCTGTTTTCAATTATTCAACAGAATGTTTATTAAATAGTAAGGACATACAATTCGTACAACTGACAGACTTTTAAAAGTTCATGAAGGACTTAGCTACGTCATTCAATATATTTTTTGATTGTGACGTCAGTCTACGTGATGTAATTCATTATGATGTCATATACTTGGGTGACAGATTGGATTCATCTATTATTTAACCCTTTCTCATTTTCACCGACATATCCCTGAAAAATTATGATGCTTACGATATAAAATTTATTCTATTGAATATTTTGTAATTAATTTGACTGAAAGCCATTGCTGCCTAAGGCAGTTTGCAGTCAAACTAATTTTAAAATATTCACCAGTTTTCCGTCATGGTATCATTAAAATGAGATATGGGGAATTCATCGAGAAAAGGGTTAATCCTGCTTGTGTACGGATTTATGTTGTATATTTCACTGCCGTCGAATCATATTTGCTGTGCGTCATTCGTGGCCGATTCATTGCGATGGAGCCTAGTGTATACGGTGTCTCCAAATCCATAATCATATCAGTAATTTACATTAATAATTTTGATTGAATTCTACCAAAAGCTTTTGGAGATGGACGATAGACAGATGAATGGAGGCAATTGCAATATCCCAGCAGTCTTATTTTACACAGACCATCAAATTTTTCTCTTTATAAAATCCATGTTAGTAAATCCATCAGCCTACTTAGCAGGAGAAAGTTAGAATTCTAAGAGTTATATTAAGACTTTAACAATCAAATTTTTTCATGAAAATTTCAATTTTCTCACAGACAATTCCCATATGCAGACCAAGAGCAAGTCATTCCAGTGATACATTTTCAAAGATATTCTTACTTTGGTTGAAAAATTTACATTTTCCTAGACAACTGCAGCAGTTTTGGTCTGACTCAACTGTTAGATGGTTAACAATATACATGTATGGCGCAAGATCATAGGGATATATAGTTCGAGTCTGCTCTGACTCAACCCACCCATGTCACAGATATTTGTCACAGGGGCAGGTTGAGTGAGAGCAGTCGGACTAAGGGATATACTGGTAAACATTATGACCCGACAACAGCTGTTATGGTCATACACTGCCCTCATTTTAGCGCAGAAATGAAATGAATACTATAATAAATGGTGGGCATATATAGTCCAATGAGGGAGTATGACATTGGATTCAAAATATTCAGCATCTTACATTTATAATGACTGTAAATGTGAAGTTCTGGAATTTCAGGTTCAAATGTGACAATTGTTTTTGATTTTGGGCACACTTCCATGATAGTGCAAGTTTATTTCAGGGCCCCGGTTCTCTATATCTTTGATCAGAGGATACTGGCCACACAGTAAATAGTGATAGAATGTTTGTAACCAGGGCAATAGTAAAATATTTGTTTTCTAAGGAATTATTAGTAAGTTCCAGTCATCAATAATTATTAGTAAATGTGCTGTTACTTCTAAGTTTTCAGTTACTCAATGACTAATTTAACCGAGAAAGTTATAGATTGTGGTAAGAGGGCAGCAGAACCAATAATATATAAATCCATTTCGTTTCCCTCTGGTCACGAAATAACAATAAGGTTATAGATAAACAATCTGAGTGATAAGCTCAATCATCGATGCGTGTCTTTGTTTACAATTTCTGAGAAAACTTACTCTTCAAATTACCGTCAGTAATAAGGCCGAGTTGACATGCGAAAGTTGTCAAATATACCGATTGGCAATATCGTTAATCGACCAGACGACCCAGAGTGTCTGGCCTTATGTTTTACTAATTACATATACCTACCTCCTTGCATTACTATTGCTCTTTCCTTCTCTGAAGGGAAGCGTAGTAGGATGAATTTTTCCAGCCAATGTTTGCTGGGTATTGTGGTTATAGAGTGACTGAAGGCTTCTTCAGGAATCTCCATACTCTCTCTAATGATGAGATCCATAGTAATTCGCTTGAATGCTATATCTCAGAATGAGCCAAGAAGAGGGTTAATCCAATACCCATAGCCACTGAGTATATCATTATGCACAATGACAACCTCATTGGCTGATAGCTATCACATGACCTTGTTGTAGCAACCAAGACTTCATTCCTTTCAAGAATCCAGTCATATAAGCCAGCTTTAAGCAGATCCATGAAGAGGCAGATGATCCTGTCACTACTCGGCTCTGAATATCTGACTAAAGCTGACATTAAAATTAACCTAAATACTCCGCATTATATGACAGGAAATTTCATTCTGAAATCCCCAAATATGTTAAAAACCGACATATCTGGGTATACCCAAAGGCTGAATGATATAATGAATATCTTATGTTGAATATAACTAATCTAACAAGATATGACCATTACAATGATGCCTCAAGCCGCCCCCCCCCCCCTCCCCCCAACGTCCAAAAAAGAAATTTGACAGAGGGAAGGCTTGAGGTGGGCAGTAATGCGAGAATCAAGGGTTCCCAATGAACTAGGGCATGGAAAACAGACCACAGTTCTAGCAAGTTGACATGGTAGGAAGATTCTGTGAGGGTCCAGGCTCCTGAAATCTTCCTGGAATCCCAAATGGCTCCCCACCCTTCCAGGGATGCATCTGTGAAGATGATTGCCTGAGGGGTTGGAGGATGGAGAGGAACCCCTAACAAAAGGGACTGATGGGCTTTCCAAAACCGGCAGTGTGTTATGAGAGAGAACTTGATGAGAATTGGAAGATCCAAAGAATCTAGAGACTGATTCCAATGGGCCACAAGATAAAACTGGAAGGGTCTTCTCATCACAGGAGCCCAAGGAATCACTTTTTCTACTGAAACCATGAGGCCTATGATTCTGAGAAAGGATCTGGCAGAAACTAATTGACCTACCTTGAGAGCTTGAATTGTGGACATCAACGTCTGGACATTGGGGAGGGAGGGGAATAATCTCCCTTGAGAAAGGCCAAAAGTGCCTCCCAGGTGGGTAAAAACTTGGCTTGGGGAGAGACGCGACTTTTCCACATTGATGATCCAACCTAGGTGAAGGCACACCTGGATAGCATCTGATACACCTGCAATGAGGGATACAGGATTGGGAGCTTTGAAAATCCAATCGTCTATATAGACATGAATTGAGATCGCTTGAAGATGAAGGCAAGAGGCTACTGACGATACTATTCGAGTGAAAACGTACGGGGAGGTGGTCCACCCTGGGAAACTGCAAAACTGCCAAACTCTGCCTTTGTAAGCAAAACGAAGGAAGTTGCGGAATGCCGGATGAATAGGGACTTGAAAATACGTACCTTTGAGATCGATAGATATCGTCCACAAACCCACCTGGAGAGATTGAATGATGGACAGAAACGTCTCCATCTTAAAGGATGGGCTCACAATTTGAAGATTTAGGCATTTCAGATTTATAATGGTCTCTCTCCCCCCCCCCCCCCTTTCTTTTGAACCAGAAACATGGTTGAGAAGTAACCTGGATTGCATTGCCAATCCATAACCTCCTCCACCACATGTTTTGATATCAAACACAATCTCTGATTCCAGAGCTAAGAGTTTCTCTGAGCAAGAAGGAACAGGGGTCCAACCAGGAATGACAGAAAGAGGAAGATTTTCTTTCCAACAAGGATGAACCCACTGGTCTTGAATGGGCATATCCCAGTAATCGCTGAACCTGGAAAGATGATTGCCTACTGGGATGCTTGGAAAACTTGAAATAGTAGGGGATTGAAAATTTAAATTTGCTGGAAAAGTAACAAAAGCGCCATCTCCTGAACTTATGACATCAAAAACAAGGATGAAAATGACCACCCGCCTTACGAGAACCTCTAGATCGTTTCCTAAATGGGATTTGCACTCTGGACCTATTGGAAACAACATCTGAATATTTATCCTGAACAGGAGACCTACGTTGAGGAGAAGGGCATCTACGAGGAGACTGATTCCGAGAGGAAGGCCTAGAAGGAGGAGATCTAGATCGATTAAAGGATCTATTGGAATTCACAAAGGTACGAGAGGGAAAAGAAGCTTGAGGATCAGATCAGTATTATGCTACTGCAGATTGTAAGATTATGGGTTAGGCACATGGGTATACATACGTGGACAGAATACACCAGTTGCTGATTGCAAACAAAGGAATGTATCAAGATTTTTCTAGACAGAAAACGGACGGTACCGTATTTCGCGTAATTGTAGCCTATGCTCTAATAGAAGCCCTCCCCCTAACTTTGACATATGAGCTCCAACGATTTCTTAGCAGTTTCAAAACACCAAAACTCTGTATTAGAAGCCCACCCCTAACTCAGCAGATTGTATAGGAAAATGTGTAAGAATAGCGTGTATAATAATAACAATCATGTCCCATGGTGTGTCTACTTCAGTGTCTACTTCAGACCGATCTCTGCCGTGATACATTTCCGACCCCTGTATAAGTCAATACAGGCCTCGGATTTGTAAATCTCGACCACCTATTAGATTAATACTAATAGTAGGCCACGTATGTTCAAGATATAATAACGTTTATTCCACACTTTTGTAGTCAAAATGTGCTTAAAACAGTATTGGCGTGATTAAATAGCCTCCTTATAAATATATTTTAAGACCAAATTTATGAACCAAACAAGTACTGGAGAAAATGTGCATCAACTTTGTAACGCCGATCAACATTAAAGGATCCAAATTGAATTATTACGAATGACAATATAGCCGGCTTCTTAAGTTGGCGAGCCAGCGGCTCTTTTGTGATGCGAGGTGGCGTGTTCTCGCGAGATATTATACGCTAACGGGAGTTTATCAAACGGGTACCCGTTATTCAGATCAGTATAATACTCAGTTCCATTTGTATCTCGCGAAATCTCCTTCGATTCGAGATCGAGAAAAGTATCTCGTATGTATTGAGTAGCCATTGGCGCAGTGATTTCCACCAGAATAAGGTGGTAGAGAGAATTGAACATTAAAAGGACACGAGCGCTACTCTCCTCATACCAGACAATATTAATTCATGTAAAACTAGATGGTATAAAGCATATAGTACTCTGTGTGACAAGTAGCTAACAGAAAAATAGTCCCTCTGAATTCGTCACAAAATTAAGATCTGTCGCACATCTGTCGCACACAAAATGAGGTCCAGAATTTGCTGACGTTGCGTAGATATTGATATCACACGAACCACTGGGTGGATCAAGTCCATTTTAATGTCTGTATTAAGCTAGTGATCCAGAGGTTAAGACGATACCAAAATCAACATGATCCATAGTGTTCCTTTTACAGTCCGCTACGGAGATGGACTGAGTCCCGATATGTCTGGTCGCCGAAGTGGAGTCTGTGTAACAGTCTAGTCATTGCGATGACGTAATAAGATGGCCAGTCTATACATTAGGTGTATTCTCGTAGAAGCCACGCCTATATTTTTAGATTGACTCAGTTCCTATAGCGCAATGACAATATATATAGAAATTCCCGAGTTCCGAGTCCCCGATTCCAGAATATTTATGTCCGAGTACTCGCTCTAAAATAAACTCTTCAAATGGAGGTGAATCATGTGATTTGTATTTTTTTCGCGACGCCATTTTATATCAAATTGTGCTCTTATCAAATAATTTCACTTCCTCGGTGATGTTTTGATGTATACATTAAACATAGGCGTAGGCGATGAGAATTTTTACGGGAGAAAATACGTTGCATTTCCATGGCATCAGTTTTAGAACTTTTTGGGGAAAACCGTTAACGCATAGCTATTCAGAGAATGGGGAATGTGGTATAAGCGTGTGTGACTACAACAACAATGACAAATAGCGACCAAGTGAACAATCTTTATTAATCTAAAACTAATCATGAGTCAATACAAACAAGTCAGTTATTTATTTAGTTTTTTTAATCATTCACACAATCGGCTGATAGCTGGATGTTTGTTTCCATGATTAGTAACGCTAGCAGAGTTTCAGAAGCGTAAAAGTGTCTTGACAAAAATTTCAACATGGCGATCATACGATTTCATTTTATAATCGTCCACGATCATTTTGAATTATATTATCGCGATTAATCGAAAAACCCTAGGCCAAACAATTCCTTGCCAAAACAGGAATTAGAGATAAGAGTGTCCTTAAGTTTCTGGGAAATAGCTAAAAAACAAAGAGCTCTCTTCCTACAACAGTTGTTGACAAAACCAACCAATCTAGCATCCAAATCAAGGTTAAATCTAGAAATATTCGCCATACAGGTCAAGGCAGACTGAGGAATAGATTGACCTCTAGAGGAAACCTTAAAGATAGATTCTGAAAGAAGAGCTGAAAAATTGGAAAGCTTAAATCTAGGCCTAGCAGATTGTTCTAACGATCAAATCATGGCAGAATCCGAAACTCCAGACTTACCAGTATCTTTGATAAGATCCCAAGCATCGCCGAATAGAGACTTAGTAGCATCAAAGTCAGAAAGAGACACTCTAATGGATGAAGATAAGTCAGGAGGGACCAGTGAGAAATCAGAAAAACAAGCCTGCTGAGAAAAATAATCTAAGATATCAGCTGAAAAATTGTTAATCGGAAGAACGTGATTAAAATTGATAGATTCTGAAAGAAGAGCTGAAAAATTGGAAAGCTTAAATCTAGGCCTAGCAGATTGGTCTAACGATCGAATCATGGCAGAATCCGAAACTCCAGACTTACCAGTATCTTTGATAAGATCCCAAGCATCGCCGAATAGAGACTTAGTAGCATCAAAGTCAGAAAGAGACACTCTAATGGATGAAGATAAGTCAGGAGGGACCAGTGAGAAATCAGAAAAACAAGCCTGCTGAGAAAAATAATCTAAGACATCAGCTGAAAAATTGTTAATCGGAAGAATGCGATTAAAATAATTATTGTCTTCAGGAACCAAAGGAGATTCAAACAAAATATGGATAGTACATTCAGGCTGTAAATCAATATGAAGAGAATCTGACACCCATTGGTGAGTACTGGACCAATCATTCTCAGCAGCTCTAAAAATAGAAACTTGGAATCAGAGGGTCTGCCCTGATAGGGATCATGAGACGAAAGAGTAACTGAATCCTGACAATCATCCACAATAGAGGAAATGTCACTAGACAAAATATCCGATCCTAGAGAAGGATGAATGGATGACGATGATGATGAGGAAGACGCGAACTTAACCATAGAGCGAGAATGATGAAGGATACTCCTAAGGACCAAGCTAGATTAAAAAGATGGAAGGAAATTGAGAGCATCTAAAGGCAGTGATAATAGAATTCCCAGTAGAGCTGGGCGGTATTGATATTTACATGACGGTATCGGTACCATGAAAAAATACCGCGGTACCACGGTATACCGTCATCTGAGCTTGAGGCATGCCACCAAATTAGAACAATCTTTTCCATTTCCTTTTCACTTCCATCTCCAATCAACGGTAAATATAGGTAAAATAAATAAATCGGCTTCCTGATTTAGAGAAGAAAAACATGGCTATTGCGACTGTTTAGTTTCACGATTTTATTAGGTCACTATTTTTATTGACGTAATATCATTCACGGGAATATCGGTCAAAGGGTGTTGTCGACTCGCTAACTATAACCCGCTGTTTGAGACATTGGGGTGCACTATTTTCAATCTGGATTGTTCTTGCTATTAATGCGTGAGACCAGAAAACGGTAAATTTTATTTTGCCAGTCGAGCGCTTTGATAAACAGAATCCAGACAAAATCCGCGAGTATTTAAACGGGGCGAGTGTTGTACTCTTTTATTTCTGTTGGAGTCGTATATTCTGTTACTCGCAAAAACAGGCCTATACACATACATATAACACGACATTGAATATAGCCGATTCCAAAGCTTCTGATAATTACTGAGTACCCGATGTGCAGACTCGTTACTCGCCATGCTTCACGTGAACAATGCGTGTAAAAAGCTATTTGCGCAAACTTCCGACGTGTAGACAGTTGAAAAATGAATTACAAAAACTAAAATACTATAATTTTTAGGCGTCGTTACTTAAACTGGATTTAATCCTTAAAGAAATTTCTTAAAACAAGCCAGAAAAATAACAAATAGGCCCCCTAACGACTTCAACGCTGCTCGTTGTTAATAAATTAGCGCGTGATCAAAACGGCGCAAGCAAATACTACGTTTTAGTAAATTTTCATTGATAAATTCAGCATAGTAATGTATTTTCCCACGGTCTAGTTCATGACCAACCAATCAGATACGTTTTTGCGAGATTGGTGTTATGTTTGAATAGCGCGCAGTTTGTATGTTATTTTGGTATTCTAGCGTGTTTGTTCGGTGACAAAATGCTTGCAGTAATAAATTACAAATAATAGAAATGGGAATAGGGAATATATTATAGTCTAATTACTACCGGCGGCCGGCCAGAGAATGAGTTTTTTAAGCAATTTTACCGTGAGACTTTCAAGACGTACGTTTGACATGCCTGTCATTATTTTGTAATTGACGTCTTGATGTTTGTTTTTACAACGACCCTTTCACCTCAACTCGGTTAATAGTTAGGGATGCCTGTATTTTTGGCACCATTAGCACTTATTTACCCTTGGTCAAGTCAGATTTTATGAATATATTTCTCAAATATTGCTTAAACATTATGGACGGTATTCACGGTATTTGGAAATGTCAACGGTCACGGTATCGGTTCACGGTATACCGCGGTCCTCACGGTACTACCGTCAGACCGCCCAGCTCTAATTCCCAGAACTGTCTTTTGACAAGGAATAATCTTTGCTTGACAGGCTAATAGAGGTAATTTCATTCACTAATGATTCATTGAGATAACAACTGATCAAGTCCTGGGAAAGACTATCCTGAGACAAAGGACCCGAAGAATACAAGGGATTCTGACAACAAGCAGAATTACCTACAAAGGATCTGGAATGAGGTAATGAGAACTGATCACTGGATGACAAAACAGTGCAATCTGAACGGAAATTATACGATAAAGATTTACTAATGACTGAAATATGTTTAACAGCCTCAGAATTAGTAAGATGAGAGGGAAACTGAGAATTTGGCGTTAACCTACAGGGAGAAAGATGAGATCTAGATGGCCCCTGGTCCTCTAGGGAACCCGGGCACAGATCTACTAATCCCGGATGAGGCCCCGGACCCTTTCTGGGATTACAAATAGTATCCCAAAGAGGACCCGCCGACCATCAAGAAAAGTCCGTAGATAAGTAAATGGAGGAAGCCTGAGTATTTAGTACAGGTCCCGGCTCCGGAGCCCAACTAGGCTCCGGGACTGGGGAAACATGTAAAAACTCATATGATGATTGTCCAAAATACGAAGAAAATTCCAAAATAGACTTTGACACGCCGGGAAGACCAGTCCCCGCTCGAAGATCATTGAGCAAAATATGCATCTATGCCAATCGCTTAGAAATAGAAACCGGTAGATATAACAAGGTTGAGAGAAAGGACAGAAAATGCAGATTATGCCACCTGGAAGTAGATGAACTACATTTTATGGCCGTATGTTCAGTAAACAAAAAATACAGAGATCTGCTATATAACAAACTTACGCTAACTCTACCCACCTTCCCTAACCTGACCAACTTGGAAAAATTATTTTTCATCTTAGACTGTCCTCCAAAACTCTCACCACTCATCGGGTACTTTATATATGAAATGACCCAAAACAGAAACATGATCCTGAACACCCCCTCTACCACGCCCATTCCAACATGAATAACGATAAGCAGCCTTCAAAGAACACATTCAATATTACTCGCACTATTTAGGCTGCACGGCTTCCATATCAGTCTCCCTCCTAGTCTTTATGATGTAAATAGCAATATATAAATGTTTATAGTTACATAGTTATATTTAATTAATCATAGTTAAAGTATTATTAAATTTCATATATTACTATGTATATCACACATTTGTACTGTACATGTACTGATGATATTAAATAAAGTATAAAGTATAAGATACGGTGTTGCCAATAACGGGTAATGAGCTTGGTACCCGTATATTAGATACGGGTACAATTCTACAAATTCCTCTCGCTCTCTCACAATCTTTCGCGATAAACGATCCCTATTGGAGACGCCGCTACGAAAAAATGTCTGACGCTATAGAATCTTAGTGTAAAACATTCGCGTTCGCTTTTCAAATGGCTGATTGCAACCAGCAATGCTACATAGCATAAAATTTACCATTTATTTGCTGTCAACGCTGAGAAACCCTGGTATGTGTTCGGTTACTATGCATAAAGGAATTATTAAACAATGAATGAGGCCTCCCCCCCCCCAAACAATTTGGACCAGAATTTCGAGAAATTTTACGGTACCATGGCATAATATAATTGTCATTTTCACATCTTATCGGATGAAAACCTTGACGAAATGTTGGTATCTGTTAGTTTTAATACCCTTGTGATTAAATTTATCAATGGGATTCGTAAAATTTAAAAAAACTCGATAAATTTAGCAAAAATAGATCAATGTATTTATCCTACAAGGTGTGTCCATTTTGAGAGGTACGTTGATCAAATAAATATACTTTATTCATACAAGTTATATGTACTAAAAGGAATTTTATTGCCCTTTCTAATGATATATAGTTTTATATATAGTGGTCTGTTACTTTGCCAAAAACCGTTAATATAGTTGGGATGGTAGCACTACGCCACTACCGCTTAGAGGCTAGGGTTCCAAGCAAGTTTCTAGCTTCTGGCTGCAGGCTTTGTAGCATTTTTTTTGTCAATTCTTGGTAGGGCCCAAAGTGTAAGAAACATTGTGGCAAATAGCTTATAATTATTTTTACTGGATTCTGTTGATGGCCTATCAAACAACATCGTAAGATTCAATTGATTTTCAAAATTATATGATTTTCAAAATGAGTATTTAAAACCATTCAACTAGAGTCATCATGTGCAAACATAAATTATATTTCAGCGACATCCTGTAACCATCACGATTAATCTAATGTTGTGGCAACCATTGAAATGATGGAACAAGCATGGATCTGTTAGAGACAAAAGTCTCATGACAATGACAGCTTTTTTAGAAACAAGATTTCAGACTTAAAATCCTAGTTGCTTAATGGTAACAATTGAATTAACAGTATACCATTTTTGTCACACGGTAAGAAGTCTTGATTTTCTGGATTTTTGCAGATTTCCTGGATGCATTTCAGATTTTCCTGGATCACCCCCAACGTTGTGTAACTCTAGTGTATGGTCACACCCTTTCCTGTGTTAAGATTTGATCCATATCAGACTAGTAGTTTCCGAGATATCCACAGATCCAGAATTTGAGCCGATCTGTACCCATGTTATCTTATCCAGATCATGGCCAACGTCTGGAAATCATCATACACAGCAATTTCATTCGTTGTGTTAAAATTTTAGCTAAATCTAATCAGTGTTTTTTTTAGATAGAGCCCCAGATACACAGACCCGATCGCAATACCCGCTTCGCCTTACGGGGTCTGAGTAACAAAATTGAAATTTGAAAATACTTTTTGAAGCAAAGTGGTGACACTTCACTTCACTTCACTGCCTTGCAACACTGAATGTTCTAAGAAATAATTTGGTCACATACATGTATCTTAAAGCTTGGGACTAAATTTCTATTACTAAGCTTCCATTAAGTGAAATATGCCCTATTATCAACCCTTTAGCCCTCGAATTTTCTCAAGAAAATAAAAATTTTCTCAGAAAATGTCCATTTGCAGACTAAGAGAATACTATTTTTGAAAATTTACAACTGGAATGACTGAAGCCGTTTTTGGCTGATATGAGTATTTAAAGGGTTAACACTCCGGTTGGACTAGAATGGCTTCTACAGTGGTCTTGGGAAATATTCATTTATACACTAAGAAGACTATTTTTGTAATTTTACCAACGGAATGACCGGCTCGATACCCAAGCCATTTATTCCAATGGTAAAATTTAAAAATTAACCTTCGCCTGATCTGAAAATTGACATTTTCTATCAGAAAAAAATTTTCTTGAGCAAATTTGAGCACTAAATTTTTACGGTTTATGTGCATAAAATTCTGAAACAACAAACAGTATATGCTTCCATATTTAAAATCCCATTACACAAGATTTTAGCATTACAGTGTTTTCTAGAAAATTGTACCGTTCGTCAGGATGCCAAAACTGGCAAAAATCCCTATCTTGGTGATCTCATTGACAGTTCATTTGCTAAAGGGCATAAAAGACTCTTATAATTTACTCACATAGTTTCTTAACCCTTTGCTGGTTACGCCAGAGGGCTTGCAGAATGGATATTTGCAGGGCAAGAGATTATTTTTGAAAATTTACCACTTGAATGACTGGCTCGGTAACCGAGCCAGTCATTCCAGTGGTAAATTTTCAAAAATAGTCTTCTGCCCTGCAAATGGAAATTCAAAAGGGAAATATTTAGATTTTCTCGACCAAATTAGACCACTAAAGGGTTAACCACGTAATGTTGAAGCTGGTACAAAATTACCTTTGTGGGAATGTTAGTTGCGACACAGGCAGCTTTATTCGAAATGATAAACACTTAACTAACAGACAAACACACAGACACATTCACAGGCAACTTGACAGACTGACAAACAGATTTATAAACAAGAATTCCATGCAATTAAACATCTCGCCTGTCTCCTGTTTGACCTTTGACTTTGTGACCTCAATGTTATCATGCTGCTTCCCATCATAAATAACCATGTATTCAAGTTTAGTCCAATAGGATTAACCAATCGCAACCATGTACCCCAGGTGTGTTCCATTAGGGTTAAGCAATCCTGAAACATACGCTGACAGGATTGGTAAATGCAAAAACTTAATGTTAAAATATAACCAGGTTTTGTAGAGGTCACAGTGACCGTGACCTTTGATGGTAACCATGTATCCAAGTTTAATTCCAATAGGATTAACCGATTAATGATCATACTGGCCAAAACCGGCCTCTGTTATGGTGTTGTGGAATGTCCATTTACACGCCAAAAGAATTTAAAAATTTGAAAATTTACCACTGGAATGACTGGCTCGATAACCAAGCCAGTCATTCTAGTGATAACTCTTCAAACATTGTATTTTCTTGGCCTGTAAATGGGCATTCAATAAAGATATAGTTAAATTTTCTTGACCAAATTTGACCATTAAAGGGTTAAGCAATCATGAAATATAAAAACAGGTTTGGTATCAAGGTCACAGTGACATTGACCGTTGGCCTTGTGACCTCATTATCAGCATGCTGCTTTCTCACAGCATAGGCAGCCACATAGCCACGCCTAGTTGCTATAGGATTAAGCGATCCTGAAATATAAGCTTAGAAGTTTCACTAAACGCAAAAACTTAACATTGTTGATGCCATCACCGGCGCCATCAGAGAAGTGATACATGTCTTGCTTTCTGCTTCGCAGATCAGTTTGGAATCACAACTAGACTATTTTTGAAAATTAGCTACAGGAATGGCTGGCTGGATGATGGAAGCAGTCTTTAATAGTGAATTTAAAAAATCCCAATTTTCTTTTACAAATACTGACCATTAAATAATTAATCCTAACACTTTCTGTTCATATTATTAAATGTTTATAAATTATTTTTAAAAGTAACAGACATTACCATAGAACTCATCATTATAGCGACAATACTCACCATCGCATTTAAGTCCTTGTTTGACAAGTCCAAAAAGCATCACACCACAGAAATCACAGAAGTGCGGCGATTTGTATGAATGAACATAGAGTAGATGTGGTCGTATCTGCAGCTCCTCCATGGTTGTGCGAGCTGAAAAACATAAAATAGAATAATTGTAAAATATTCCTATTCTGGAAGCATGAGATGATAGATGTTACACTAATATTTAGTCAGCCATTTCCATGGGTGAACTTAGGTTGAGGAACACATGGCAGCTATCCAGGGCCTACACGTCACAAGATGTGAATCATCACTGTCGCAGTAACTCCATGACCGTTAATATTTAATATCATTATAAATATTATTCTCCACACCTCCTACTGTATTAAAACATTAAGTCTTGAAATGCCAGCGTATACTTTCAAAACAAGAGGCTCATACTGTGTTAAACCATTAAGTATTGAAATACCAGAGACTAAAGAGGCTCCTACTGCGCTAAACCATGAAGTCTTGAAATACCAGTGTCTCACTTTCAAAACAAGAGGCTCAAGAGGCTTGGATTGGTCACCTGGAGCAATGGCATTTAAACTAGAAAGGCCATCGGCTATAAGGAAATCCCTAAGGAGTTGACCAGAATTGTAGCAGGAACACAGCGGCCATGTTTCTTTATGTATAAAGTTCCTTCAAGTGATCAAATTTTCATGGCTAACAATGGATAACTCTGATCTGTCAATCAAGTATGACATTATAATCATTTACATCATATGAAAGCTAATGTCACAATCAAAATGCGTAATGAATGAATGATGAACCTTGAAGAGTCCGTCAGTTGTACAAATTCTATGTCTACCACTTAATAACAAGAGGCCCATGGGCCTGTGAGGCTCCCTGCACCATTACCATTTGAAACATTTGCATTTAAATATACACGATTCTTTACATTAAACAAGATGGCCACTGGAAAAATTGACCAATCAAAATTCTGAATGAATCTTACGGAGCCTATCACCATAGGACACATCTAACCAAATTTGGTCGAAATATGTCAAGCATTTTGACCTTTTCCGGTAAATTTTTCACAAAATCAAAGATTTTCACCTAAAAAATTGATGAATCAAAATTCCGAATGGAAACTCTGGAGCGCATCACCACAGGATCCTTTCTGCCAAATTTGGTTGAAATCGCTCAGCATTTTCCGGTAAATTTTTCACAAAATCAAAGATTTTCACCTAAAAAATTGATGAATCAAAATTCAGAATGGAAACTCTGGAGCGCATCACCACGCACGGGATCCTTTCAGCCAAATTTGGTTGAAATCGCTCAGAATGGTAAGGAGGAGAAGCAATTTGACAATTTCCGGTACATTTTTCATAAAATCTAAAATTTTCACGCCAAAAATTGGTCAATCAAAATTCTGAATTGAAGCTCTGGAGCCTACCACAACAGGGTCCTTTCAGCCAAATTCGGTTGAAATCGCTCAGAATGCTAAGGAAAGGAAGCAATTTGACAAGTTCCGGTACATTTTTCATAAAATCTAAGATTTTCAAACCAAAAAATTGATGAATCAAAATTCTGAATGGAGGTTCTGGAGGCTACCACAATAGGGTCCTTTCAAACAAATTTGGTTGAAATCGCTCAGAATGGTAAGAAAAAGAAGCAATTTGACATTTTCTGGTACATTTTCCATAAAATCAAAGATTTTCACCCAAAAAATTGATGAATCAAAATTCAGAATGGAGGTTCTGGAGGCTACCACAATAGGGTCCTTTCAAACAAATTTGGTTGAAATCGCTCAGAATGGTAAGAAAAAGAAGCAATTTGACAATTTCCGGTACATATTTCATAAAATCAAAGATTTTCGCCCAAAAAATTGATGAATCAAAATTCTGAATGGAGATTCAGGAGCCTACCACAATAGGGTCCTTTCAGCCAAATTTGGTTGAAATCGCTCAGAATGGTATGGAAAAGAACCAATTTGACAATTTCCAGTACATTTTTCATAAAATGCAAACTACTTATCAGTGCAAGATCCCATGGTTTGCCCAATAGCGAAGCTATAATGATATAGACTCATGACAAAACCCTAAAACCTAACTGCTTAGGATGACTGACCGGAGAATGTCTTAACCCTTTAATGGTTAAATTTGGTCAAGAAAATTTAAATATTTTCTTATTGAATGTCCATTTACAGGCCAAGAGAAATACAATTTTTGAAAATTTATCACTGGAATGACTGGCTCGGCTATCGAGCCAGTCATTAAAGTTGTAAATTTTCAAAAATTATATTCTATTGGCCTGTAAATGGACATTCCACAAGACCATAGCAGAGACAGGTTTTGGCCGGTATGACCATTAAAGGGCCCTTTATGATAGGCAAATGGGCCAAATTACACACATTTATATGTATAATTACATATGTTCCTGATTGCAATCATTGTCTGTGCCTAAAGAATTTCCTGAATTAAATGGTCCTTGAATAAAAACGGTACCTTACAGGTATTCTCCTAAAGATAATCTAAATTCATACTCTGAAAAGTATGGAAAAATTACAAATTTTATTTTAATGATGATGTAGAGTGGATAAAAGGATTGTAAAAAGATATCTTTAAAGAAAGATCATTAAAATCAAATAAGTCACTGGTTAAGTAAATATCACCTTTAACATTCTTGCCATATTAAATCACCCAAAAATAACCAAATAATACGTGCCATATTAAATCACCCAAAAATAACCAAATAATACTTGCCATATTAAATCACCTAAAAATAACCAAATAATGTGCCATATTAAATCACCCAAAAATAACCAAATAATACTTGCCATATTAAATCACCCAAAAATAACCAAATAATACTTGCCATATTAAATCACGTAAAAATAACCAAATAATACTTGCCATATTAAATCACCCAAAAATAACCAAATAATACTTGCCATATTAAATCACCCAAAAATAACCAAATAATACTTGCCATATTAAATCACGTAAAAATAACCAAATAATACTTGCCATATTAAATCACCTAAAAATAACCAAATAATACTAGCCATATTAAATCACCTAAAAATAACCAAATAATACGAGAAAAGTATCGAAAAATGTCAAAACTAATTTCATCACACTGCAGACTGGATGCAATCATGGTAATGATTGAAACTGTTTTTAAAGCTTTACTGAAATCAGAAGCCGTTGGTGAATTCAATGCAACCGCATTCTCTGCTCAGACACTGGACACCATTCAGATCACTAAGTCGAGCCAATGGACCTTTCAGGTTTTAGCTACCGTATTTATTCTAATTTTACCACTGGGTGGGTAACGGTCACCAAATTAGTTAATTAGGGTGGAAGTTTGAAAAAAATACCAGGAAATTAAAACGGTTTTCTCAGTCACCTTGAATCAGTATATAGTTATAGTATTGCATGCAATTTCTGTTAAATTTGCTAAAATATTCATAACAAGAACGCGAACGCGTGATATGTCTCACCCCTGGATGGTTTTTAGTATTATTGATCCAGTTAATACCGGTACTTAAGTTCCTATTGACTAATAATTGAAAAAATATTATCTGATGACATTGCACAAAATCAACTTTTTAATGATAAATATTGCATCCCTACATGAGATAGAAACAGTTAGTAAGGTTTCAAAATCCGAAGAGCACTTGTTAACTAATACAGTGATTATGTGATATATCTCACCCCAGTATTTTCTTTCATATTATAACCATCACCATTGACGTACCGACGGTACTGCATATATATGAATGCATCCAATTCCACTTTTTACTGCCAGTGAAACCATCTAAATGGAATACTAACCTTATTCAGGATATAAAAATAATGTTAAAATGTAAATGTGCCTTGAAAATACATTAATTATTTGTTTTTCTTTTTAACCCTCTTTTGTGATTTTCTTCCTCGTGTTGATCTTGGCCAAACATATCTTGTGAAAGGTCATCTTTAAGGCTTTTTTTAAGCATCCACAGGAGTTGATACAAGTAGTTCAGATTCAGTGATGTCAAGTGGTACTTCACTGGCATCCAAAAATTCATCAGTAAAGCTGCTTAACATGGTTTGCGATGCATTCAGCTTTTCAGTGCTTTTATCTAACTCTATATTGAGTAATGAATTCTGGAACTAAAGATGTGAATTCTCCTTCATTAGTCTTTCAACTTTTGATTCCAGATCCTTAATTTTAAGTTTTAACTCACTTGTTTGTGATTCATTTGCACAAATGGTTTTTTTTAGCTCAGTGCACTTATAATTCGCTGATAAAGCATTTGCCGTAATTTTTATTGCCATGCTTTCCAACTCCTTTCGCGTTTCCTCAGTACAAGTGTTTCTAATTTTATACAAAGTTCCTAATATCCCAATTCTGTATGTAGCCTTAATCTCAGAAATGTTCTTTCCTATCTGCTCACACAGTTTAATATTGTCTGACATTGTTGACTCTATCTGGAAAAGTAAAAGGGAATTTCATGATTATATTTTAGGCCAGCAGAAATTGCGTAACCCATTTTTTTATTCGCGCAAAGGTTATGCAAATATTTTTAACGGAACACTTTTGCAGAATACATAAAGATTAGAGTAATGGAAAATCGATGGATGTGCACCATAGCATAAGATCAGATGGAGAAATGACGGATGTGCACCATAGCATAAGCTCAGATTGAGAAATGACGGATGTGCACCATAGCATAAGCTCAGATTGAGAAATGACGGATGTGCACCATAGCATAAGCTCAGATTGAAAAATGACGGATGTGCACCATAGAATAAGCTCAGATTGAGAAATGATGGCTGTGCACCATGGCATAAGCTAAGATTGAGAAATGACGGATATGCCCCAAATCATAAGCTCAGGTGGAGAAATGACGGATGTGCACCATAGCTTAAGCTCAGATTGAGAAATGACAGATGTGCAACATGGCATAAGCTAAGATTGAGAAATGACGGATATGCACCAAATCATAAGCTCAGGTGGAGAAATGACAGATGTGCACCAAAGCATAAGCTCAGGTGGAGAAATGAAAAACACGTGAAATTTCCTTAGCAAAGATGAGCAATTGCATCTCTACCTTGCATAGAATACGTCTGTGAAGTTTCAATGAAATCTGATGACCCATTGTTGAATAATCAGGCTGGTGAAAAACTTTAATGCAAATATTTGCCAAAAACCACGAAAACAATTGAAAAACAGGTGAAATTTCAAAAAAAATCTTAGTAATGATAAGCAATTGCATCTCTACCTTGCATAGAATAAGTCTGTGAAGTTTAGTTGAAATCTGATGACCCATTTTTGAATAATAAGGCTGATGAAAAACTTTAACACAAATGACATGCCACTGCGGACGATGACACCAAAGGTAACCCATTGTCTCGCTTTCCCTACGGGGCGAGACTAAAACTTTAACATTTACCTGATTTTTGTTGGAGAATCGACCAAGTTCAAATTTGGAAAATATTTGAAAATCATTTTGCTGATGTTGGAGACTAGATGCCACGATGGTAGTGATCATAGCTGTAAAGTTTCATCAAGATCAGATAAATCTGATGAATTATATGTTGATTGAAAAATTTAACATTTACCTGATTTTTGTTGGAAAATAGGCCTGCTAAATTCAAACCCAAAAAAAATTTGCAAAAAATTTGAAAATCATTTTGCTGATGATGTAGACTAGATGCCATGATGGTATAGATCATATCTGTATAATTTCGTCACGATCGGATAAGTCTTTGATGAATTAAATGTACGTTCAAAAACTTTAACACAAATGACACACCGCCGCGGACGACGATGATGGGCCGGACGACGCCACCTAAGGTAACCCCATTGTCTCGCTTTCCCTACGGGGCGACACAAAAACTACTCATTTCACATTAGATTTATTCACAGGCTTTATTTAGGACATAAAGGTGACATTTAGCAAAGTTAGGAAAAAACAATTTATCCATTGTTAAATTGGATGGAGGCGCGTTTGTGATGCCTTCACTGATACATAGGAAAATATGCCATAGCCATATCTCGACGCATAATTCACGTTAGCAGTTCTATCACTGAACGGCAAGATACTGATCATAAACAATTTAGGCATTGGGCGAATTGACTGGAGGCGCGTTTGTGATGCATTCAGCGATACATTAGAAAATTTATAGCCATATCTTAATGCCAATTCAACAACAGCGTTAGACGCTGTCATTGAACGACAGGATAAGCTGAAGAAAAAAGATCTTTTTGCGCATGTATTCACGAAAATGACCAAAACGTTGCTGCATGTTTTATATATCCTTGATGTTTTTCTTCTTTGAAGACTAGATGACAGCGGAACATTTAATATTTCTTACTATTGGAAATTTGCTTTTTTTTCCACCATTCTCAAAAACATGGGGCGGTATAATTGGGAGGAGTGGGAAAATTAGAATAAATACGGTATGCCCCTCCCAACTCGTGCAATGCTCCACCCACGCCTCATTCGTGTTGGGATCGATCGATCCCTTAACTCCCTGACTATCAATTACCAGAAACATATACAGGTAAGCTGTTAAATATTTTGAAACTAATTTGACTGGGTGCACATCACTTAGTTGATAATGACATCATGACGTCAGATGATGGATTGATAAATTGGAAAGCTCTATTATCCACTGGTTCATGTAGGGCATGACAAAAAAAACAAGAGGCCCAAGGGGCCTGTATCACTCACCTGGACCATAGGCATTTCAACGTGAATGTTCATTAACAACTAGATTATATTTCATGAAGTTTGCATCAATCCCCCAAGCAGTTTCGGAGATTTTTAAAGGCGTTTCTAAAAATCGGACAAAATCCAAGATGGCCACCGACCCAATTGGCCAGTCGGCTTTGTTTTAAACAAACTTGAATCTCTATGCCCTAAGGATGCTTCCTGCCAAATATAATTGAAATCAGCCCAGCAGTTCTCGAGAAGACACCATTTAAAACTTCCCATTGCTTTAGTGTGGGAGGTTTTAGCGGAAAATGATCCAAGATGGCCACCAAACCCTTTATTCGACAGTGTCGAAAATTTCAAATTTGAGATCAGAATACAGAAAAACACAGATAAAACTAATTTCAGCATCAAAATCCATCAAACAAGAGGCCCAAGGGGCCTGTGTTGCTCACCTCGAGCATTATGCATTTTTGTCACAATTGTTGGTGGGTGATTTAAGAGTAGTCTTCTAAATGAGTTTGTGGACATTTTTGCAAGTCCAATATGGCCGCCAAACACGCTACATTTTGATTGGTCCACTGCAGCCATGTTTCTGACGTAGCGCCTTCCCTTGAAAAAACTGCCACTCAGTGCCAAATCATATCTCGCAAATTTCGGCCCAATCCGCTCAGTGGTTCTGGAGTCATTTTGGCCAAAATTAGGTTATCCAAGATGGCCACTAAACCATTTGGCCAATCAAGTTCCCTTGAAACAAACTTGGTGCAGCTCTTGCCCTAGATGTTATTTCATGCGTTTTGAATAGATTCCTCCAATCGGTTTTGGATAAGATTTTTAAAGACATTTTAAAGCAGACAGTTTTTTGGATGGATCAACTTCTCTTGAAAAAACGTTAATGGCCCTTAGTCCTTAATCATATATAACACATTTTGGCCTAATCGCTTCAGCGGTTCTGGGGAAGAAGTCGTTTTTGCGAAAACGAGGTCATCCAAGATGGCCGCTGAACCATTTAGTCAATCAAGATCCCTTGAACAAACTTGGGTCAGCTCTTGCCCTAGATCATATTTCATGAGGTCTGAATTGATCCCTTCAATGGTTTCAGAGATTTTTAGACATTTTTAAAAATCAGCTAAAATCCAAATGGCCACCGGGCAAATTGGCCGATCAGCTTCATTTGAACAAGCTTGAATCTCTATGCTCTAAGGATGCTTCGTGCTAAATATAATTGAAATCGGCCCAGAAGTTCTCGAGAAAACATTTTAAATTTGCCATTGCTTTAGTATGGGAGCTTTTGGTGGGAAAATGATCCAAGATGTCCGCCAAACCGTTTATCCGAGAGTTCTGAAAATCGCAAATTTGAGATCAGAATACCCAAAAACCTACATAAAATCAATTTCGGCCTCAAAATCCATCAAATAAAAAAATCCAATATGGCCACCAAACACGCTAGATATTGATTGGCCCATGGTGGCCATGGGGTTTTTTTTTACGGATGAAGTTCTTTTGAACAAACTTTAATGGCACTTAGTCCCTAATCATATTTTGGCCTGATCCCTTCAGCGGCTCTGGAAAAGTTATTTTCGCTAAAACCAGGTCAACCAAGATGGCCACCGAACCATTTGACCAACCAAGTTCCCTTGAACAAACATGGTTCAGTGCTTGCCCTAGATATTTCATGAGGTTTGCGTCAATCCCTCAAGTGGTTTCGGAGATTTTTTTTAAAGATGTTTCGAAAAATCGGCCAAAATCCAAGATGGCCACCGGCCAAATTGGCTGATCGGCTTCATTTGAACAAACTTGGATCCCTATGCCCTAAGGATGCTTCCTGCCAAATATAAGTGAAATCGGCCCAGCGGTTCTTGAGAAGTTGTTTAAAGGAAAGGTTGACGGATGGATGACAGACGGACAGATGACGGATGGACACACGACGGATGGTCGCCACGGCATAAGCTCACTTGGCCTTTCAGGCAAGGTCAGCTAATAATCTCTTTGTCTGCAGATTTACATTTTTATGGGACAATTGAACTTTTCTTGACAAAATTTTCTTTGGTGAATTTACATTTTAATAAACATTCTGTTGAACATTTTAAAACTAAAATAGTCAACAGCTTAGCCATATAGTTATCTTGAAATTTAGATTCTGGGAATTCTGGTTTTAAATTTCAAATCGATTCCAACACACACTAAATCCATACCAGACAGGCTTTAATGACGCTATCTGGCATTTGATCAAATCATTTCATTCCATTTTGTGACACATTTATAGATGATATAATAATGAGGCATAGAACATAATTTGATTGGACTACAGAACAGCTAAGAAATAAGTTAACATGTTTCCAAAACGGAAACATTTGAGGTATAACAAGTTTGAACACGATGCAAGAAATGTTCTGTTAATATTGATTGGCAGCCATTGCTGTATTTTGCTTTCATCACTGTATTTTGCTTTGGATACGTGTTAAGTTATTTCTAAGCTGTACTGTACGCACATCGCATCCAAGACGCTAATCTTGTAGGAATAAATCTTTAAATTGCATTTTTTTTTAATCCAAACATGTTGCAATTACAATGTATATGATTTCAATGGTAATTCTCTTATTCATATCTACCTAATCCAGTTTTTACCACGCTAAAGTAATTATAACCCTTTTACAGTCAAGCTGGCCAAAACTAGCCATCGTATAGGTCTTGAGAAATTGCCAATTACAGGCCAGGAGTTATTTTTTTCAAACTTACAACTGGAATGACTGGCGTGATAAGTGAGTCGGTTATTCTGTTATAAATTAAAAAAAATTTCCTGTATTGTCCTGCAAATGGACATTTACCAAGCAAAAATTTTAATTTTCCTGACTGATTTTGACCATTAAAAGGGATACTGAGTTCTGGAAAGGAAAAGAATAGAAGAATAACTATTTGAATGTAATCATTAGGAAAATTTTTTTTATACTGTCATTATATTCAAAGACGTATATGTCATGCATGCATGCCTATTTATCACGACCAGGTTTGTAATTTCATATAATAGTTGTGTTGTGCTTGCATATGTGTATTAACGTGTGTGCTTGTATGTTTACATTTTGCTGTCACATTATTTCCTCTATCTAGATGGAAGGGTATTATGTCTAATCCGAGCATTGACGAGGCTCTTCAAGACATCATCATTCAGTGCCATTGTTGATGCAAGAGTATATATCTGGAATCCTGATCAATATCCAGTAAGAGTAAACCGAATGAAACTCAGTACACGACAGCAGTCTGTCTGATACACGATAACACGCGCACAATACAATACACCGACGTAAAAGGTCATACATACACTATGATGTCTATTAACTATTTTATAAAATTATAATATACACTATATACTGCAAATATAGATAATAAAATTTAAAAACAATTTGACTGAAAGCCGTTGCTGCCTGAGGCAGCAACGGTTTTCCATCAAACTGTTTTCAAACTGTTCAACAGGTTTCATATAGATCTAACTGTACGAAAACAGGGTATCTGTGAATACAGAACACCAGAAACAAAACCACAACATGCCGTTCAGATCAATTATTGCTAAAGCATGGCACATGCAGCAATGCTGAGCACTTTGTTGCCTTGGCGCAGACTCACGAACATTCATATGCGACAATGACTCCTAAATGGCAGCAGTCACACATTGAGGAGAAATTGCTCTGCGCTTTTAGCTAAGAGCTCGTAAATTACCTTTGAGAATATATAATAGCATCCATGTAAAACTAAACATATGACAAGACTACACATATCGGTTATCTTTACACAAAATCACTGTCAATACAGTGGCTTAAATCGAGTCATTCTGACTCATTCATATTTATAAGACCATGGTGACACAATACTAAGAATCTCGTTTAACCCTTTAATGGTCAAGATTATTTTCTTTGTCTTTAATGAATGAAAGAGTATTTTTGAAAATTTATCACTGGAATGACTGGCTCGATCATCGACTCAGTCATTCCAGTGGTAAAATTGTCAAAAATAGTCTTCTGTTGGCTTGCAAATGGACATTCCTCAAGACCACAGCAGAGGCCAGTTATGGGCAGCTTGACCATTAAAGGGTTAACCCATTAATGGTCACACTAACCCAAAAGGCCATCTACAGTGGGCTTGAGGAATGTCCACTACTAAGACAAGAATATTTTTGAAACATAAACGCTTGAATAACTGGCTCGATAACCAAGCCAGTCATTCTAGTGTTAAATTTTCAAAGACAGTCTCCTTTGGTCTGCAAATGGACATATTGAATGCGACAATTGAAATTTTCTTAGTCAAATTTGACATTTACATGTTTACTGTGTAAATTACCCATGTCTAGATATTACAACTTCAGTGCAAATATAGTAATGACCTTCTTAAATCCATTCTCATTTAACCATTATATTATAAAGCATCTGAGCTTTGTAAGTACAGAATCTCACACAAGTTGACACAAGTATCGTATAATCCCATTAGAACAAGCATTAGAATTCCAAATGAGATTTTACTAAACGTGTGTGATAAATTTGAAATGTCAATGAGTGTGAAATACTATTTATCACATTTAGCTATTACTGTATTGACCAAAAGATAGTTCGTTAGCGTGTATAGTCCACACCCATAAATTTCACCCAAATCGGCTTAAGAATTCTTGTTTTCGTATATAAGCTGCTGTGAGATTGATTTTTATTTTTTTACTCACGGTTATATCATCTGCCTTTTACCAACTATTTCGTATTAAATCTTATTTAACGGCATGAATGAAATAACTGCCGAACTGCATATAATCAGCCCCGGTAAATTTACCCAATGTTTCGACGAAAATATTCTGTTCGTAGTTAATATTAATATCATCAGAATTGTTTGCTAGCACCGATTAGTAGATGGATATCTGGCTTAATTTATTAAATATTGGCCGTAGTTTCTAAATCTACCGAGAAAATTTATGATAAACGACTGGTTAATATGCATGGAATTTTAACAGGGGCGATATCACTGATCACGCTTTCTTCTTAAATTAATCTGAATGAATGTTATATTTACATGTATGGACAGTAGTCAATGAACGTGTCTGATACATAGCAACACATTTTGCCGATTTTATGAAATAATGTTATTTCTATTTCATTTTGAACCACAATGCGGATGGGCGTGGCGAAGTTTCAAAATTCAGAGGAATAAAATGTGACCAGAAGTTTTAGCCTTGTATATAGAGCACACAAACTTTCTAGAGCATGCAAATAGAGCAAAAATGTGCGGCTAATCTATGGGTCAATACTGTACTTCAAACTTTCACACAGATTCCAACCATTTCCTGCCAGTGTACAATATATTTTGGTAATGGTGTACATGTAGCGCTTCACTACTGCAAGTTCTGACAAATACGCAACAAAATATAGTTCTAAATGCAACATCCTATTCAGGGGTGGTGGAAGCAGTTGATTTACAATAAATAATCAAACATTATTGTTTTAACGCTCAATCCACCCAAAAATGCCCTTTGCGGTGGTCTTCAGAAATGCCCATTTGCAGACCAAGAGACTATTTTGACAATTTACCACTGAAATGATTGGCTCGAGAACCGAGCTAGTCATTCCAGTGGTAAATTTAAAAAAATTGTCTTCGTTTAGTCTGCAAATTGACATTTTCTATCTAGTGGGGCGGATATGTAACAAATTTGAGGTAAGATGTTCCATTCTGGCAGAAAGCATGAAATTTGGCATATAGGTGGTTTAAGGTATGCTGAACATAATTAGATGCGGTGCCACGTGATTCTACCAAGGGAACCCATTCAAAATGGCGGATTCAAAATGGCCACATTCCCAGCGGAAAATCTGCATTACTCAAGTTCTAGATGGAGTAGAGGGCTGGAATTGATGTCAAATTAAGGGTTTCTTGGGTCACTGGTTATGATTTTACCCATTAGAATACTCTAAATAGATAAATATGCCGAAAAAATATATTATTATTATTATTATTGTTGTTGTTGTTGTTGTTGTTGTTGTTGTTGTGGTGGTGGTGGTGGTGGTGGTGGTGGTGGTAGTCGTTGTTGTAACATTTGTAAATTAGTATTATTTTGCTAAACGTTTGTACACACATGTTTCGGGCGGAACATCTTAGAAACAAGTTTTCGCTACTCAAAACAATAGGTCTACACGTTTTCTCCAGTAAAAGTAATTGTATGCCAGCCCCTCGCTTTGCCAAGCATTATTTCATTGCGGATTTCCATATAATTATTGTGGTTTCCTAAACAAATACTGACTATTTAAATATATCAGGAGAATACATAGCTGCATAGCAATCACGCACACGCGCATTGTGCTCTGCTTATAGACAGAGACAATAGCCTATTATATTCTCGCATTCAAGTCAATATGTCAAAGAAAGTGAAATTGACATCTGATCCCACAGTGGATTTAGCACACACAAACTGGTCCCTGTGTGTTATTTGCCAGCAGTCCACAACGGAGCATCTCATAGATCCATGTAGTAACACAAATCGTGACAATGCGATTACGAGTTATAGGTCATTAGCGGATAACCTTGATAGGCTACAGCAAATCCATGCCCTTCCACCATACCTAGATCTATGTAGGTTGAATGATGGATCTGGAATTGCGGAGACGCTCATAGAAAACTGTGCTAGGTGGCACAAATCTTGTTGGCATCTCTGTAGCCAGACTCGGGTTGATCGCGCCATGAAAAGAAATGCAAAATTAGAATCCAGCGAGGATCTCAGGTCACCAGTCAAATCTAGATTGAGGTTTAATTTCACTATGCCAAGTATAAATGACCCCACTCAACCACTGTGCTTTTTCTGTGACCAACCGATAGAGTATGACATTCATAGTGCCGCAACAGCAAAATTTGACCAAAACATACGCAAAATGGTGACAGAACTGAGAGATACAAAACTTCTTGCTAAAATGTTATCTGGAGACATGACAGCATTGGATGCTATTTACCGCAAGACTTGTTTGACAAAACTATACACACGGCATAGATCTCTTTCGAGAAGTGAATCTGATATTACTGACGATATGAAACCCAACTCTGTTGCTCTTGCAAAGCTAATATCATACATGGAAGATCGTCAAGCCTCTGAGCATCCTATTGGCAGCATATTTAAGCTTTCTGATTTAACACGATTATACACTCGCCGTCTTGAACAACTTGGTGGTGCTATGCCAAGTAGGATTAACTCTACCAGGTTGAAGGAAAAGATCTTGTCGAAAATGCCAAATGTGGAGTCAAACAAGAGTAACTATGAAGTGATTCTCACATTCAAGAAAGACATAGGCGATGTTCTATTACTAGCCACCAAAAATGATTCTGATAGTGACGCAATTGCGTTGATGAGGGCAGCTCAAATAGTCCGCAGAGATTTTTCAGATTAAGTATGATTGCAAGGGTTCACTTGATGCTGACCAGTATGACAACTTACCTCAATCACTTGTTACTTTAGTTCAGATGATACTTGGTGGTACCAACATTCATAATCAAAATGAGAATTCCCAAACTATCAAGGGGGAAGTGTCGTCATTGACCCAGCTATTCATCTTTAATGCCATTAAAAGAGTACGTAAAAGCAGTATGGGAACTCGCCATAATCCTGATCGTGAAACAGCATTGCCACTCTAGCTAGGCCTACTAATTCATGCCAAAATCCAAAAGCTGGAGCTTATGGATGAACTCTTCAGACATGGACTTTCAGTATCCTATGATCGTGTCATGCAGCTCTCGACTGATGTAGGAAATAAGGCTATAGACATGTTTAAAAAGGATGGGGTTGTTTGTCTGACTAACTTGCATGGTAATCTGTTCACAACTGGGAACCTTGATAACATAAGACCATAATCCTACATCCACATCAGCACGAACTGCATTCCATGGGACAGCAATCTCATTAACACAACATTGTTCAGACACAAATACTGGGGTCATTCGAACTCTTGAACAATTGACACCAAACGTTGTACAAAAATCCACCACCATCCATCCATTACCCGAGACGTACACAGTTGTGAATCCAGCTGCTTTCCCAAGTGATAATTCTCTGCCTTCTCGAGCTGTTGATCCTTTGATTCCCAGTGATACAATATTAATCTTAGATAAGACTCAAATTGCGTGGCTGGACAAGATAAACGAACACTCGATCGAGGGCGATATGCATGGGACAGATGACATATCGTGGGCAGCTCACTTTGCTAGTTTGCAAGATGTCCCACCTCCGCCAGCAATTACTGGACTTTTGCCGCTCTTTCGTGACAACGCTCATAGTTTGGCAATGGTGAAACATAGTATGGATTTAATTCAGCAAGCTACACAGCACATCAATCATGGACAGGTGCCAGTCATCACTCTTGATCAGCCTTTGTATGCTATTGCAAAGAAGATACAATGGTCTTGGCCCCTTCTATATGGTGAGGATAAGTATGTGGTGATAATGGGTGGACTTCACATTGAGATGGCGCTACTCAATGTGTTGGGAGACTGGCTAAGCAACAGTGGATGGGTGGCAGTGATGACAACAGCTAATGTAACCACAGAAGGCAGAGCCGATGCCATTCAAACTGGCTCGCATACACCACGAGGACAATGGGCACACCAGGTGACATCCGCTGCGCTGTATGTATTGCAGAAACGTGCATATGCTGCCTCAGAGGACACACTGCCATTCGAAGACTGGTGTCACCAAAAGGGAACAGACCACCCACAGTTTAAGTACTGGAATTCAGTCTTGAAATTAGAGCTGCTGTTTCTTCAATTCATGAGAGCTCAGCGAGAGGCCAATTTCCCGTTGTATGTAGAGACATTGGGCAAGATTATCCCGTGGATGTTTACCCTGGATCATGTACACTATGCACGATGGCTCAGCATCCATGTGGCTGATCTGTTGCAACTTGAGAACCGATGCCCACTTGTACATAGGAAATTTGTTGAAGGAAACTTCATTACTCAGAAAACGGCTCACAAGTTCTCAACCTTGGCACATGATCAAATCCACGAGCAGCAAAATGCTATTCTGAAGGGCGATGGTGGAATTATCGGAATCACAGAAAGTGAAGCTGCTTTGAAACGATGGATGGTGTCAGGTCCAGAAATAGGAAGGATGATCAGCGAGTACGAAGTGAAACATACACACAGAAATATCAATGATAACTGTCACCATAAGCAGATTCTGAGTAAGCAGAGATTGTTTGCTTTAAACACAATTTGTCTTATTGATGCAATCGAGGAAATGGGAAACCCATTTTTAGATGACAGTTTTGACTTAGTGACTCTAGATACCAGTCATTATGTCCGAGTCTGTAGTGAATGCAATCCGAACAGCAGAAGAACTAGGCATCAGACAGTACCACGCATTCGTCGCAGATCGACTATCTGTATCATCAAAATCGGTATATGACCCAATCCAAAAGAACAATTGGGCTTTGTTCAAATCAAAACAGAGGAAGAGTACTAGAACCAACAAGAAGCTTGTTGCAATGAAGAGAGATGTACAGTTATTCTCTAGACTGTACATTTCCTGCCAATCCAGAGACGGAGACCGTGATTCATTCTTTGAGCATGAGAATCATCCATGGCCCCCATCACTTGCTGAGAGCAACGCAATGCGCCAAGGCAGCAAATCAGATCTGATGGGATGTTTGGAAGCATTAGTAGCTCGTGCAGCTGATTGTCCAGCGGTTGAAGTGAAGATCATTGACGGAGCAGCTATGATGCATAATCTAGTGAACACATTTGGAGATTCTGCAGAGCACGACTTCCTCCCACATATTGCTAGACAACTACAGACGGTTAAAAGATTGGATGTTGTATGGGACGTGTATAAGGCGGGAAGCTTGAAGACACACGCTAGAAAATTACGGGGACATGGTGAAGCTCTTTGTGTTGCATCGAGTACAAGACTCCCTCAAAATTGGAAAACTTTCCTACGAGTTGATGCAAACAAAACAGGCCTCTTCATCTTTCTCGCACATACATTGGAGTCATTCGAGCTACCAGAAGGAAAGATACTCGTCACAACATGTGAGGAAAACGGGCTGATGAGGCCAGAGGATGACGTCTCGCAACTCGCCCCATGCATGCAAGATGAAGCAGATGGTAGAATGTTGCTCCACACCTTCCATGCATATCACCAACGTTATCGAACAATAATGATGAATTCATGCTACAGATACAGACGTCGTAGTCCTAGCCATATGGACAGCAAACCTTCTTCATGGGTGTGATCTCTGGGTCGCATTTGGCCATGGGAAGATCTTCCGCTATGTATCAGCTCATGGCATTGCAACAGTTTTGGGTGTAGAAGCGTCACAAGGACTGCTATTTATGCATGCTTTCTCTGGGTGTGACACTGTGTCTGGAAACGCTGGAGAGGTTTGTCGTACTACTGTACAAACGCACATCACCATTGTCAAGGTCAATGAGGCACGAAACCGGCTTTTCGCTTTTGGCAACAGGCAGCTAGAAAACATTCCTCCGACCAGTGCAGCTCAGCTGCAACACACCAAACGTGCTGCGTTCCAGGCAGGTCATCTTTGGGGCCAATCACTCCACGCAAATCCAAAAACGCCGTCGCCAGCTGACTGGGGTTGGGTCAGAGATGGAGACACTTGGTCACCGCAATGGAGTTTGCTTGCAGACGCATCTAAAGCATGCCGGGAACTCATGAAATGTGCTTGCAAAAGTAATTGCACTGGCAGATGCAAATGGTATAAATCCAACTTACCTTGTACACAGTTGTGCTCATGCGGTGCACAATGCATGTGACGTCTGTGAATCATGATTCAACAATCAACAGCATCATGTATAGCCTTGCATACTCTAATAGGATAATTGAACGTATCTATAACAACCATTACTTGGTTCGATATTAAGAAAACAAGTAATTCAAACTTTCTAGATGCTATATTGCTTTTGTTCTCAAGAGATAGATCTTTTCGATAACACATCTTAAAGAGCCACCGTCTTTTGACAGCAAACACAGGTGGTCGCTATGGAAGGATTGATATTTACATATTTAGAGTATTGTAGTGAGTAGAATTATAGCGATTGACCCATGTAACCCCTAATTAATCCCATCTCTCTACTCCGTCTAGAGCTTGAGTAATGCAAATTTTCTGCTGGGAAGGCGGCCATTTTGAATTCGCCATTTTGAATGGGTTCCCTTGGTAGAATCATGTGGCACCACATCTAATTATGATCAGGATACCTTAAACCACCTATATGCCAAATTTCATGCTTTCTGCCAGAATGGAACATCTTTTTCACATATCTGCTCTACTAATCAGAAAATTGAAGTTTTCCTGAACAAATTCGATGGTTAAACTGGAACTTGCATTTTGACAACATATCCTTAGTATCACAGTTGTAAAGATCATACAAATACAGACATTCTTTTCATCATTAACACTTTAGTCGACACATTTGGTCAAGAAAATATAAATTTTGGTTATTGTCCATTTGCAGGCTCAGAAATTACTATTTTTGAAAATTCACCACTCGAATGGCGGGCTTGGTTATCGAGCCAGATATTTCAGTGGTAAATTTCCAAAAACAGTCTTCTCTTGACCTTCAAATGGACATTCCTCAAGATAACTAGAGGCCAGGTTTGGTTGGCTTTGACATGAAAAGGTTATGATGCGGTCGTCATACAATGATTTAGGTAATGGTGATTTGTATGTACATAAATATCTAACAATAGTGACACAAATGTGAGTGTGCTACAGAGTCTGGAATGACGGTCTTATTTCCATATATATGGAAGTCTTTAGTCACTGAATTCTAACTAGAGATGCACATACATAGAAAACACTACAAGAATAATTAGAACTTGCCAGCTCATTCTTTTAGTCAACAAATTGTAAATTTATTACATTAATGTCATGAAGATATTATGATTTACGTAAATATATGGCAGATAAATTCAATCTTTACTAAAACTAACACGATCCCCGAGATTTTGTTTCCAGGTTTGGAAAAACACGGGAAAATATCTGCACTGTATATCTAAATAGCAAGAACAGTCTGAATAAGACTGCAGCTGAATTTAGCCGAATGCCGGGCATCGTGAGGCATGCGTACGCATTTAGATCAGACAATTATTCAGATACATTGAGGGGGACAAACTCTAAAGAACATATACAGAAATATGAATTCTTCTCTTTGTTACATCCATGCTATGCACATTTTTAATAGAATTCTTACATTTGAAACATTAATTCTTAACATTTGTAGAACAAGATTTTTTTGAAGATTTATCAACAGACTGACTGGCTCGGTAACTGAGCCAGTCATTCCACTGATCAATTTTCAAAGATAATCTTCTGACGGTCTGCAAATGGATTTTGTGATAACAAAATTTAGATTCTCTTGAACAAATTTCAGGATCAAGGGGTTAATTATGCACTGAATTCTATATACAGTCAAGCTTGCCTGAGACATCATCTCCCTTACAGGAGCAAAATACAGTAAGTAACTCTTTAAACCTTTACTGGTCAACAACATATACACATTTTTTCTCAGTGAATGCACATTTGCAGATCAAGACACTATTTTTGAAAATTTCTCACTGGAATGACTGGCCCAGTAATTCAAGCAAGGCATTCCAGTCATAAATCTTTAGACATAGCTGTCTCTTGGTCTGCAAATGGACATTCCCAAAGACCATTGCAGAAAGCGATTTTATGCTGGCTTGACAATAAAGTGGTTAATGTTCTACCACCATGCTGAAGCACACAAAAGGTATTTGATCTTGCAAATGACTAGATTTAAGAGGCTTCCTTTCTTTTGTGAACACCTGATACAATTTAACTTTTTAACTAGAGTCCCAAGGGGCCTGTATCGATCACCTGGAACACAGGCATTTAAACTGGAAAGGTCATCACTTATAAAGAGAATCATAAGGTGTGGCCAGAACAGCAACAAGAACTAGATTGAATGCGCACATCTCCCTCTTCACCACTTTGACCTTCTGACCGACCCATCCTCTCCCCTGGAGGCAGAGCCAAATGAACATGTTCTTTTACACTCCGCGATCATATGGGTAAGATGAATTAGATTATAAGCCAAATGTAATTATTATCTTGCAGACCAATCATATTATTAAGTCACAAATTTAGTTTAAGTTAGTCCAATGGTTTCGGAGCTAGCATGACAGACAAACCGATGCATGCACAGATGGACATGTAATTATGTACAATATAACCAACATTTTTTTTAAACATGGGGATAACAAGGATGTGACCTATAAAATTTGGTTCAAATCGATCCAGTGATTCTCAAGAAGACATTTTAAATTAACTATAGCTTTGGTATGTGATTTCTTTGGTAGGAAAATGATCCAAGATGGCCACCAAACCATTTATCCGACAGTTTTAAATGTGACAAATTTGAAATCAGCATACACAAAACCTATATAAAACCAACTTCGGCTTTAAAATCTATCAAATAAAAACGTCCAATTTTGATTGGTCCACAGCGGTCATGTTTTTTTAAAGTATCAACTTCCTTTGAACAAAGTTTAATGGTGCTTAGTGCCTAATCATGTCTCCCAAATTTCAGCCTGATCAGTTCAGCGATTCTGGAGTAGTCTTCGGGGAAACTAGGTCATCCACGATGGTCGCCGAAGCATTTGGCCAATTACATGTACATCTAAGTTCCATTGAACAAATTTGGGTCAGCTGTTGCCCGACATCTATTTCATGAGTTTTGAATCGATCCCCCAAGCGGTTTCGGAGATTTTTAGACATTTCTAAACATTGGCCAAAATCCAAGATGGCTGATCGGCTTCCATTGAACAAACTTTGATCTGTATGCCATAAGGATGTTTCCTGACATATATAATTGAACTCGGCGCAGTAGTTCTTGCGAACAAGACATTTTAAATTTCCTATTGCATTAGTGAGGGAGCTTTTGGCGGGAAATCATCCAAGATGGCTACAAAACCATTCATCCAACAGTTTTGAATGTAGAAAATTTGAAATCAGCATACCAAAACCTATAAAACCATCAAACAACTGGCACAAGGGGCCTGTATCGCTCACCTGCAACATAGGCATTTCAACTAGAAAGGCTATCAACATTAAGTATAACCCAAAGGAGTTGAGAAGAATTGTAACAAGAAAACAGAGGTCATGTTTCTTTATGTATCAACTTTTTGAACAAACCTACGTTAATGGCCCCTAGTCCCTAATCATATCTCCCAAGTTTCGGCTCAATTCGTTCAGAAATTCTGGAGATGAAGTCGTTTTCATGAAAACCAGGTCATCCAAGATGACTGCTAAAGCATTAGGCAATCAAGTTCCAAAGAACAACCTTAGTTCAGCCATTTCCCTAGATAACCTGTTATGAGTTTTGAATCAATCCCCCCTGCAGATTCGGAAAAGAGGATTTTTAGTCATTTCAAAAGTTGAGCAGAATTGTAACAAAAAAGCAGAGGCCATGTTTCTTTATGTATCAACTTCTTTTGAACAGACATTAATGGCGCTTAGTGCCTAATCAAATCTCCCAAATTTCAGCCTGATCCTTTCAGTGGCTCTGGAGAAGTTGTTTTCGGAAAAACAAGGTCATCCAAGCTGGCGGCCACCAAACTATTTGGCCAATCAAGTTCAATTGAACAAACTTGTTTCAGCTGTTGCCCTAGATCATATTTAATGAGTTTTGGATCGATGCACCCAGCGATTTCAGATTTAAAAATATATTTCTAAGAATTAGGCAAAATCCAAGATGGCCACCGCTAAATTAGTCGACCGGCGTCATTGGAAGAAACTTGAATCTCTATGCCCTAAGGCTTGTTGCTGCCAAATATAACTGAAATCGGCTCAGTGGTTCTCGAGAAGATATCAAATAAAAAGATCCAATATGGCCGCCAAACATGCTACATTTTGATTAGCCCATGGCAGACATGTTTTTTTACAGATCAACTTTCCTTGAACAAACTTTAATGGCCCTTAGTCCCTAATCATATCGCCCAAATTTCTGTCTGATCCCTATAGCGGTTCTACAGGTCTTTTTCGCGAAAACTATGTCATCCAAGATGGCCACCAAACTATTTGGCCAATAAAGTTCCCTTGAACAAACTTGGTTCCGCACTTTCCCTAGATCATATTTAATGAGTTTTGGATCGATGCGCCAAGCAGTTTTAGTGATTTTTAAATAGATTTCTAAAAATCAGCCAAAATCCAAGATGGGCTGATCGGCTTCATTTGAACAAACTTGAATCTCTATGTCCTAAGGATTGTTCTTGCCAAATAGAACTGTAATTTGCCTAGTGGTGCTCGAGAAACCATTTTAAATTTCCCATTGCTTTAGTACAGGAGCTTTTGGCGGGAAAATTATCCAAGATGGCCGCCAAACCGAAACCGTTCATCCGCCAGTTTCGAAAATGGCAAATTTGAGATCACAATACCCAAAAACATATATAAAAACAATTTTAGCCTCAAAATCCATCAAATAAAAAAATCAAATATGGCTGCCAAACATGCTACATTTTGATTGGCCCATGGCAGCCATGTTTTTTGATGGATCAACTTCCCTTGAACAAACTTTAATGGGCCTTAGCCCCTAATCATATCTCCCAAATTTCGGCCTGATCCCTTCCAGGGTTCTGGAGAAGTCGTTTTCACTAAAACTAGGTCATTCAAGATAGCCGTCGAAGTATTTGGCCAATCAAGTTACCTTGAACAAACTTGGTTCAGCTCTTGGCCTAGACAATATTTCCTGAATTTTGATTCAATCCCACAAGTGGTTTCGTAGAACATTTTTAAACACGTTTCTAAAAATCGGCCGAAATCCAAGATGGGTCCATCGGCTTCGTTTGAACAAACTTGGATCCCTATACCCTAAGGATGCTTCCTGCCAAATATAATTGAAATCGGCCCAGTAGTTCTTGAGAAGTCATTTAAACGAAAACTTGACGGATGGATGATGGCCAGTCGCCACAGCATAAGCTCACTTGGCCTTACAGGCCAGGTGAGCTAATTAAAGAAATTCGATATGGCCGCCAAACATGCTACATTTTGATTGTTTTCTTATGCATCAACTTCCCTTAAACAAACCCTAAAAGGAGCTCAGTGCCTAATTATATCTCCCAGATTTGAAACAGATCCATTCAGTCTTGGTTCACCTCTTGCCCTAGATGATATTTCATGAGTTTAGAATCGATCCTCAGCGGTTAAGAAGAATTATTTTAAGCAACTTTCTAAAAATCTGCCAAAATCCAAGATGGCAGGCGCGACATCGGTCGATCAGCTCCGTTTGAACAAACTTGGATCCTTATGCCCTAAGGATGCTTCCTGCCAAATATAATTGAAATCAGCCAAGTGGTTCTTGAGAAGTTGTTTAAAGGAAGCATCGATGGACGACCAACAGCCGCCATGGGAGAAGCTCACTTAGCCCTTCAGGCCAGGTGAGCTAATAACCAAAGTTATTGATTGCAAAGACAGACGCTTTCTCATATTAACCCTTTAAGCCTCATATCAGACAAAACCGGCTTCTGCAGTGGTCTTGAGAAATGTCCATTTGCAGACCAAGAGATGACTATTTTTTATCAATAACCGAGCCAGTCATACCATTGGTAAATTTTCAAAAATTGTCTTCTTGGTCTGCAAATGGACATTTTCTATGAGAAAATTAAAATTTTCTTGAACAAATTGAAGGGTTAAAAGGTTAACTAATCTGAAAGCATGAACGCGCTGATGACACAACCAACCATTTACCCACCCACTGCACCCTCTATTAGTCAAATATGCTCGCCGCAAATCAATCACTATAATGAACTTTCTAAGCCGAATAAATCAGGGGTGGTTACTCTTCTAACAACTATAGACCTCTGATGATACTGCATGAGCTTCAAAAGTAATTAAATAATTGATTCTAAAGCATGTGTATTTTCAAGTTCAGAAATGATGGTCTTAGAGCTTGATGTGAAGCGTGTTCTGTGACTGCAGAGAGAGAGAGAGAGCGAGCTTATTTTACCGTAATTCTGGGGACATTTTCACGTCTAGGCCATACCCTCTGGGGACATGCTTGGATTGTGGGGACAATGCCCTGTCCCCACAATTACGGTAGCTCAAACATCGGGATAAGCGTGAAACGTCCAAAAATGTATTTAGAATTTGTGTCCCCACAATTCATGTTTTTCCATTTTTTTACGTTTTTTCATTTCTCTCACCTTCTCTCACAATAAAATGTCCCCACAAAATTATCTCACACTTTCATGTAAAAAATATTGCACGAGGCATACGAACACGTGATATGATAAACACTCACGTGCGCCACTAGGCGGCAGTGTAATCTCCCATCCGCATACTGTTGCCACTGCATGAACTGGCAATCAGAGAGTATGTCCCCACAGTGTTTCTCACATTTGTGGGGACTCTCTCACTAGGTCCCCGCTCTGTGTGGTGACCGTCCCCACAGTGTTCTCTCACTTTTTTAGTTAATGGTAACAATCGCTATCCCTCTTAGAAGTATTTTTTATTTTGCCAACACACACAGAAACATGAAGGAAATGAAATTTAAAAAATGAGAGAAAAAAGTGATGTCCCCACAGTTACGGTAAACCCGTCCAGAGAGAGAGAGAGAGAGAGAGAGAGAGAGAGAGAGAGAGAGAGAGAGAGAGAGAGAGAGAGAGAGAGAGAGAGAGAGAGAGAGAGAGAGAGAACTTGTTTTACCGTAATTCCAGGGACATTTTCATGTCTGGCCCTACACTCTGGGGATGGGGATATGCTTGGATTGTGGGGACAATGCCCTGTCCCCACAATTACGGTAGCTCAAACGATCAGGATAAGCGTGAAATGTCAAAAAATGTATTTAGAATTTGTGTCCCCACAACTCATGTTTTTCGATTTTTTTTACGTTTTTTCATTTCTCTCACCTTCTCTCACATTGAAATGGACCCACAAAATTATCTCACACTCTCATGTAAGAAAAATATTGCACGAGGCATACGAACACGTGATATGATAAACACTCACATGCACTGACTAGGCGGCGGTGTAATCTCCCATCCACATACTGCTGCTACGGCATGAACTGCCAATCAGAGAGTATGTCCCCAGTGTTTCTCACATTTGTGGGGACTCTCTCACTAGGTGCCCGCTCTGTGTGGGGACCATCCCCACAGTGTTCTCTCACTTTTTTTAGTTAATTGTAACAATCGCTATCCCTTTAGTATTTTTTATTTTGCCAACACACGCAGAAACACGAAGGAAATGAAAATCAAAAAATGAGAGAAAAAGGTGATGTCCCCACAGCTACGGTAAAAGTGTCCAGAGGGAGGGAAGGAGGGGGAGAGTGAGAGGGAGGGAGGGAGGGAGGGAGGGAGGGATGGAGAGGGGGGGAATGAAGGGAGGGAGGGGGAGGAGAGCGGGAGGGAGGGATGGGGGGGGGGGGGGGGGAACAGGAAGAGAGGGAGAGGGGAGGGATGGAGGGGGGAGGGAGAGGGGGAGAGGTGAGAGTCTTGCCAAATTATATTACCTTCATTACATGTGAGTGAATGTCCTTACCTGAAAGTACAACTTCGATGAGCGTGCCCTCTATGATTGATGATGGCTCACTAATTAAATCAAGCACATTTGGCGTTCCGTTGTCATGACGAAATAACAAAATCTTATCTACCAGGTTGTAGAAGCCATGCTCAGGAAACTGGAAAGAAAGAAAAGATATACGTTATAATCATCGTGAAAAATATAGTCAGATATGTTCATTACCCACTTAATGGTTCGGATTAGTAAAAAAAACCTAAAGATTTGTCAAGCGATCGTCGATTTGAAGGACAAGGAGATTTTTAGTTCTGACTCATAAATAGTACAATACAACTCGGTCTGTCTGTCATATTTTTTACGCTTTTGGCAAAGCTGTCTACAGGGTATAATTTAGAATTTCATATTTGCATAGCCTGTATTGATAAATGTATAGCAATTAACTCTTTTACAGATAAATTCCCTATACATCAATCTTCGAGCAAACAAACATGAAAGCAGCTGATTATTTTGAAATTAATATGACTGTAAGCCATTGCTGCCTTCCAGTCATAGTAATTTCAAAATATTTAACAGAATATGCTATACATAGTAAAGAATTTACTTTTTCAGCGATTTGTCGTTGAAAAGGTGAATAATAGAATTTAAGAAAATCAATAATAAAATGCAATCCCGTACAAATTTTGCACAGCAGATACAGCTATACATGTTGCAGAATGCATAGCAAATGCCTAAATATGTCTAGCAAATTGAGATGCGATACCAGATAAATTATGCCCTGGCCTATGTCACAACTATAGCACATTATCAGTTGTTTAATGTTTACAACCTGTTAGAAAGACTGGCTCAATTAATCAAGTAAGCATTTTAGTCTTAAATTTTATCTTTAACTAGATGAACAGTGTCCAGCATATCGAGCCCTTTAGTTTTTACGCATATCACACATGTGTGGCAGTGTTGAAAAATAAGGATTTCTTAAAATAGTATACCGCTTCATACATCAAATGTCTGTTGAAAACCTTCTTCTGATTCTTCAAAAGGGGACAAATTACACAAATCATGTAAAAGCATGGACACAATTTTCAAACCATTTTAATTTTGCTACAAACGGAATGTAATGATGATATATAACAATTCCGTAAAGTTTTGTTGAGATTGGGTAAGCCCTTGATAAATTAAAAGAACATTGAAAAACTTTAACTCTCTTCTAATTCCTGGTCCACAATAAGTCTAAACCACATAAAAATATGGAAACAATTTAACAATCATTGTCAGTATGAGGGAGTCAGGATGCTATGATGGCATAGACAAAATTTAGTTTTACTGTGATCGGATAAGTCCTTGATGAACTACATGTCCATTGAAAAGTTTTAACATTTACCTAATTCAAAATAAGCCAAGTCCAAACCCACTAAATATATGGAAAAAATTTGAAATTTATTTTAATTATAATGTAGACTGGATGCAATGATGGTATAGAATCAATCAATCACTAAAGTTTTATTGAGATCAGAAAAGCTCTTGATGAATTAAATGTCCATTGAAAAACAATAACATTTACTAATTCTTGTTGCAAAATTGGCTACCGCTATGTCCAAAACCCATAAAAATATGGAAAAAATTTGAAAATCCTTTTAATTATGATGCAGACCAGTTGCAACGGTAGAGCAAATGATATCGATAATACCTATAAAATTTTATTATTTTGATCGGATAAGTCCTTGAGAAAATTAATTATGCATTGAACAAGAGGCCCAATGGGCCTGTATCGCTCACCTGGCACATTGGCATTTCAACTAATCTTACTTAAGTTTTACATCCATCGGTGTCACTTCCAATGACTTTCAGTCAAATGGTTTAGTTTTCGAGATATTGACAACCACCTCTGGACTGTCTTTTTTGCGCTAGTGATTTTGAACAATGTTTAAGTGAAAATAGATGATATCAGTGCTAACTACAGCTGGTTTCTTAACTGTCTCACTGCTGCAAGCCAGTGCAGCGAATATTTCAATTTTCAAAAGTTCTTGACTTGTTGAATATTTTGAAAACAATTTGACTGAAAGTTGTTGGCGGCTTATCCACCAACAACTTTCAGTCCAATTGTTTTCAAAATATTTATCAGGATCAGCGATATAACCTTTGGAAGTCTGCAAATACTCAGCAGTCAGACGGTTACTTGAGGTTTAAATACAATTGAAGAAAATGGTCTCTAAAGGCAGGTAGGTGGTCTTTATAGCAGGTTATTCCCCACCACCACACAATGCATTTAACACATGCGCATCTGGCTGAATCACCAAGTTAGCAGCAGGGGTAGCGTGAGCTGGAGTTGATTTAGAAAATAATTTGACTGAAAGTCATTGCTTCCTTAGCAATCAATCAAATACATTTCAAAATATTTTTAAGAGCATAGATGTCAGAGCACATAATACATATCTTAAATATTTTGGCAGTATTGGAAAGGTTAATCTGTTAATTGGGGTTTAATATCTACTTTGGCAATAAAATCTGACATGGTGATAAATCAATGGATGGTGGGAACAAACCTGTATTTGCCCTATGAAAGTGAGACTGCAAATATTTAAGGGGTGATAACTCTGGCATTTGACGTCCTATCAGTTTCATTTTCACAACACAGATATTAGATGCCGACATTAACAGTGTGACAACGTTTGGTGTCAATCCGTCAACAAATAACAAAATGAGCCGCCATTGTTGGTGACAGACATACAGATGGATGGACGGACATACAGAAGACAGATGGGGTCATTGCTATATGACAGCTGACTGACAAGTAAGCTGAGTTAAGAAAACCAATTTCGGCTTCAAAATGCATCAAATAAAAAAATTTAATATGGCAGCCAAACACGCTAAAATTGTATTGGTCCACAGCGACCATGTTTTTTACCTATCAACTTCCCATGAACATACTTTAATGGCCCTTAGTCCATAATTATATACCCAAATTTTCATCCCGATCCGTTCAGCGGTTCTGCAGAAGTTGTTTTCACGAAAACTAGGTCATCCAAGATGGCCACCGAACCATTTGGCCAATCAAGTTCCTTCGAACAAACTTGGTTTCCTAAAATTGGCCAAAATCCAAGATGGCCACCAGCCAAATTGGCCGATCGGCTTTGTTTGAACACAGTTGGATCCCTATACCCTAAGGATACTTCCTGCCAAATCTAATTGAAATCGGCCCAGTGGTTCTTGAGAAGCCGTTTAAAGAAAAGTAGACGGATGGATGGGCGGATGGACGCCGGACGGTCATCATGGCACAAGCTCACTTGGCCATTCTGGCCAGGTGAGCTAAAAACTGTAACATTTTTATGCACGCAGCACACCGTTTGGATCACTCTGTCAAGCCATCCTATGCTCTGCATAGGGCTAGACAAAAATAGTCTTCTCTTGACCTGTAAATAGACATTACATGAGACTATGTATTCAGAAGTTGTCTTTCTTTCGATGCAAGGAATATTCTGCTGAATATTTTGAAAATTAATTTGACAGGAAGCCGTTGGCTGAGCAACTAGAAAAAAATATTTAAATATTTTCTTATTAAATGTCCATTTACAAGCCAAGAGATTATATTTGAAAATTTATCACTGGAATCACTGGCTCCGCGGAATTAAATGTCTGGCCTGTCCCATGTTTGTCACAGTGACCTTAATCTTTGACCTTGTGGGCTCAATGTGTCAAAATTAGTTCTGGCAGTGTTAAGCAATTCTGAAATATAAATGTCTATGATTTGCTAAACGCAAAACTTAATGTTGAAAAATCAGAGATCAAATAGCAATGTCTTAATGACCTTAATGTTGAAATAACAGAGTTCTGTATTAAGGTCACAGTGACCTTGACCTTTGATCTTGTGACCCCAACATCATCATGCAGCTTCCTAACATTATATGTAATCATGTATCCAAGCTTAGTTGCAATAGGCGTAAGCAATCCTGAAATATAAGCCAAGATGTTTTGCTAAACACAAAAACTTAATGTTGAAAGAACAGAGTTCTGTATCAAGGTCACAGTGACCTTGACCGTGTGACCGCAACGTCACCATGCTACTTCCTAACAATATATGTCATGTATCCAAGTTTAGTTACAATAGGCTTAACCAATCCTGAAATATAAGCTGAGCTTGAAAAAATGTTTTGTACAAAGGTCACAGTGACCTTGACCGTTGACCTTGTGACGTCATTATCATCATAATGGTTCTTAACTACATAGGCACCCCCTTTACCAAGTTTAGTTGTAATAGGCTTAATCAATCCTGAAATATAACGTGATACGTTTTGCTAAACGCCAAACGTTAACGTTGAAAAAACAGTTTTTTACCAAGGTCACAGTGACTTTGGCCTTGTGACCTCATCATCGCCATGATGGTTCCTAACTACATAGGCAACCACTCTACCAAGTTTAGTTGCAATAGGCTTAACCAATCCTGAAATATAAGCTGATTAGTTTTGCTAAACGCAAAAACTTAACAATTGTTACGCCATCGCCGTCGGAAAAGTGATACCTGTCTCACTTTTTCTGCTTCGCAGGTGAGACAACACAAATTATACCGTGACCTTTGACCCCATAACCTTGAACGCACGATGCCTTCCTTTCAATGTATATCTCCATGCATCCAAGTTTGGTTCCAATTGGATCAGGCATTGCCGAGATATAGGACAATAACTTTTGTTTAACGCAAAAACATAACATAAAATATTAACAAAGATTATGCCGTGATCTTTGACCCCCATAACCTTGACGTCATGACCGCTCTATCGGTGGGCTGCTTCCATTCAATGTATATCACCATGTACCCAATTTTGGTTCCAATTGGATCAGGCATTGCTGAGATATAAGGCAATAACTTTTGTTTAATGCAAAAACATAACGTAAAATATTAACAAAGATTATACCGTGATCTTTGACCCCCATAACCGTGACCGCATGATGTCTGCATCAGCATGCTGCTTCCTTTTGATGTATATCACCATGTAACCAAGTTTGGTTCCAATTGGCTTAGGCATTGCTGAGATATAAGGCAATAACTTTTGTTTAATGCAAAAACTGAACGTAAAATATTAACAAAGATTATACTGTAACCTTTGACCCCTGTAACCTTGACCTCATGGCCTTTTTTATCAGCGGCCTGCTTCCTTTTGATGTATATTACCATGCACCCAAGTTTAGTTCCAATTGGATCAGGCATTGCTGAGATCTAAACTTAACTTAAAAGTTTACGCCGCCGCCGCTGGAAGTGATACCTATGTCTCGATCCTGCTTCGCTGGCGAGACAAAAATGGTCAGTTATAGGTTACATACAAATAAAAAAATACTATTATAAATCAATTATCATAGGTAATTATTTTGTTTCGTCTGAGTGCAAGCTTCTGTGCATGCATGTGCTTGACCTTAAAGAACCTTTTGAATCAAAAAGGCAGGTGATCACATAAGCAGGTTTGACTGAACCTCTTCTGATATCTAATTCTAAATGTCCCCTGTTGACGTTGTCTGGAAAAATAACAAGTCCTGCTGGATCGCTGAAAAATTTTACAAGTGACAAACGTGTAAATAATTTATTCTAAAGCACGCACATATATTTTGAGGATTTCGAATGAGATGAGAGCTCTGAAACAAGCATTTCCAAAACGTGTCAGAATAGATCTATGTCTCTTTTGCAAAGGAATGCGTTCTCGTAATCTGTTACCCAGCTCCAAATCCTCTGCAATACCGAGTCAAGAGTAAACCCCAAAAGCAATTAATGGAACGTGCTGCTAAAGAGACTATTTGTCTAGTGGAACATACCCTAGATGTTTATTGTGATTTTGATTTACTAAAGACATGCAAGAGTTGTTCCTATTAATGTTGGGAATTGGTACTATTTTTGTGATCGATGATTGGTTTTATATACTAACCGATGATCAAGTAATGATTGATCATAACAGGTTCTCATTTTTTACCCATTTTGAATGCAGTAATTATATAGCATGTTCAAGGACAATTACCCCTTTCAAACCAAGTCGCAGGTATGACAGATTCTTAATAATTTAAGAAATAATCTGTTGAATATTTTGAAACTAATTTGACTGGAAGCTGTTGCTGCCTTAGCAGCAACAGCTTCCAGTCAAATAAGTTTCAAAATAGTCAACATATTATTGGTATGGTTGCTTTGAAATTAACATACTATTTAAGTGCTGAAAGAATTAATGTCTTAGACTAAGGAGTAATACTAGTTGTAACAATTAAATTTAAATTCTTTTCCAAAAAGTATTCGTTTTCTAGCTTGACCAGTTAAAATATATTAATAAAGTCAATTTATAAACAACCAAAATCGATTTCTGAAATCATGATCGATCGGTTGGTTGAACATGCAAACCAATCAACCATCGATCAAATCGATTAATCGGAACAACACTAGTTCTTATAGATCTCAGCAACAGTATTCTCTGGTTAAACACCGGTTTAATTTCTTCTAGTGTTAAATCTCAGCTTTGGCTTCTACAGTACACATACTAATAATATGTCATTCGAGTATCAAGAGATGATCATTTCATGTTTGTTAATAAATAATGAACCATTTTCCTACCGTAAACAGCTCCCAATTTTGCAAAGAAATTAGTAGAAAGAAGGAAGATATGTAGGTTTAAAGAGACATTACCTGCAAGCTAACATAAATTTTGAAAGCGTTATTGCAGTGTAACTTTTTGTATACTATTAATGCATACTAATTTTCATACACAACTTCTGACTATGTCACTCATATTTGTTATGTTATTGTTGTTCTGGATTTATAGAGCCGCGCACAAATGTTTCTTACATTTGTTTTACGGATCACTCAGATTGGAGGAACTCAAAAAATCTTACATATGTCACCGAAGTATAAGTCACCGAAAATAGTTGTGCCGGTGTGACACGAACCCAGCGTATTCTCAAAGAATACAGCCTAACAGCGCCGAACAACGATAATTTAGCGCCGATATCAAATGAAGTAATCAGTTGCTATGATTACGCAACACAACAGCGTCCGGGTCTGCTAAATATTCTGCCATTCTGTGAAATTTGTTAGTTCTGTTTATGTTTGCAATTTTAATATTTGTGAAATTCATAATTTGCATCTTTTTTACTATTAAGTAGTCGTATTTATCAGAAACATTGTTCAATTGCGAGTATGGTCACACTAGAACCATTTTATCCACATACTTCTATATATTAAGCTTTGAGATTCAACAGGTATTGGGTTTTAGAAAAAAATTTCTGACAGATATTGTCATGCTTTAATTCTTAAATAACATTGATGCAATCATCAAGAGGATTTTTCAAGACGGCACAAAAGTGAATAATAACGTGAGCACATATATTATTTCTGAGTCAAAGTGATAATCACATATGCAGTGTAATTAGAGACCTCATGAGATACCTGTCATTTTTTTATTTCTCCAAGAATATGATAGTGCAAAACAAATTTGTGTTACAGACTTATTAGCAGTGATGAGCTGTTTATAGGGCATTCGCGCTTGTTTTGTTACATCCATTGGGTGTGATTGCCAAGGAATAAATGGTAGAATCTCATCCCGAATCTTTTTGTTTTGTCACTTATCACGCATTATATACAGTGCTAAATAAGGATTACTATGGTATCACACATATATTATCATATAGGTCATGGTTTGGTGTCACATAGATCTGGGCAGTTTATTGAGATCGGATAAGCCTTTGATGATTTCAGTGTCCATTGAAAATTTCTTCTAATTCTTGGTGCCCACATAAATAAGTCCAAAGCTCAAACCTGTAGAAACATCGAAAATATTTGAAAATCAAATCTTTCAGGCCAGGTGAGTTAAAGATATGGAAAAATATTTGAAAATCACTTTTATTATGGATGCAATGATGATATACATCAAATGTGCAAAGTTGTAATAAAATCAGATAAGATCAAATCCTTGAGGAATTAAATGTCCACCTAGTGTAAATTTTTTTGGTGCATGCCGCTGCATGCCATTTGGATCACTATGCCATGACATCACCTTCCTGTAGGGCTCCAACAAAACTGTCTACAGCAGATAAAGACCTATCATGCAGCACACTGAGTGTGTAATTGTAAAACAGCTAGAATTGAAGCAATGAATGAGATATCTATCTCAGTGTCTATAGTTTTAAACCTTTCACTGACGATTTCCCCATATCTCATTTTCAACGCAGCTATACCAGAACACTGTTGAATATTTTGAAATTAATTTTACTGGAAGCCATTGCTGCAGCAAGGGCTTCCTGTCAAATTAATGTAAAAAATTCAACAGAATAAGCAATAATTGTCAAGAATATACCTTTTGATGGATTAGTCAATGAAAGGGTTGACCAAAAATGTTTGACTATAGATGCCGACATATACTGTATCTCATTCATTGTTTCAATTCTAGTTTTACATGAAATTTCTTAATAAATATACATGTATGCTAAATATTTCGGAAACTAATTTGAGGATAATCCGTTGCCGCTACAGGTGTAACGCTACAAATTCCCTACGATATAAGAAATATATTTTATTTAATACTCTAAAGATAATTTGACTGGTGTCGTCCTGAATATCTGATGTCAAACGCTGATACTGGCAATAATAGAATCTTCATACCACAAAGTTTGAGGTAATGAAATGATGATTCACCTGACATATCTAGAGGTTACATGAATATAAATAGCCAAGAACAATTTTTTGCTCATCAAAAAAACTGAGCAGCTAACCCCTAAAGCAATCAAATAGAATGTACAAATGTAACTACATTAAATCATTCAGAGGAACTGACCAAATAGAAGAAAATTTCCAGATAGTACATAATAACTAATCTTTTGAATATTTTGACAGTATTTTTGATAGGAAACCATTGCTGCAATATAGCTTCCAGTAAAAATGTTCACATGTAAAACGATTTCATCCATACAATTGTACAGAGTAGATTACCTGAGTGAAAACTATTTTTAAGCTACCCAATATTTCTCTAAAAGACCTGATCTTACTCGAAAATATTTAACTTCATCCAAATTAGATCATATTAACCAACCATTGCTTATCATTGATTATAGGCACAGAATTATCAAAATTATCACAATTAAAAAACGTTGATAATTTGCACAATTCACAAAATGGTGTCACTCCTGCTAGCTATGGTAACAAGAGTGTGGCTTCATGGTAACGGGTACCTGGTTGTTGGGGCGGGTACCCGGTTCCAGGAATCGGTATAGTCGGTTAAAGTCTAAGTAGCTTTGAGCACAATCAACAAGTTGGTTGTTATTAATAAGTAATGTAATGGTAAGTATTGATTGATGGAGAAAGCAAGATGTCTGTTATATAAAATATTCCAAGCTGCATATATATATATATATATATATATATATATATATATATATATATATATATATATATATATACCTATATATATATATATTTTGCATCTATATTTTACACTAATAAAAATTTCATGCAATGTTATAGCCCTTTAGTGGCTAAATTTGCTCAAGAAAATCCAACTATTTGCTTATTCAGTATCCATTTGCAGGCTAAAACGACTATTTTTGAAATTTTACCACTGGAATGACTGGCTCAATAGTATTGAGCCAGTCATTCCAGTGGTAAAATTTCAATAACAGCCCTCTCTGCCTGTTAATATATATTCCTCAAAAACACTACAGAGGCCAGTTTTGGCCGCTGGCGTTATGTAAGGGTTAACCCTTTCATGACGAAGCCGCCTAAACCGGCCTCTGCAGTGGTCTTGAAGAATGTCCATTTGCAAGCCAAGAGAACGTTTTTTAAATTTTAACACTGAAATGACTGGCTCAGTAACCGAGCCAGCCATTCCAGTGGTAAATTTTCAAAAATAATCTCTTGGCATGCAAATGACAATTCAATAACGAAACATTTTGATTTTCTTGACCAAATTTAGACATTAAAGGGTTAAAGGTAATTACTGTTATCAAGCTAAAGAGCAGCTCTGAACAGCAAACTCTGCAGACATGTAATGATAGGCCAAAAAATCAATTCCACAAGCAACTATATTATAAAATGTCCATCAGCTTATTGTCCAGTACTGGTCAACATTCAAGATCTCAATATACTGAGTGACAATGCCAGGTCTAGCGGGTAGAGATGCTTAATATCATTCTCTCTAAATTAACTTGTTCAACCCTACAGATTCAGGGGATCACTGAGATGCATTTTTACTGATGAAACAGATTTTGTGTTGAATATCTGCGCATTGTGCAGTAAAATGACTTATAAAATATTCAACCATGTTCGTGTATGGTCCATTGAAAGCAGGAAAGAACACCAGTATATGTATTTCATAGGTGACAGGGTTAACCTACGATATATACAGTCACCAGCTCTCACCAACCCACCCCACCTCACCCCATCACATCCTATCTACATGTCCAATTAAGCGTCCAATTAATTATTCAATCAAAATGTCTGCTATGCGACATATGAACTCTGCACATATTGCCTATCATGCTGTGTCTTAGATGAGCTAATAAAATAAAGCCAGACCATACTCATTAAACACTGAATAACAATTTTACTGAAGGTTGTTGCAGTCTATATATAGAGCAATGATCAATCTGGATATGCAGTGCCCATTTCTGGCTAAGCTCACCCACATTTTACTCGCGCTGTGATCGATTTATATACTTTTAAACCCGAATTCACACATGTATACTTCAAAGTAACTGCAATCCGTTCAATATTTTGAAACTAATTTGACTAATGTCTGGCAACAACATCTCCCAGTAAAATTAGATTGAAAACATTCAACAGAATGTTTATTAACCCTTTAATGGTAATACCGGCCAAAACCAGCCTCTGCTATGGTCTTGTGGAATGGAATGTCCATTTACAGGTCAGGAGTACACAATTTTTGAAAATTTACCACTGGAACGGCTGCCTCGATAACCGAGCCAGTCATTCCAGTGATAAATTTTCAAAAATTGTATTGTCTTGGCCTGTAAATGGACATTCAATAAGACAATAATTAAATTTTCCTGACCAAATTTTACCATTAAAGGGTCAAATTGTAAATTCATCAAACACATACAATTCATACACTAATGCTATGTGTCCGGCGGAGATGTGTGTCTCAATAACTACTGATCTGATTTGGCTCAGTTTAACGCATTAATGGTCAATCTGGCCAAAACCGGCTTCTGTAGTGGTCTTGAGGAATGTCCATTTGCAGGCCGAGAGAAGACTATTTTTGAGAATTTACTGCTGGAATGACTGGCTCGATAATCCTCTCCTGATCTGCAAATTGAACATTTAATGACAAAATAATTTGACCATTAAATGGTTAACACATCAAAGGAACTTGCCATGCAAGAGGATTTCCAGACAATGGTGGTGATCCTGATATAGGAACCACGATCCAGATCAGATCAAATTCTGGATCTATGGATACCTTGAAAACTACTGGTTGGATTTAGATCAGCTTTAACACAAGAATGACAATATTCTGTCAACCACAACCTCCCGCCCAAGATTGGCCACTGTGACCTTGACTCCAAAATCGATAGGGTTCTTCGAAACACCAAGGACAACCTCCCACCCAGGATTAGTAATGATCCTGTCAATCGAGATATTATCCGGAAACGCAATATTACACCATTAATTAGGTCAACATGACCATAACCTTTAACAGTTTGGCGCAAAAATCGATAGGTTCTTCGGACTACCAAGGAAAAAGCTCCCACACCAGACTGGTAACGATCACTTAAATAGAACTCAAATTATCATCCGGAAACGTAATATCACATAATTAATTAGTTTAGTGACCTTGACATTTGACGCCAAAATCGATAGGGTTCTTCGGACCACCAATAACAAGCTGCCACGCCAGATTGGTAACGATCCGTTCAATTGAACTTGAGTTATCACCCGGAAATGCAATATTACGTAATTAATTAGGTCACCATGACCTTGACCGTTTGGCGCAAAACTTGATAGGGTTCTTTGAACCATCCACACCAGATTGGTAATGATGCCTTAAACAGAACTCGAGTTATCATCCTGGAAACGCAATATTATGTAATTAATTACGTCACTGTGGCCTTGATCTTTGACCGTTTGACGGCAAAATCTATAGGGTTCTTCGGACACCAAGGACAAGCTCCCATGCCAGATTTATAATGATCCCTTTAATATAACTCTAGTTATTATCCGGAAATGCAATATTACATAATTAATTATGTAACAGTGACCTTGACCATAACCCTTTAACACTCATATCATCCAAAAACGGCTTCTGCAGTTGTCTTGAGAAATGTCAATTTGCAGAACAAGAGAAGTCCATTTTTGGACTGGTTTTTTTAATTTTTTCACGACTGGAATGACTGGCTCGACAATCAGATTTCCATACAGAAGACTTGCAGTTTAAGACTAAGTTTGACTAAAATCAGCCCAACAGCTAATGAGGAGTGTGGTTTTAATTAATTTCCTGGTCACTTTAAAAATCTATGATGGCCACCAAAGAGAAGACACATTAAATTTCTGTTCACATATACAAGTTTAAAGCATACCACTAATAATGGGGTAACTCAAGCCAGGACTGATTAAATTGTGCCTAGAGTAGAGGGTTATAAAGAATAATCTTTTAAGCAATTTCTTGAACATTTTCAGAAATCCAAAATGGCAGCTGAAAGAATTAATCAATCAAATTTCAGAATAGCCATCTGAAATTCAAGATCCTAGGGTCTTTCTAGTACAGTTTGCTTGAAATCTGCACAGCGGTTAATTAGACGTAGTTCTTTAAACAGTTACATGAACATTCTTGGGGGGGGGGGGGAAATGGACCAATTAAATTTCTGCAAACGACATCCCAAATTTACTACCATAATCTTCTGAATCCTCCAGCCAAGTCTGAATGAAATCAGCCAAGTGGTTAATAAGAAGTAGTGTTTAAACGGCTTCTGCAGTGGTCTTGAGAAATGTCTATTTGCAGACCAAGGAGACTATTTTTTTTAATTTACCACTGGAATGAGTGGCTCGATAACCGAGCAAGTAATTCCAGTGGTAAATTTTCAAAAATAGTCTTCTCTTGGTCTGCAAATGGACATTTTCTATAAGAAAATTTAAATTTTCTTGAATAAATTTGAGGGTTAAAGGGTTAAAGCAGACTGGTGGATGGATAGTCAGAGATGATGGACAGATGGCCACAATCTCTTAACCCTTTAACCATTATATTTTTTAAAGAAAATTTAAATTTTCTCATAGAAAATGTCCAGTTGCAGACCAAGAGTAGATTAGTTTTGAAATTTTATCACTGAAATGCCCGGCTCGGTTATCAAGCGTCATTCCAGTGGTAAATATTCAAAAAGTCTTCTCTTGGTCTGCAAATGGACATTTCTCACGACCACTGCAGAAGCCATTTATGGCTGATATGAGTGTTAAAGGGTTAAGTTCACTACAGGCCAGGTGAGATAAAAAAGTGCCAATCAAATTTTTGACATGTTTGGTAGTCACTAGGCCTAGTATGGCTACGTCGCACCCATAGTGCAGTCACACTTGTTAACCAGACACAAATTTTATTGACAACAAGACATTCTACAGAAGCCATTTCAATTCCCTTGTCAGTTGTGAACATCGGTGTAAATTTCTGATGTGACCTTTAGACAAGGTGTATAACGTTAATACATTTACACAGCAAAGACAGAGATAATTGATGCCCTTTTAAGATGTAAAGTTAATCAAGTGAGTTGTTGAACATGCTGAGCGATTGCCTACAAGGTGGGCCATTATTATACACATGGTCTGTATGTCCTGGCACATTTTACAATAAATGTTGACTTGGAAATTAGAAAATATGCCATTGTTCAACCCAGACTGTGACAGCCGCTATTGACATTCACTTCTTTCCAAACCGTTCTACAAGGCAAGCTATTATGACATTTGCTATGAACATTTTGAAAAATAATTTAACTGAACACCAGCACCATCTAAGGAAGCAAGAACTTTCAGTCAGCAGCACGGCATATCAAGGTGGTTGGGGAGGCCCAGGTTCAGACTGGGGGTGGGTGTGTTGCCCTCTCGCAGTGTATTGGGGTGGTAGTGGGCGAGGGTAATCCTTCCGAGAAATTTTGAAAATTAGATGCTGTGAGAAGCCATCTCCTGCATTCTGTAGTGATACATGTAAAATGCAGGAAATGTCAATTTCTCTTTCTCCGAGATCTAACAATACTCACCATTCTGTTACTTCTGATATACAGCTGGCCTTGACAGCGGCTCTAGGATTATAGACTTAGAAAGCTTTACCGACTCCTGGGAACCGGGTACCCGGCTCCCAACTGCCGAGTACCCGTTTACCATAGAGCTCATATTGTTTGCATAGCCACCAAACAAGAGAAAACTATGGCTTGCCTCCGTGGGGCTGGGAGGCTGGGTCCGTAACAGAATGGTGAGTATTGTTAGATCTCGGAGAAAGGGAAATTGACATTTCCTGCATTCTCCTTCGATCAATACTCACCATTCTGTTACTTCTGATATACACCAGATTTGATCAGTAACCTGGTGGGAAGGGGCAAGCCATACATGCTAATTTTGCCCCTTGGAGAAAGATTTTAGACTTCAAACTTGACTAACGGAGACCTAAAAGGACCATCAAGTTCACGGAACCGAATCACATTCGCGTCACAGCACCCCCCCCCCCCCCTTTTTCCTCCTAAGAAAAGGGAGAGAACTAATGAACATGTATCTCGCCTGAAAACACCAATATGCCAAGAGGGTTAACTACTCCCTGCATATCGCTTGTATTAGCCTGGGAATGAGCATGAATATATAAGATGAATGAACATGATACATATACATGATACAAAAAACTCTCACTTGTTGAATTACCTTATGATAACAGGACTTCAGACGTACCGCCTCCAACCATTCACCGGTTCGGCCATCAGTGACACAATCTGGTTGACATCCTCTCGCTTGACCATGCCTGCTTTAGGTTCTTTTCTTACCAAAGTGAAAAAATGGGAAAAGCAGTGTGGTCACTAACTATCGTTTCAAAACAGCTAAAGCGAGTGGATTGGCTGAGTCTGACACATCCCTCATATAGTAATCCGTGAATGAGGACTCACAGTGCCATTGTGCTACGGCCATGATGTCCTCTAACGGAACACCACTGTAAAGGGCGGTCGAGGCGGCTATTCCTCTAACATCGTGTGCCCTTGCGCCTTGCACCTGGTGCCCAGTCGCCATCCCATGAGTAGTCTGAATGCATTTGACTACCCAACGACAGATAGTATCCATGGATGCGGCGCCATAAGGCTTCTTATGGCAGATCCATAGATGTCTATCGTTCGACCGTAACGAGTCAGTCCGTTTCCTGTACTTAGTCAAAGCACAGACCGGGCACCAGACACTGGCATCACGATCAAACCTTGTTAACTTCGGTATTATGAACGGTTTGCCGGGATATCTCAAAGATTGATTCTTTGACATAAACTCTGCTCTTGGTAGAAGACGCAGACCCTCTCCGGAGACAATAAATCGGTCCCTCTCTGCCGAAAGCGCATGGATCTCACTGCGCCTTCTAGCTGAGGAAGCTGCCAATAGAAAGACCGCCTTTAGAGTCAAATGCTTTAGACTAGCCGAACGCAACGGTTCGAAAGGGTGCTTGGCCAGTACATTAAGCACTAAAGATAGACTCCAGGCTGGAATGACTACCGGTTGTCTCGGTCGGAGATTGCTCATTCCCTTCACCATCACATTTAACTGGGCTACGTCTGGACTATCCCTGTTGGCTACACAAGGGATAACTGATGCCAAAGCTGATTTGTATCCAGCAATTGTGACGGGAGCTAGTCCTGAAAAGAACAGCTCACAGAGAAAGTCCGCTATTTGCTGAATAGTGGATTGAAAGGTATCAATACCCTTTTCTTCACACCAGTCTGCAAATCTGTTAACCTTGTTGTTATATGACTTGAAGGTTGACCTCCTTCTCGCAGCCGCGATGAAATCAGCCGCTTGTCAAGAAAAGCCTTCTGACGTGGAACGTTGTTTGATAACATCCACGCAGTCAATTTGAACATTTCGGGACGCTCGTGTAGGAAGCGTCCCTTGGCCTGGGAGATTATGTTCGGAATCTCGGGCAACTGCACTGGGTTTTCCACCAGCAAATCTAGAAGATCCGTGAACCACGCCCTGCTCGGCCAATACGGCGCTATTAGCAGGACCAGACACGGTTCCTCCCTGATCTTCACCAATACCTTCAGCAGAAGAATGGTGGATGGGTACGCGTAAGCGTGCATCCCCCTCCAGCTTATCGCCATAGCGTCTGTATCGACAGCATTTGGATCTAGAATTGGCGAGACATAAGTCATGATTTGAGCATTTTCCCGTGTGGCGAACAAGTCCACGTTGGGTTTGCCCCAATGCTCGAAGATCCTTCGTAGAATTGGAGGGTTGAGGGACCATTCTGTTGGCAGAATTCTCTGTAGGCGAGACAAAGCATCCGCCAGAATGTTCAATCGCCCAGGAATGTGAGCTGCTTTCAAAACAACCGAGTAATTCCTGCACCATTGAATCAAGTGCCACACTTTGATACACAGCGTGGGTGACCTGGTCCCGCCTTGGCGATTTATGTATGATACTACCGTCGAATTGTCCGATCGTATCAATATCACCTTGCCCCTGACCATTTGAAGAAACTGTTCCAATGCCAGTTCCACTGCCATCATTTCCAACAGATTGATATGCAGCTGGCTCTCCTGGAGAGTCCATGTGCCCGAGACCTGGTGTTCTCCCAGGCAGGTCCCCCACCCCTCTAGCGATGCATCCGTGTACACGGACAGCTGGGGGTGGGATAGGTGCAGCGAAAGCCCTACTAGGAGATTCTGATGCTTTTTCCACCATACAAGATGCGACATTATTGGCTCCAAAACTGGCACCAGTTTTGACAGGGGTTCTGTTCTCTGTTTCCACAGAGACATCAGATACAACTGGATAGGTCTTCGCATTAGAGCAGCGTACGGGATCACCTGCTCCATGGAGACCATCATGCCCAGCATCTGAAGAAACCGCCTCGCCTGAATGTGGTTTCCCACTCGAAAACTCTTGAGGATGGCTAACAGAGACACCACTCTGGGCTCTGACCGGTAAACCCTGCCCTCCTCGAGATCGAATCGCATCCCCAAATAAACGAAATGTTGAGTGGGTGTCAACTCGGATTTCTCCTTGTTGACTATCCAGCCTAGATCTGAAAGTAACTTCAGAGTCAGAGCAGTATCCACGTCCAACCTGGCTGCCGTATCTGCTTTGATCAGCCAATCGTCTATGTAGGTGTGTAGCGCCATGTTCTCTTTTCTGAGAAACGCTGTCACCGCAAGGACCACTCTTGTGAAAACCCTTGTAGCTGTCGACAGGCCAAACGGGAGAACAATAAACTCCCATACTTGATTCTGAAACGCAAATCTCAGAAACCTGTGACAACTCCTGTTCATTGGAATGTGGAAATATGCATCTTTCAGATCGATCGATACACACCACATTCCCTTCCTCAACCCTGCCATTACCGACCTCGGCGTTTCCATCTGGAACCGAGGCGTATGGATAAACCAATTTAATGGCCTGAGATTGAGTACGGGTCTCCATCCCGCTGTGCTCTTGGGGACAAGGAACATATTTGAATAGAAGCCTGGAGTGTTCTTGTTTGCTGGTTTTATTGCTCCCTTCAGAAGCAAACCTGACACTTCGTTTTGAATGGCTTCTAACTTGTCTGGTTTCCTTGGTACGGGTGTCCAGACAGGTGCCAAAGACAGATTCTGTGGCGGAAAGTCCAACCACTCCGGCATGTATCCCCGGGATAACCATCCCAGGACCAGACTGTCTGACGTCACACCTCGCCAAGCCTCGACGAAACGCATGAGCCTTCCACCCACTATTGACGCCTCGACGCCTAACGGGGTTGTCCGGCTCACGGTCCGCTCCCCCACCACCCCCCCCCCCTCTTAACGAGAGAGCGAGAGAACCATTTCGGTCTTGGCTCGGCAGGTCTAACTGGCACAGGTGCGGTCCAGGCGGATACGAAGGGAGCTCTCGTACCCTCAGGTACGATCTGCTCCCTTCTTTCCCCCCTTTGAGGACTTACCCTTCCCCTTCCCGCCTCTAGGGCGATCAGAAGCAACATTGGGGAGGGTAGGGGCCTCCACAACCTTCCTGGCTTTCTTCGCCGGAGGCGGCTGAGAAAAGCCAGATGAAGCAGCAGCCGCACCAGGCTTAGCTTTCGCCTTGCCTTTATGCTTCTTCTGCTTCTTGGAAGGTTGAACAGTCAACAGCTTCCCTACAGCCCCTAGTGCATGCGCTTGCCGCACTAGCTCCAGCTGTAAGTTTACCGCCAACAGATTCTGCGCAATGCTAGCAGTGTCCTCTAGGATGGCCCGCGCCTGGCCACCGAAGATGCTAGGACCTGTCAGGGGTGTCCCAAGAAGACGCTCCCTGACGGCCATAGCCGGACACATATGGTCAAGAACCATTTGCCTCCTGGACTTTGTAACACGCGCCTGCACCATTGCCAGCGCGTCCATAGACAGCACCAGGCCGTCATTAACACACGAAAGCGCCACAGGTGGCACAGGGTGGCCCTGCCCCCGCTTCAGCCCACACCGACTGAAGAATGCGCTAAGAGTGGTTGACAGCACTCATAGCTGCCCTCACACCCTCATCACATAGGGACAGGACTTCCTCATGGTGTCCCTGGGACTTGTCCACCAGTGCCGGACTGGGGCCACCCGCTCCAGCACTCTGGACACCCAGAACCCATCGGTCATCCTCGGTAACCGATGGTACCACGCCATACCTGTCGTATTCCCCCCGTGGAATACGACACCTCGCCCGCACCTCCCTGGAGGCCGCAGGGAGCTGGCCCTTGGTCATGAGCTGCTTACTATAAATAGCCTCTAGCAACTCGATAAACCGTGGATCCAGTCCAACGGACTGGATCAGGGCTGCGGGCAAGATCCCCGTCCTAATCGACAACCGACGGACGGGGTGCATCCTCCTCGGCCGTCGCCGATACCACAGATGGGTCCACCCTGGCTAGCCAAGCCAGAGCCTCCGACCAGTGTACTTCCGAGGAGGACACACCCGTGAACACGTCACCCGTTGACGCATTCACGGACCTACCAGCCATGGCCTCCCGGCTAGGAGCCGCGGCTGACACGCCAGGAACTCCGGTACCATACGGTTCCTCCGCCACCCCATGGAACACACCAGTCCATGGAGTAGGCCCGCACGGAAAACCGTGCTGACCCATAGCAGACACGGAACCGTGGCCAGACACGGGCGCCAACGGCACCCCACGTCTGACCGCCGGACCAGGCGAGATAGGTGAGTACCACGCCTGGCCTGGCACACCCGTCACCGTGTCGGCTGGCATCAAACCAACCATCACGGGACCGATGCCCGGTACCAGATTGGCCTCAACCACGGGCGGAGCCGCTGCCCTGCGCCAAGCCAGACAGATGGAGGACGGTTCCATCCAGGACGGAATCGACCTCCATATTCTCCACCCGTGGCATCACAGGCCGCAGCAACCTCTCCTCCTCGTCTTCAGACCCCGAAGAGTCGTCACTAGACGAAGAAACCGTGGAGCCGTCATGGCGGACGGCTCCCATGCCTGACGGACCGGCCACCGCTACTGGACCACCCGGAGGTGGCCGCAGAGACAGATCCCGTCAGGCCGGAGCCCGACAGAACTGCCAGGGGGCCACCCGGAGGTGGCCGCAGAGAGACAGATCCTGTCAGGCCGGAGCCCGACGGAACTGCCAGGGGGCCGTACGAGACGGCTCCCTCGGTGACCAGTCCAGAACCCTGTCCAAGGACAGGGTCCGTACCAAGCATGAGGAGAGACTGCCCAACAACCTTCGGCAGCAGGGACGACACCAGCGTGGGCAGAACGCTATGCAGAAAGCCCTGCATAGCTGGACCAAACCACACCGGCGGTGCCATCTCCTCCACCTCCAGCTGAAGACGTGGAGCGCCCCCACCGGCCGAACCGGACGCTCCACTATTTAACTTCAGACCGCCTGACCCCGTGTCAGACCCAGCCAAATCCTTCTGGGCAAGGAACTTCAACATCATATCATATTACACCTACTATCAAGGTTACATGCAGTACATCTAAAGCAGACATGGTCCTTAAACAGGACCCGGATGAACTTGTGGCACTCGTCACATGATGGCGGGGCTGGCTTGGCCTATAAATAAGCACAAACCTACAATAAGCAAGTGGAACGAGACACGGATTGAAGGCAGACAATTAATTTTCAAATAATTTGACCATAAATTAACTGTAACCCTCCCGCACCCCACCCCGCAACGTTACAGCAAAGATCGCATTGATTATGACTACAAGAACGAAGCGGCCATAAATACACCCATAAATTGATCATCCAGGATGTATAACGGAACCAGGAATCATATCACATAGCATTCTGGGTATATTTACCATCAATATAAATTATACTCCTAACGAAAGCCAAAACAATACGTGAAGAAACAACAAAATGTAAACAAACTGCTGTAGCACACGGTAAAACCGCAGACCACACATCTGATCAAGAATTTTGAAACCACCGATCATTGCAAACAGATCGTAATAACACGCAAAACTTGAACATTCCAAAGTTTTCTGGTACCATTTTTAGTACGCAGCACCCCGAACAAGATGCGCAAATTAATGAAAAAATTTTCTTCACATAAACATCCGAGCACCACGGTTGTGACGTCACCCGCTTGGATCTTACGGAGAACGATGTCAGCTGATATTCGTGTTACAAATACCGTAGCAAACACCTATTTTCATATCTGCCGATCGCCTGTTGGGGTTAAAGAAGGCGACCATCCGGCATATCTCGTTGTTAACACACGTCCCAGATTCTTTGGGGTCAGAAATTGGAACATGCGACACAAACTAAATTTAGAGACCTAAGTCTTTTAACTATGGAATAATAAGGAAATATACGACCTGGTTATCATCGGCGGTATCCATATTATCCAATTATCCTTGCAAAAGAGTCACTAGCTATCACAATCACAGTTACACAAAGACGTAGATTTTTATTTCTCAATCTTTCCACTGCAAAAAGCATGTATAGCTCTTGTTGCTATGCAAACAAGAATGAGCTCTATGGTAGACGGGTACTCGGCAGTTGGGAGCCGAGTACCCGGTTCCAAGGAGTCCGTAAAGCTTTCTAAGTCTATAGTCCTAGAGCCAGCTGTCAGGGCCAGCTGTATATTAGAAGTAACAGAATGGTGAGTATTGTTCGAAGGAGAAAGAGCATATTCGTATCCAAAATGTACACAAGCCAGAATGGTACAGAAAATTCACAATTTTGCTTTAATAGTGAGTGTTCATATACAAGGCCAAGAGAGGAATATTTTTTTAATTTATCATGGAATGACTGGCTCATTCATCGAGCGAGGCATTCCAGTGATAAATTTTCAAAAATGGATATGGATTTGCTCTTGCTGTCTCTCATATGAAAGGGTGTAGGCTCTTGAAATACAAGAGGCCCAAGGGGCCTGTATCGCTCACCTGGACAATAAGCATTTCAACTAAAATGTCTTTATCAACACAATGGCCACCAAACCATTTATCCGACAGTTTCGAAAATTGCAAATTTGAGATCAGAATACCCAAAAACACATATAAAAGCAATTTCGGCCTCAAAATCCATCAAATAAAAAAATCCAATATGGCCACCAAACATGCTATATTTTGATTGGCCCACGGCGGCCATGTTTTTTGATGGATCAACTCCTCTTGAACAAACTTTAATGGCCCTTAGGCCCTAATCATATCTGCCAAATTTTGGCCCGATCCCGTCAGCGCTTCTGGAGAATAAGTCATTTTTGCTACAACTAGGTCAACCATTTGACAAATCAAGTTCCCTTGCCATAAATCATATTTCATGAGGTTTGCATCAATCCCCCAAGCAGTTTCGGACAAGATTTTTAGACGTTTCCTAAAATCGGCCTAAATCCAAGATGGCCACCAGCCAAACTGGCCGATCGGGTTTATTTGAACAAACTTGCCCTATGAATGCTTCCTCCCAAATATAATTGAAATCGGCCCAGTGGTTCTTGAGAAGAGGTCGTTTAAAGAATTCCCCATTGCTTTACTATGGGAGCCTATGGCGGGAAAACAAACCAAGATGGCAGCCAAACCGTTTATCCGACAGTCTCGAAAGTGGGATATTTGAACTTGTCATACTGATAAGCATACATAAAGCAATTTTCGCCATCAAAATACATCAAATACAAAAAAGCCAATATGACCAAGAAATGCTGAATTTTGATTGATTGATGGCGGCCATGTTTTTAACGAACAAACTTCCCTTGAACAAACTTGAAAGGCGCTTGGTCCCTAAGCATATTTACAAAATTTCAGCTCTATCCTTTCAGCGGTTCGGGAGAAGAAGTCGTTTTCGCGAAAACTAGGTCATCCAAGATGGTCGCCAAGCAAATCGGCCAATCAGGTTGCCTTGAACAAACTTGGGTCTACCGTTGCCTCAGATGATGTGCTATGAGGTTTGAATCAATTCCTCCAGCGGTTTCGGAGATTTTTTAAAGTGTTTCTAAAAATCAGCCATTTTGGCCGACGGCCATCTTGGATTTTGACCGATCCGCTTCCTTTGAACACACTTAGATCTCTATGCCCTATGAATGCTTCCTCCAAAATATAATTGAAATTGGCCCAGTGGTTCTTGAGAAGAAGTCGGTTAAAGAATTCCCCATTGCTTTACTATGGCCCATTGATTTACCATGGGAGCTTATGGCGGGAAAACAAACCAAGATGGCAGCCAAACCGTTTATCCGATAGTCTCGAAAGTGCCATATTTGAACTGGCCACACTGATAAGCATATATAAAGCAATTTTCGCATATCAAAATACATCAAATACAAAAAAGCCAATATGACCAACAAACGCTAAATTTTGATTGGTTGATGGTGGCCATGTTTTTTAACGTATGAACATCCCTTGAACAAACTTGAATGGACCTTGGTCCCTAAGCATATTTACCAAATTTCAGACCCTATCCCTTCAGCGGGTCGGGAGAAGAAGTCAATTTCGCGAAAACTAAGTCATCCAAGATGGCCACCAGGCAAATAGGCCAATCAGGTTGCCTTGAACAAACTTGGGTCTACCGTTGCAATAGATGATGTGCTATGAGTTTTGAATCAATTCCTCCAGCAGTTTCGGAGAAGATTTTTTAGTGGTTCTAAAAATTAGCCACTTTGGCTGGCGGCCATCTTGGATTTTGGCCGATCGACTTCGTTTGAACAAACTTGAATCTCTATGCCCTAGGGATGCTTCCTGCCAAATATAATTGAAATCGGCCCAGTGGTTTTTGAGAAGTTGTTTTAAAGGAAAAGTTGACGGACAGACGGACGACGGATGGTCGCCACAACATAAGCTCACTTGGCCTTTCAGGCCAGGTGAGCTAATAAATGGACACTCCGTGAGCCACGTAGTCCAGTGATAAATTATCCAAAATAGTTTTCTCTAAGCCTGCGAATGGACAATACTCAGGACCATTGCACAGGCCAGTTTTAGCTGGCTTGACCATTAAAGGGTTAAATGTGAATTTATTAACCCTTAACACGCATGTCAGCCAAAAACGGCTTCTGCAATGGTCTCGAGAAATGTCCATTTGCAGACCAACAGAGTAATAGTTTGGAAAATTTACCACTGGAATGACAGACTCCATAACCGAGCCAGTCATTCCCGTGGTAAATTTTCAAAAATAGTACTCTCTTGGTCTGCAAATGGACATTTTGGATGAGAAAATTGAAATTTTCTTGAACAAATTCGAGGGTTAAATGGTTAAGGATGATGGCCTTTGATCGCCCGAGGCATGTATTTTAGCAGGCATGTATTTTAGCACAACATCAAGACTAGAAAAGCAATCAAGTGTGTACTACACTTCTCTAGTATTGTCTGGGCTACATTATCTGATATGAGATTTCACATTTCTGTACATAGATTTGTACTATCCTTGGAAGCAATCATCAGTTATTTGCTAGATAATTCAAAATTCACTGAGCTGTGGCTCTATATAGAAAGAGATCTAACTGATTTGCATTTTTGCATTGATTGATATTTTAATGAGGCGATTGTGATTGGGCAGGTCTTCACCAAACCTGGGTGGATGTTTGTCCGTTGGTTCCCTAAGATGTGTGCTATTTTTGGGGTTACAAGTTATAATGCGACAGCAACAGCTTTCAGCAACGTTGTTTTCAAAATAGACATATTTGATCTGACGCCGACTCAATTGGCGAATATTATCAATGACACAGATATTGGACACATTTGTCCTCATGTTAATCCATCAAAATGACTAAAGACAAAAAGGAACCTTTAACCCTTTAAACCTCGAATTTATTCAAGAAAATTTTAATTTTCTCATAGAAAATGTTCATTTGCAGACCAAGAGATGACTATTTTTGAAAATTCACCACAGGAATGACTGGCTCGGTTATCGAGCCAGTCATTCTAGTGGTAAATTTTCAAAAATAGTCTTCTCTTGGTCTGCAAATGAGCATCTCCCAAGACCACTGCAGAAGCCGTTTTTGGGTGATATGAGTGTTAAAGAGTTAAAGTAGTTTAGGATGCTTACAATGGACAAGAGACAGTAGAAACGTTTGAAATAAACCTGATGTAGGTGAGAGAAGTTTCCACTCCTTCTAGCCACAGAAAACACTCATTCACTCATCATCATCTGTCTACAGAAGCATTTCATGCATTTATATAGCAAAAATTTGGTTGGTGCGATTATTGGTTTGAGTGATCACAATTGATTATCTAAGAATAATCGCAATGACTCAATTAATCAGCCTGGGTTCAAATTACAGACGTAACAACCAATGCATATCAATGAGCAAAGCTGCCATCATGTTAAAAATATCCATTTGCAAGCCATGGACACTATTGTTGAAAGTGTATTACTGGAATTCCTGACTCGATGCTCAAACCAGTCATTCCACTGATACATTTTCTGAAAAAGTCCTTTCTTGACCTGCAAATGGACATGCAGCTGCTGAGCAAAATGCAAATGTCCTCTTTTACTTGATTTCCCATAAATAGCCGCCGGGAAAACTGGCCAATCAAAATTCTTTATATAAGTTCTGAAGTCTACCACCATAGGGCCATTTAAGTTTTGTTGAAATCTGCCAAGCGGATAATATAATCTTTAAGAGATTTCTCAAGATTCTTTAGCAACTCCAAGATGGCCACTGGAAAAAGTGAGCAATTAAAATTCTGCAACCAGCTTCTGAAGCCTACCACGATTGGATCCATCCAGGTAAGTTTGGTTGAAATCTGTCCAGCATGTGAGGAAGAGTTTTTTTCGCAACTTCAGGTAAATTATTCATAAAATCTATGAATTTAACCCAAAAATTTACCAATCAAAAATTGTTATTTAAGTGAACCGAAGCGAAACCCCCATAGGATCCTTCCGGCAAAATGAAGTTGAAATCAGCCAAGTGGTTAATGGGTAGAAGTGATTTGACCATTTCCGGTAAATTTCTAATAAAATCTAAGATTTTCACCTAAAAATTGAACCAAACAAGTCTGAATAAACGTTCGAAAACAAAACTTGGCTGACATCTGTCAAGCAGGTGAGGCAATTTGCTACCAGATTTAGCAATACAAACAGCCTTATTACCCTCTCCACGTAAGGGAAACAGGGTATTGTAATCGGGTATGTCTGTGTCCAGAGTTGTATCTCGAAAAGTGCTGATCCAATGTCGCTCAAACTTTAACACAACTAAGGAACTCGTCGTGCAAGAGAGGAGTTCCAGGCATTGGATAAAAGAAGCTGGATTCAGATGGGATAAATTCTGGATCTGTGAATATCTGATTTGGCTCAAACTTTAACACAAGAAATGGTGGGACATTACACTAAGATTCCACAATTTTTGGTGTGATCAGAAAAAATCTGAAAACTTAAGTGTGACAAAAACGGGAGAGTGAGCGTCTGCAATGTACGATTGGCTTGCTTTTGTTGAATATTGAATACATCCATAACAACTTTTTTTAAACTAGCATGCACTCGAGGGAAATGCTGACTCAGGCCTCTATACTCAGGCTTAACAATTCACTTAGTGACGCATGTCAAAGCAATCAACTGTTGGGTTGCAATATGAAGGTGTGTACTAAATCTGGTGATTCTACCGTCTGTCACTCCAGGGTTATATTTGGTGCTTTGTCATGAAACTCATAGAACTTCTAGCCGCTCATAATATGAATTGATGCACCAAATTTGGTGATTCTACCTACTTGCACATTCCAGAGAAATGTGTATTTCTGGATGCACTTAGTGACACAGTGACCTAAATGTTTGACCTAAAACTCATTTCTAGCCTAGCCATCTACAATATTAAGTGATATGTCAAATTTGGCTATACCAACTGCTTGGACTCCGGAGATATTATTCGGATAATTTATAAATATAACGACAAACAAACAGACAGTACCAACCGCGAAACTCACACTGGCCTTCGGTGTAGTGAGTAATACACACCTGGTTACAGATATTTAGGAAAAGTCAACATTTACATTTTACATTACCTGATATTAACCATTTAATGGTCGAGCTGTCCAAAACTGGCCTATGCAGTCCTAATTCATAATGTCCAATTTGCAGTCGAAGAGAACACCAATTTTGAAAATTTACCCCTGAAATGACAAACTCGATAATCAAGCCAGTCATTTCAGAGTGAAATTGTCAAAAAATAGTATTTTCTTCGCATGCGAATGGTCATTGACTAATAAAAACCTGTGATTTTCTTGACCAAATCTTGACCATTAACCCTTGAATTTGTTCAAATTTACATTTTCTCATAGAAAATGTCAACTTTCAGACCAAAAGAACTCTTTTAGAAAATTTGCCACTGGAATGACAGGCTCGATAACCGAGCCAGTCAATCCTGTGATAAAATTTTCAAAAACAGTCTCCTCTTGGTCTGTAAAAGGACATGTCTCAAGACTATGGCAGAAGCCGATTTTGGCTGATATGAGTGTTAAAGGGTTAAAGGTTTAACTCAATCACATCCAAGCCTTAGACATCATGTTAGATAAAATATATATGTCTGACATCGTCCTAAATGAAGGAAATTTCAATTTCACTTTCTCCGAGATCTAACAATACTTACCATTACATTACTCATTGATAATACAGCTATCCTGATAGCTGGCTCTAGGAATCTAGATTTAGTAAGCTTTACCGGCTCCTGGAACCGGGTACCCGGCTCCCAACAACCGGGTACCCGCCTGCCAGAGACACTTATATTGTTTTCATAGCTACCAAACAAGAGATTACCCATGGCTTGCCCCTGGAGAGAGAACTTGGACCTAAACTTGACATACGGAGACCTAAAAGGGCCAACAAGTTCTGGGACCGAATCACATTCGCATCACCGCTCACACACAATGAGCATGAATATATACGATGAATGATCATGATATATAAACATAATAGAAAAAAACTGTCAAACTTGAATTATCTCATGAATTAATAAATTATGGATTCCAGACGTGGAGCCATCAACCAACACACTTTGTACCAAACGTGTCCCATACAGTTGAATTCCTCTTGCTTGACCATGTCTGTTCCTACTACTTTTGCTTTACAAAGTTATCAAAAGAAGATGAGCAGTGTTGCCACTAGACTATCGTTTCATAACAGCTAAAGCGAATGGATTGGCGGAGTCTGACATGTCCCTCATATAGTAATCCGTGAAAGAGGACTCACAGTGCCATTGTGCAATGGCCATGATGTCCTCTAACGGGACACCATTGAATAGGGCAGTCGAGGTGGCTATTTCTCCAACATCGTGAGCCTAGCACATTGCACCTGGTGCCCAGTTGCAAGCTCGTGGGTAGTCTGAATGCATTCGACTACCCAACGAGAGATAGTATCCATGGATGCGGTGCCCTATGGCTTCTTATGGCAGATCCACAGATATCTATCATTTGACCGTAGAGAGTCCGTCCATTTTTTATACTTGGTCAAAGCACGGACTGGAAACAGGCATTGGAGTCACGATCAAACCTTGTTAGCTTTGGTATAATGATCGGTTTGCCGGGATATTTCAAAGATTGATTCTTTGACATAAGCTCTGCTCTTGGTAGCAATCGCAGACCCTCTCCGGAGACAATAAATCGGCCCCTCTCTGCTGAAAGCGCATGGATCTCACTGCGCCTTCTTGCTGAGGAAGCTGCCAATAGAAAAACTGCCTTTAGAGTCAGATGCTTTAGACTAGCCGAACCCAAAGGTTCGAAAGGGTGCTTGGCCAATACACTAAGCACCAAAGATAGACTCCAGGCTGGAATGACTACAGGTTGTCTTGGTCGGAGATTGCTCATTCCCTTCACCATCACATTCAACTGGGCCAGCTCTGAGTATCCCTGTTGGCTAAACAAGGGATAACTGATGCCAAAGCTGACTTGTACCCAACAATTGTGACAGGAGCCAGTCCTGTAAAGAACAGCTCACAGAGAAAGTCTGCTATTTGCTGAATAGTGGATTGAAAGAGATCAATACCCTTTCCTTCACACCACTCTGCAAATTTGTTAACCTTGTGGTTATATGACTTGAAGGTTGACCTCCTTCTCACAGCTGCGATGAAACTCGCAGCCTGTTGAGAAAAGCCTTCCAACGTGGAACGTTGTTCGATAACATACACGCAGTGAATTTGAACATTTCGGGCTGCTCGTGTAGGAAGCGGTCCTTGGCCTGGGAGATTATGTTTGGAATCTCGGGCAGCTGCACGGGATGTGCAGATCCAGGAGATCCGTGAACCACGCCCTGCTGGGCCAAAATGGCGCTATTAGCAGGACCCGGCATGGCTCCTACCTGATCTTCAACAAAACCTTTGGTAGAAGAGTGGTGGGCGGATACGCGTAAGCGTGCATCCCTCTCCAGCTTATCACCACAGCATCTGTATCGACGGCATTTGGATCGGGAATCGGCGAGACATAAGTCATGATTTGAGCACTTTCCTTTGTGGCGAACAAGTCCATGTTTGGTTTGCCCCAAGGGTCGAAGATCCTTTGTAGAACTGGAGGGTTGAGAGACCATTCTGTTGACAGAATTCTCTGTCTGCAAGACAAAGCATTCGCCAGAATGTTCAATCACCCAACAATGTGAGCTGCTTTCAAAACAACTGAGTAATTCTTGCACCATTGAATCAAGTGCCACACCTTTATACCCAGTGTGGGTGACTTGGTCCCACCCTGGCGATTTATGTATGATACTACTGTCGAATTGTCCGACCGTATCAATATCACCTTGCCCCTGAATTCTGGAAGAAACTTTTCCAATGCCAGTTCCACTGCTATCATTTCCAACAGATTGATATGCAAAACTGACTCTCTTTGAGAGTCCATGTGCCCGAAACCTGGTGTACTCCCACTTCTACTAGGAGATTCTGATGCTCCTTCCACCATACAAGATGCGACATTATTGACTCCAAAACTGGTACCAGCTTTGACAGGGGTTCTGTTCTCTGCTTCCAAAGAGACATCAGATACAACTGGGTAGGTCTTCGCATTAGAGCAGCGTACAGGCTTATCTGCTCCATGGAGACCATCAAGCCCAACATCTGAAGAAACTTCCTTGCATGAATGTGGTTTCCTCTCTGCCCCACAACCCCCACCCTCTTAACGAGAGAGAGAACCATTTTGGTCTTGGCTTGACTGGTCTAACTGGCACCGCTGTTCCCGACGGATATGAAGGGAGCTACCATACCCTCAGGTACGATCCGCTCCATTCTTTCCACCCTTGGAGGACTTACCCTTGCCTTTGCCCTTCCTGCCTCTCAGGGCCACTAGGCTTGGCAGGAGCCTCCACAACCTTCATCGCCGCAGGCAGCTGAAAAGGCCCAGCAAGAGCAGAAGGAGCTGGCTTGGCTTTCGCCTTGCTCTTATGCTTCTTCTGCTTCTCGGAGGCAGGTTGACAGTTAGCGGTTTCGCAACAGCCCCTAGTGCATGCGCCTGACGCACTAGCTCCAGCTGAAGGTTAACCACTAACCGACTCTGCGCAATGTTACCCATGTCCTCTAGGATGGCCCGCGCTTGGCCACCGAAGATGCTAGGGCCGTTCCAAGCAAACGCTCCCTGACAACCGTAGCCGGACGCATATGGCCAATGATCATATACCTCCTGGACTTAGTTACACGTGCCTGCACCCTGACCGTTAACGCAAGAAAGTGCAACCGGTGGCACAGTGTGGCCTACCCCGGCTTCAGCCCACACCAACGGAAGCAAGCGATAGGAGTGATTGACAGCATTCATTGCTACCCTCACTCCCTCATCACAAAGGGACATGACTTCCTCATTGTGTGCTTGGGATTTGTCCACAAGCGCCTGAGCAGGACCACCCGCTCCAGCACTCTGGACCCCAAGAACCCAACAGTCATCCTCAGTGACCGTCGGGACCACACCATACTGCTCGTACTCCCCTCTGGTGATACGGCACCTTGCACGCACCTCCCTTAAGGCCACAGGCAGCTGGCTCTTGGTCAAGAATTTCTTGCTATAAATAGCCTCGAGCAACTCCTTGAACTGTGGATCCAGTCCAATGGACTGAATCCGAGCCACGGGCAAGAGCCCCGTCCGAATCGACGCAACTGATGGACGGGGCATGTCTTTGGCCGAAACCATGGACGGGTCCATCCTGGCTAGCCAAGCCAGAGCATCTGACCAGTCCGTCTCCGAGGAAGACAACCCCGTGACCACATCACCCGTTGATGCATTCACGGGTCTACCACCAGCGGCCTCCCGGCAAGGAGCCACTGCTGAAAAGCCAGCAACACCGGTACCGCACGGTTCCGCCGCCACCCCATGAAACAAGTTCAATGGAGTAGGCCCGCACGGAAAACTGTGTGGACCCGTAGCGGTTATGGAACTGGGGCCATACACGGGTGCCGTTGGCACCCCACGTGTGGCCGCTGGACCAGGCGAGATAGGTGAGTAGCAAGTCTGGCCAGCAACACGCATCACCGTGTTGGTTGGTGGCAAAACAACCAGCACTGGACGGGTGCCCGGTACCAGTGTGACCTCAACCATGGGCTTGCGTCAAGCCAGACAGGTGGAGGGCAGTTCCGTCCAGGACGGAATCGACCTCCATGCTCTCACCCATGGTATCACTAGGGCTTCACGGTATTGGAAAAATGAATACCGGTTACGGTATCAATTTTCATACCGGTATACCTTTAATACCGGTATTATTACCAAACAAAATAATAGAGTGAGGCTCCAGTAGTATGATTCCATAGTCAACGTATTTCCCATACATACGAAGTAGGTCTATATCAGCGTTCCTGAACAGTCAACGCAAATTTCCACAATAAAACCAATAAATTGCAGGAAATGTCAATTTCCCTTTCTCCGAGATCTAACAATACTCACCATTCTGTTACTTCTGATATACAGCTGGCCTTGACAGCGGCTCTAGGATTATAGACTTAGAAAGCTTTACCGACTCCTGGGAACCGGGTACCCGGCTCCCAACTGCCGAGTACCCGTTTACCATAGAGCTCATATTGTTTGCATAGCCACCAAACAAGAGAAAACTATGGCTTGCCTCCGTGGGGCTGGGAGGCTGGGTCCGTAACAGAATGGTGAGTATTGTTAGATCTCGGAGAAAGGGAAATTGACATTTCCTGCATTCTCCTTCGATCAATACTCACCATTCTGTTACTTCTGATATACACCAGATTTGATCAGTAACCTGGTGGGAAGGGGCAAGCCATACATGCTAATTTTGCCCCTTGGAGAAAGATTTTAGACTTTAAACTTGACTAACGGAGACCTAAAAGGACCGTCAAGTTCACGGAACCGAATCACATTCGCGTCACAGCCCCCCCCCCCTTTTTTCCTCCTAAGAAAAGGGAGAGAACTAACGAACATGTATCTCGCCTGAAAACACCAATATGCCAAGAGGGTTAACTACTCCCTGCATATCGCTTGTATTAGCCTGGGAATGAGCATGAATATATAAGATGAATGAACATGATACATAAACATAATACAAAAAACTCTCACTTGTTGAATTACCTTATGATAACAGGACTTCAGACGTACCGCCTCCAACCATTCACCGGTTCGGCCATCAGTGACACAATCTGGTTGACATCCTCTCGCTTGACCATGCCTGCTTTAGGTTCTTTTCTTACCAAAGTGAAAAAAGGGGAAAAGCAGTGTGGTCACTAACTATCGTTTCAAAACAGCTAAAGGGAGTGGATTGGCTGAGTCTGACACATCCCTCATATAGTAATCCATAAATGAGGACTCACAGTGCCATTGTGCAACGGCCATGATGTCCTCTAACGGAACACCATTGTAAAGGGCGGTCGAGGCGGCTATTCCTCTAACATTGTGTGCCCTTACGCCCTGCACCTGGTGCCCAGTCGCCATCTCGTGAGTAGTCTGAATGCATTCGACCACCCAACGAGAGATAGTATCCATGGATGCGGCGCCATAAGGCTTTTTATGGCAGATCCACAGATGTCTATCGTTCGACCGTAACGAGTCAGTCCGTTTCTTGTACTTAGTCAAAGCACGGACCGGGCACCAGACACTGGCATCACGATCAAACCTGGTTAACTTCGGTATAATGATCGGTTTGCCGGGATATCTCAAAGATTGGTTCTTTGACATAAACTCTGCTCTTGGCAGAAGACGCAAACCTTCTCCAGAAACAATAAATCGGTTCCTCTCTGCCGAAAGTGCATGGATCTCACTGCGCCTTCTAGCTGAGGAAGCTGCCAATAGAAAGACCGCCTTTAGAGTCAAATGCTTTAGACTAGCCGAACGCAACGGTTCGAAAGGGTGCTTGGCCAGAACATTAAGCACTAAAGATAGACTCCAGGCTGGAATGACTACCGGTTGTCTCGGGCGGAGATTGCTCATTCCCTTCAACATCACATTTAACTGGGCCACCTCTGGACTATCCCTGTTGGCTAGACAAGGGATAACTGATGCCAAAGCTGACTTGTATCCAGCAATTGTGACGGGAGCTAGTCCTGCAAAGAACAGCTCACAGAGAAAGTCTGCTATTTGCTGAATAGTGGATTGAAAGGTATCAATACCCTTTTCTTCACACCAGTCTGCAAATCTGTTAACCTTGTTGTTATATGACTTGAAGGTTGACCTCCTTCTCGCAGCTGCGATGAAATCAGCAGCCTGTTGAGAAAAGCCTTCCGACGTGGAACGTTGTTTGACAACATCCACGCAGTCAATTTGAACATTTCGGGACGCTCGTGTAGGAAGCGTCCCTTGGCCTGGGAGATTATGTTCGGAATCTCGGGCAACTGCACAGGATTTCCCACCAGCAGATCTAGAAGATCCGTGAACCACGCCCTGCTCGGCCAATACGGCGCTATTAGCAGGACCAGACACGGCTCCTGCCTGACCTTCACCAATACCTTCGGTAGAAGAATGGTGGGTGGGTACGCGTACGCGTGCATCCCTCTCCAGCTTATCGCCAGAGCGTCTGTATCGACGGCATTTGGATCTGGAATCGGCGAGACATGTCATGATTTGAGCATTTTCCTTTGTGGCGAACAAGTCCACATTGGGTTTGCCCCAATGCTCGAAGATCCGTCGTAGAACTGGAGGGTTGAGGGACCATTCTGTTGGCAAGATTCTCTGTCTGCGAGACAAAGCATCCGCCAGAATGTTCAATCGGCCAGGAATATGAGCTGCTTTCAAAACAACCGAGTAATTCCTGCACCATTGAATCAAGTGCCACACCCTGATGCACAGGGTGGGCGACCTGGTCCCGCCTTGGCGATTTATGTATGATACTACTGTCGAATTGTCCGACCGTATCAATATCACCTTGCCCCTGAATTCTGGAAGAAACTTTTCCAATGCCAGTTCCACTGCTATCATTTCCAACAGATTGATATGCAAAACTGACTCTCTTTGAGAGTCCATGTGCCCGAAACCTGGTGTACTCCCACTTCTACTAGGAGATTCTGATGCTCCTTCCACCATACAAGATGCGACATTATTGACTCCAAAACTGGTACCAGCTTTGACAGGGACAAAGCATTCGCCAGAATGTTCAATCACCCAACAATGTGAGCTGCTTTCAAAACAACTGAGTAATTCTTGCACCATTGAATCAAGTGCCACACCTTTATACCCAGTGTGGGTGACTTGGTCCCACCCTGGCGATTTATGTATGATACTACTGTCGAATTGTCCGACCGTATCAATATCACCTTGCCCCTGATCATCGGAAGGAACTCTTCCAACGCCAGTTCCACTGCCATCATTTCCAACAGATTGATATGCAGCTGACTCTCCGGGAGAGTCCATGTGCCCGAGACCTGGTGTTCTCCCAGGCAGGCACCCCACCCCTCCAGCGATGCATCCGTGTAAATGGACAGCTGGGGGTGGGGTAGGTGCAGCGAAACCCCTATTAGGAGATTCTGACGCTGTTTCCACCATAGAAGATGCGATATTATCGCCTCCAAAACTGGCACCAGTTTTGACAGGGGTTCTGTTCTCTGTTTCCACAGAGACATCAGATACAACTGGATAGGTCTTCGCATTAGAGCAGCGTACGGGATAACCTGCTCCATGGAGACCATCATCTGAAGGAACTGCCTCGCCTGAATGTGGTTTCCCACTCGAAAACTCCTGAGGATGGCTAACAGAGACACCACTCTGGGCTCTGATGGGTAAACCCTGCCCTCCTCGAGGTCGAATCGCATCCCCAAATAAACGAAATGTTGAGTGGGCGTCAACTCGGATTTCTCCTCATTGACTATCCAGCCTAGATCTGAAAGTAACTTCAGAGTCAGAGCAGTATCCACGTTCAACCTGGCTGCCGAGTCTGCCTTGAGCAGCCAGTCGTTTATGTAGGCGTGTAACGCCACATTCTCTTTTCTGAGAAACGCTTTCACCGCAAGGACCACTCTTGTGAAAACCCTCGGAGCTGTCGACAGGCCAAATGGGAGAACTGTAAACTCCCATACTTGATTCTGAAACGCAAATCTCAGAAACCTGTGCCAACTCCGATTCATCGGAATGTGGAAATATGCATCTTTCAGATCGATCGATACACACCACATTCCTTTCCTCAATCCCGCCATTACCGACCTCGGCGTTTCCATCTGGAACCGAGGCGTATGGATAAACCAATTTAATGGCCTGAGATTGAGTATGGGTCTCCATCCCCCTGTGCTCTTGGGGACAAGGAACATGTTTGAATAGAAGCCTGGAGTGTTCCGGTTTGCTGGTTTTATTGCTCCCTTCAGAAGCAAACCCGACACTTCCTTTTGAACGGCTTCTAACTTGTCTGGCTCCCTTGGTACGGGTGTCCAGACAGGTGCCAAAGACAGATTTTGTGGCGGAAAGTCCCACCACTCCGGCATGTAACCCTGGGATAACCATCCCAGGACCAGACTGTCTGACGTCACACCTCGCCAGGCCTCGACGAAACGCATGAGCCTTCCACCCACCATAGACGCCTCGACGTCTAACGGGGTTGTCCGGCTCGCAGTCCGCCCCCCCCCCCCTCCCTCTTTCTTAACGAGAGAGAGTGAGAACCATTTCGTTCTAGGCACGACGGGTATAACTGGCACCGCTGTTCCTGTCGCACAGGTGCGGTCCAGGCGGATATGAAGGGAGCTTGCGTACCCTCAGGTACGCTTCGGCCCCTTCTGTCCGCCCTTTGAGGCCTTACCCTTACCCTTCCCCTTCCCACCTCTAGGGCGGTCAGGAGCAACATTGGGGAGGGTAGGCGCCTCTACAACCTTCCTGGGTTTCTTCGCCGGCGGCGGCTCCGAGAACCCAGCCGAAACAGAAGTCGCAACAGGCCTGGCTTTCGCCTTGCTCTCATGCTTCTTCTGTTTCTTTGAAGGCTGTCCCGTTAGCGGTTTGCCCACAGCCCCTAGTGCGTGCGCTTGCCGCACTAGCTCTAGCTGTAGATTTACCGCTAACCGATTCTGCGCAATACTGGCGGTGTCCTCTAAGATGGCCCGCGCTTGGCCACCAAAGATGCTAGGCCCTGTCAGGGGCGTCCCAAGAAGACGTTCCCTGACTGCCGTAGCCGGACGCATATGGTCAATGACCATTTGCCTCCTGGACTTCGTCACTCGCGCTTGCACCCTTGCCAATGCGTCCATTGACAGCACCAAGCCGTCATTAACACACGATAGCGCCACAGGTGGCACAGGGTGGCCTGCCCCCGCTTCAGCCCACACCGACTGAAGTAGACGATAAGAGTGATTGACAGCGCTCATCGCTGCCCTCAGCGCATAGGGCCAGGACTTCTTCCTGGTGTACCTGGGACTTATCCACTAGTGCCGGACCGGGACCACCCGACCCGGCACTCTGGACGCCCAGTACCCATCGGTCATCCTCCGTGACTACACCATACCTATCGTATTCACCCCGCGGAATACGACATCTTGCCCGCACCTCCCTGGAGGCCGCAGGGAGCTGACCCTTGGTCATTAGTTGTTTGCTATAAATAGCATCCAACAAATCAATGAACCGTGGATCCAGTCCCACTGACTGGATCCGGGCCGCGGGCAAAATCCCCGTCCTAATCGACGCAACCGACGGACGGGGCGCATCTTCATCGGCCATGGCCGAAACCACAGACGGGTCCACTCTGGCTAGCCACGCCAGAGCATCTGACCAATCTACCTCCGAAGAAGATACCCCCGCAAACACGTCACCCGTTGACGTGCTCACGGGTCTGCCAGCCACGGCCTCCCGGCAAGGAGCCACGGCTGACACGCCAGGCACTCCGCTACCACACGGTTCCGCCGCCACCCCATGAAACACTCCGGTCCATGGGGTAGGTCCGCACGGAAAACCGTACGGACCCGTAACAGTCGCGGAACCATAGCCGGACACGGGCGCCAACGGCACCCCACGTCCGGCTGCCGGACCAGGCGAGATAGGTGAGTACCACGCCTGGCCTGGCACACCCGTTCCCCTGACGGCTGGTGACAAACCAAGCCGCGCGGAACCAGTGCAAGGTAACGGATTGGCCTCAGCCGCAGGCGGAGCAGCTGACCTGGCTTGCGCCAAATCAGACAAATGGAGGCCGGTTCCGTCCAGGACGGAATCAACCTCCATATTCTCCACCTGCGGCTTCACGGGCCGCAGCAACCTCTCCTCCTCGTCTTCAGACTCCGAAGAGCCGTCACTAGACGAGTCAACCGTGGAGCCGTCCTAGCGGACGGCTCCCACACCTGACGTACCGGCCACCGCTACTGGACCACCCGGAGGTGGCCGCAGAGAGACAGAACCCGTCTGGCCGAAGCCAGACGGGACCGCCAGGGGGCCGTACGAGATGGCCCCCTCGGTAACCAGTCCAGAATCCTGTCCGAGGACAGGATCCGTACCAGGCATGGGGAGAAACTGCCCCCCAACCTTTGGTAGCAGGGACGACACCAGCGTGGGCAGAACGCTATGCAGAAAACCCTGCATAGCCGGACCAAACCACGCCGGCACCGCCCCCCCCAACCTTTGGTAGCAGGGACGACACCAGCGTGGGCAGAACGCTATGCAGAAAACCCTGCATAGCCAGACCAAACCACGCCGGCGGTGCCATCTCCGCCACCTCCAGCTGGGGACATGGAGCACCCCCACCGGCCGAACCGGGCGCTCCACGATTTCCTCTCGGACCGCCTGACCCCGCGTCAGACCCAGCCAAGTCCTTCTGGGCAAGGAACATAACCATCGTTTCGACGGACCACACTGCACAAACATTACACCTATGATCTATATTACACAGGGCACACCTAAAACAGACATGGTCCTTGAACATTACACGGACAAACTTATGGCAGTCGTCACATGATGGCGGGGCTGGCTTTGCCTATAAAATAAGCACAAACCTACAATAAACAAGCGGAACGAGACCCGGATGGAAGGCAGACAATTAATTTTCAAATATTTTGACTCATAAATTAACCGTAACCTCCCCGCACCCCACCCCGCCACGTTACAACAACGATCGCATTGATTATGACGACAAGTACGCGGCGGGCACAACACACCCATAATAGATCCTCCAGGATGTGTAACGGCTCCAGGAATCATATCGCATAGCATTCAGGGTATATTTACTAATCAATATAAATTATACTCCTAACGAAAGCAGCACGATATGTGAAGAAAACAACAAAATGTATAACAAACTGCTGTCTCACACGGTAAAACTGCAGACCACACATCTACTCAAGAATTTTGAAACCACCGATCATTGCAAACCGATCGTGATCGCACGTAAACTTGATCATTCTAAAGTTTCTGGTACCATTTTTAGTGCGCAGCACCCAGAATAAGATGCGCGAATTAATGAAAAAATTTTTCTTCACATAAACATCCGAGCGACCGGGTGTGACGTCACCCGCTCGGATTCTACGGAGAACGACGTCAGCCGATATTCGTGTTAGAAATACCGTAGCAAACACCTATTTTCATATCTGCCGATCGCCTGTTGGGGTTAAAGAAGGCGATCGTCTGGCATATATCGTTGTTAGCACACGTCCCAGATTCTATGGGGTCAGAAATTGGAACATGCGACAAAACGAAATTTAGAGACCTAAGTCTTTTAACTATGGATAATAAAGAACAATACAACCTGGTTGTCTTGGGCGGTATTCTCCATAGTCCTTAGTTAATCCTTTCAGAACACACAAACTATCACTGATTAAAGACTTAGATTATTTAAAACACTAAAATCCCTAATGCAAAAAGCATGTATTGCTCTTGTTGCTATGCAAACAAGAATGAGCTCTATGGTAAACGGGTACTCGGCAGTTGGGAGCCGGGTACCCGGTTCCCAGGAGTCGGTAAAGCTTTCTAAGTCTATAATCCTAGAGCCGCTGTCAAGGCCAGCTGTATATCAGAAGTAACAGAATGGTGAGTATTGATCGAAGGAGAATCAGAGGCTTCTTCCATAGTAAAACCAGAAACGAAACAGCAAATAGGCACACAGAAAAACACAAAGAAAACTAAGATTTCTCTACACAAAATGTATCCTCTTGTTTCTATGCAAACAAGAATGAGTGTCTCTGGCAGGCGGGTACCCGGTTGTTGGGAGCCGGGTACCCGGTTCCAGGAGCCGGTAAAGCTTACTAAATCTATATTCCTAGAGCCAGCTATCAGGATAGCTGTATTATCAATGAGTAATGTAATGGTAAGTATTGGACGAAGGAGAATTGTATTTCTGCTCACATGAAATCTGGTGTTCATCTTAGAAAAACTGTTTTCTCATCCTTCCTTCTATCCACGCTTCATTCCTTCTGTCTTAATATCCTTCCTTCCTTCTACCCATCCATGATTTCTTTCCTCTGTTCGATCAACAGGTTTTTTCTTTCTTCTATTTATTCCATTTCCTTTCTTACTTCCTTCATATATCTTTCTTTCATTGTTTCTTTCTTTCTATCTTAGTCACGCTTTCTTTATTTCTTTCACTTCTTCATTTATTCTAGTCGCAAGACGTTATGCTAGAATTATCATGGGGATTTTATTCCATTTTCGTTCTCTTTAATTTTATTCATTTATTTATTTTAATTTATTGCACCTCACATTATTTCTAAATTAGTTCTATTTGACGTTAATTTAATGTTACTCACCTATTCAACCACTAAACCGACCATTGCGCCTTAACCGTCTGACCGATGAATTCCCTACATCTCATTTTCAAGGCAACCATACAGAAAACCTGTTGAATATTTTGAAATTAATTTGACTGGAAGTCTTACAGTCAAATGAATTTCAAAATATTCAACAGAATAAGTTTTATATCATAAAGAATTTACTTTTTCAGGGATTTGTCGGTGAAAGGGTTAATGACTGCTCAATCCATCCACACACCTAAGTTCTTCCACACTTTGCTATTATTATATTTTAAGTGACATTATTGAGTCTTGTAATTGAGCTGCATTAATTCTTGTATATAAACCCTGTAAACATTTGACTTGATGAAGTGCATTTATGTGTGAAAGCATGTTAAAGAATAATAAATATAGTCTTAAAAGGTATCTAGTCTTAGATATCAGAATTGAAATCCTAACTATCCTCTTAGAAACAATGTTGCTGTTTCCTCTTTCTGTCTAACTTGACAGCAACACCTTCCAGCAACACATTTTCCAAAATATACATAAAGAACTTTTCAATATACATTTTGCTATCAGTATGCTAGCGTAAGTAAACATATGGTAAATACTCATTAATATAGAATATAGGCCTAGTAATTCAAGGCACCTACTGATTAATTTATAACTAATTTGGATGAATATGCCCTCAGTGAGCAATACCATTCAAGCAAATTAAGAACCACAATTTAATAATTATGTTATTACAGTATTACACTATGGCAAAGAAATAGTTTTTAATGTTTCCGAAACAAAATAAAACACATTGTTGAATATTTTAAATGTCAAACATAAAATCGGAGAATAAGATATTGTTGTCGTATTTTAATCCAATTATGTTCAAAATATTCAATAGAACATTTCTTAATAACTAACATGTTTCTTTTTGGAAATTATAATGTTATTTCTGAGCTTTACTGTATGTCATGTTTATTGTGATCCTAACTGATTTATGAGCTGTACTGAAATATTAGTAAATAAGTTGCCCTAGCACTTTAACCCTCAGAATTTCAATGTCTTAGGTTAAAGACAACTCTTCAGGAACGCTGTTGAATAATTTGAAACACACGCAGCAACAGTTCCAAGTCAAGTTATTTTGAACATATTGTCGACCACCATCAAAATAGAATTTTCCTTTTTTTGATTGATAATTTAATACAACAAAGGTGGGTGAAATAAAAAGATTGATTGGACCATTGGAGATGATTGGTCAATGGAAATCAAATTCAAAACAAACATTCACATGTATATTTTAAATAACTTACAATACAAACATGGTTCTCACCTTTCTATCTACAAAGGCACATGCAATCTCTTTTAATCCCGACAAAGACAAGTCTCCCTCAACATTAACCTGTTCACGCACCAACCCAATCTGGATCATAAACGAAATCCGAGATTTGGTACTGTTAATGGATGACAGATCAGTCAACGACATCTTGTTAGACTAGAAAGCTTGTTAAGCGTCTCCTGTGTCGACTATTGCCGTTTCTTATACAATGTATCATATTATTTTTTGCTCATCTTGTGCTAAGAATGCTTTAATTTGGACATAATGTGGTAAGTGTTTTTTAATCTGACCAAGACACACACCACCCTATTTAAAAGCGAATGTCAGCTTACTTCCGTAGATCAACGATTCCGTAAAGTAGGTCATCGACAAACTTTAAAACAAGTATGTCGGGCAGACTACGGACGCCAAATTTAATTTAAAAATAAATATATTAAAGCTTCCCATTGAATGAATACTATCTGCGTATACGATCAGCGTAAAATCGATGAAATTATCCGGTAAACTGGCACGAAAGCAACAGTAATGAGCGAAGTGACATATTTGACAACTTGAGAACGAAGCTAGGAGGAGCAAGTGGTTGTCTGTCCAGATTGTCGTAAAGGTAAGACTGATTTGAAATGAAATTTATTCCAAATAAAAATAAAAATAAATGTTTCAAAACCACGACAATATATACACTTTTCAGAGAACCACAAAGAAGCGAAGACCATTTTTCATTAAATATGTGTCAATTACGACAATGAATGCACACGATTACCTCCCCTATCAATCTAAAAATACAGGTGTGGCTTCATGCTGAGAATACGCCTCAACGTAGAAAATTAAAGTACTTTTAAATTGAAATCAATCGTATGTAAGGAAACACTAGCACAAAAAAAGCAATGAGCTTATTTAATAGAGAAAATGTGGAGAGAAATATCAAGAGAATTGCAGTTTACGGAACAAAGTGAGCTTCCTAACAAGGCGGATGAGAAAGTTAGACTTCTTAGGACTTCTTAGGATGGCATAATGACCTCAGGCATTTATTGTCTCTTCGTCCACATCTTCATTTTTCATTAGCTTAAACTTCCATTTCATGTGATCTGGCGACTTGTACTCTGGTGTGAAATCATATTTCACCTCTAGGTTCTGCCAAAAGCATCCAACCCAACCTCAAATGCAAAAACTGTTTCAGCATTTATTAATTTTTCCGGTAAACCATTCCACATTTCCACCACTGTTTGTAAATGCATTTTTTCTTAGATCTAGTATGGACCTCTTCTTTTCTAGCGTTAAGTTGTGATCCCGTGTTTGTGTAAAGGTTGCCAGCTCCAGCATGTCTGCAGTGACTTCACTGTCGTATATCCCTTTCAATATCTTAAACACTTCAATGGCATCACCTCTCAATCCTCTAGGCTTAAGTGTTGGTAACCCCAGTCTTCTCAGTCTGTTTGGATAGTCCATTTTCGTTAGAGATGGTACCTGTCTGGTTTCCCCCTCGTTGTACATTTTCCAATATGGGGGGGGGGGTGGGGGTGCGGGTCACTATAGTGCCTTGAATAGGTACACAAACATATCCTCATCTAAATACGTGAAACTTCTTCGAATCAGACCCATAATACAATTTGCCTTGCGGACCTGTGCTTGTATGTGGTGCCTGAATGTAAGACATTGGTCCACTACCATACCGAGATCCTTCTCTTTTCTTACTTCTTCCAGTATCACCGTCTCATTGGCTTGGTTGTATAGGTAGTATTTCTTGCCTTTATCCTCACCTTGATTCCCACTTGACGTGGTCATGATTTTACACTTATTAGGGTGGAATCGTAGTAGCCAAGTATCTGACCATTCCTGCAACATGTCAAGGTCCTTCTGAAGCTCTTCCTCATCATTTGTGCTCTCTATCTCTCTGTAAATATTTGTGTCATCTGCAAACAGATAAGCTGTCGAATTCACCATATCTGGTAAGTCATTTATATAGATGACAAATAGTATTGGCCCTAGCACACTACCCTGATGGGTTCCGCTAGTAACATCTCTGCTTCTTGAATCAATCCCTTTCTCCACCACCCTTTGTGTTCAACCTGTCAGAAAACTTCTTATCCATGCAATTATTTTCTCACTAATACAATAAGTTTCTAATTTACCTAGTAGACGACGATGGGGGCACTGTATCAAATGCCTTCGTGAAATCCATGTAAATGGTGTCAATCGAGCCTCCTCTATTCAAGCATCTCCCGGAGAGGAAACCAAATTGCTGTCTACTGAACAGACCGTTCCTGTACATGTGTTTTAGGATTCTCATCCTGACACGCTTCTCCATAAGCTTGCAGACTACACTTGTTAGGCTCACTGGTCTATAGTTCCCAGGATCTGACTTCTCTCCGTTCTTGAATAATGCCGTGGCATTCGCCATTTTCCACATATCTGGTACTTTGCCTTCTGATAAATACTTATTAAAAACGAATGCTAGTGGCTTAGCTAGTATATCCTCACGTTCCAAAACAATATTTGGGTGGACATTGTCTGGTCCAGGGGCTTTGTTTTTCTCTATACTTCTAAGAAGTTCTGCAGCTCTTCCACCGCCCAAGGGTCATCATGGCATTTTTCTCATACTAGTTTAGGAACTAACTTAGGTATATCTCCTTCTGGTTCAATGGTGAAGACACTTGTAAAGAAATAAGCCAGAACCTCTGCCTTTTCCTTATCCGTCTTTGCTAATTTGGGATGTTGTCTTTCCTTGCTCGTGTAGGCTTCAGCACATGCTGATACAAATATCCATCTCGAGTGTATTCAATGAATGCCTCCCCCTCAATGTTATTATGTGATGTCCAAGTTTCCCAGTTAATGCTGGGAAAGTTGAAATTCCCTATAATCAGTAAGTGCGAGAATTCATTTGTCAAGTTGCTCACCTTGCAAATAATATTTCTTAGCTCATCCACATTTTCTCTATTACTACCAGGACTCTGATATATACACATGACTAGCTAGCAGTCCCTGCTGTTTAGTTGTACTTTGGCCCATACACTTTCTTTGAACTGACTCTCGATCTTGTATTCAACTTCTTTAAGCCTCTCATTAATATACAATGTGACACCTCTTTGGTTCGCCAACCCTGCCCCATTTAAGAAGAAATCGAAGTCTCTAATTTGTAGCCCTCCATTTGGTGGAGCAAATCTCATGTTTTGGGATAGATCTCAGTTATTCTAATTATGTCTGTTGCTTCCAGCTCCATATTAAATCTTCTTTTTAGCTCTTCTAACTTGTGCATGATACTATCAGCATTGGTGTATAAGCAGTTCAGGTTACCCAGGTGTTTTATCGCATCACTCTCCTCAGCAAGTCCTCTACCTCTTTGCATCTTTCCATCTTTAGCATTTAACTTATTTACAGATAACATATTTACAAGTTTGTTTGGTCTACTTAATCATTTTTAACCACCTCTTCACATTTGCCACCTTTCGCTCCCATGGTCGACCCCTTAGTATGAATTTTAAGTCCCCCGACTGATTTTCTTCGATAAGCCTCTTCATTTTCTCAACCCTCTCTTTCTTTTGTTTCCTCTCTTTCTGTGTCATGTCATGGGCAATTCCTTTTTTCTGAAAAAGCTCTTCTGCCTCTGCTAAATACTGCAGCGTTCACCGGCGGGCTTCAATTCCTGGTAGTGCACTGAAACTTAATTGCTCAACCGGGCAACCTCAGAATTTGACCTTTGACCTGGTTGACCCCAACTGATGGAAATCACTGAAGCGTCATACGTATACTCTTCCGGTCATACACTCACACAGACAATCAACCCTCAACCTGGTGCGCGACACAGCTGTAGACACACTGATGAATAATAGCCTATCTTGGCTATCCGTGGCTATTATAAAATGGACACAGGCAGATGGCTAAGACAGCCAATACTGCATGCTATTCAGGTGTGACAGGTGATATAGGCTAACAAATGGAGAGGTTACTATCTGTCAGTCAGTTAGCATTCACAGCTAGAACTAGCAATCAACAGGCCAGCCATGCATGGCTATAGCTTGTATATGTGCTATAGAATCGATTATGCAATCCCATTCAGTTCTATCATTGCTAAGTATTTGTTGTCTTATGACGTCACACGGAAATTCTCTATAGTATTTGGAACATAGTATGTGCCCTAGTTAACGGCAGTTGTGGTATTGGACTTCTCAACACCCTTTCAACCTGGAATGAAATATCTACTGATGAGAATCAAGTATGTACAAGCGAATTGTATGTCTCGGTAATGCAATTAGGACATTATAACTACCCCGTCCTCATTGTTGGTCGATTGTGTAGCTACCATCTGGCTATTCATCAACGAGAACTGTCAGACAATGCTGAGCGCATTATACAGCCAATCATGGTATAGTAATCGACACGGAATTCCCTCGAGTTAACCCTCAGCCTAGCGATAATGGACTCAACCCAGACAACAGTTGCTTTATGCACTAGTCACAAGACGTTGTGCTAGAATTATCATGGGGATTTCCACACGGAAAATGTGAAGTACTGCAGCCTGTCAGCGTTATCGCTATTTATTAACCAGGCTACATTTAGACTAGTCAACTTTTGACACCGGTTCAATTACATACCAATGGTGTAGACATCGTTGCTCCCAAGCTTCGCTAATAATAGTATTGGTGTCACTCGTTAGAATAGTAAAAATACAAGAACGGAATTGTTTGGAAAATGGGGATTTATATAGTATTCGGGGTGCCAAAACGACCAACTGGTCATAAAGGGTTGTTTCCATTGGTTCTGCATGAATGACCGCGAATTTGTGGGTCGTAATGGGGTTTCCCCATTGGCCCACTGACGCCGTTTAAGTTCTAATGCTCACGTATATCTGGAATGTATCATCACAATGGATGACACATCACCAATAATTGCGTGCACTAATAGTGATACGTCATCAATAGTGGCCAAGATGGCTCCTGGCAGAATGGAACTTACAATTGTAAAACACACACTGTTTATGGCTTGAATAATGATTATCATCCCCCGTTATCAGGCTAGTCCTGATTAATGATGCCAAGGATAATGTCCACGCATAGGCTGGCAAGGTAGGTAAGTGTATAGGGCTTAAACTATCGGGAAATAGACTGTAATTGTGTCCGTTTGGCTAGTCACTAATAATATGAGTGGCAGCAATAATATGAAATAGGTCACCTGCGTGACAATACCTTACATTGCTCATGAGCACAGACTTTGCTGTCTCGTGCTCGAACGTTTCTCTCATTGGTCAAGGTGTTTCCTTTACATTTTTCTGCTCTCGTTTTCCTGATCTGATAATGCTCTTCACGTGCCCACTGTCTACCTTCAATACATTGCATAATCCAATGACAACGTTTCTATCCTCCTCTTTTCTTTCCCCTGGACTGACACTCTGCGATTCCGGACATCTATGCACAATAATAGTGCTCTTTCTGCCTTCGCTTTCCCTAAGGTCTGCTACTTGGTCTTCTATTTCCTTCAATGCTGGTGCTCTTGTGCCAGAATCATCATTTTGCTTCTCCTCCTGTATTATGGCACTAACCTGTTAAACGTCTGTTTTCTTATCTAACTCAGCTTCCAAACGCTTCATTTTTTCCATAACATCCCATTCGATTCGCAGATTCTTTCGAGTTTTTTCTTCGCATGTGGGACAATGCCAATGCAAGTCACTTCTCTTGGTTAGTAGTTTATATTCTGCGCATGTCAGGTTAAGGCATTTCTTGCAGAAGTGTTTGCAGCAATCCTCACACTCAAACATTTCTGACTTATCCTTAGTATAATGTATCGCATGTCCAACCATCTTTCTCTCTGACTGATCCCTTTCTCTTAGGTGATGCCATGCTTTTTAACAACACTAAGTTGAATTGTCAAGTAACAACACTCTTGCCGTCAGCTGCGGTGTGCTGCCTACAGTAGGATAACTTAGCAGAACCGGGTGTCAGCCGTGGTGTGCTGCTTACTCCTGCGCCAGCCCACTTGACAATCCACATTGAGCTCAAATATCGCTCTTAATCTGGCACTACTTCTGCACCAAGCAAAACCCTGGTCAGTAAAATTCACTGACTGCATCAGTCGCCAAATCACGGCTTTGATCTTCTTGATCTTGATTGGTTTTGGCAAAACATCCAAATGACATTATTTCCACCGCACATTCATCAAGTAGCTGATTTAGACAGGTTTTTGCCTCTGATTGATTCGGTAAATTTATTTGTAGGAATTGCAGAGTTTTGTGAACTGCTTAGAAGATCCTGTGATAGTTTGTTCCAATCCCTTATCGTACTGGGAATAAAGCTGAATTTAAAGACAGCAATTCTTGCGTAGATTTGGTTGAACTGACTGTTGTGCATGTGTTTGGTTTTCCGAATTGGAGTCTGTAGACTGTCTAATGATATCTTTGCTTGTTGCTGTAGACCTTTGTAGAACAAAATAATGTGGTTTTGTTTCCTTCTGTCTGACAGCAGTGGGAGTTTTAGGGTTTCCATTATATTTGTCTTACTGCCTGGTTCGTAGCAATAGTTTGAGGTGATAAATCTAACTGCATGTTTTTGCAAATTTTTCTAGTTTGTCCTGAAGAGTTATCTGATAAGGGTCCCAAACTGTACTTGTATATTCCAGAACTGGTCCAATCAGTCGCATATATGTTTGAAGTCTGATTTCTTGGGAACAGCATGATAAATTTCTCTGCAATAATCCTAAGCTCGGTGCAAACCAAAAGCAATCTGGAAGTAAATAAAATTAAAGTGCAATAAAAAGGAAAGTATATCAGACTTATACACAGATCACAGACAAGAATTCGTCCTGGCCAGAAACAATAAAGAGAAAGCCGAGGTCTTGGCACACTTTTTCTCAGGTATTTTCACAGTCGAACCAGAATTGCCACAACTCCAAAGGCTCAACCACACAATATGGCCAGCCAGATGACACCTCTCATTATTATGAAGGAGACAGTGGAAAAGGCATTGAAGTAGCTGAATATCAGCAGGTATCCAGGTCTGGATAAGATTCACCCGTGTGTACTTAGAGAACTTGCAGAACCATTGTCTGTACCATTAGCTAATATCTATAAGACCTCGCTTAGAACAATGACTGTGCCCGCAAGATGGAAGGAAGCAAAAATATCAGAATCCTTAAGAAAGGGGATAAGACGCAGGCTGGAAACTACAGACCAGTGAGTTTAACACATATTTTATGTAAGATGCTTGAGGGAATAATCAGAGACCATATTATGAAATATTTGAGCGAGAACAAAGCCTTTAGCACAAAGCAATTTGGTTTCATCAGTGGCAGGTCGACAATGCTGCAACTCCTACATGTCCTAGATAAATGGACAAAAGCAATAGACGATGGACACTCAGTCAATGCTGTATACCTCGACTTCAAGAAAGCTTTCGGCACAGTCCCATATGGGAGGCTCGTGGACAAAATGCAGGCTTATAACAGATAATCCGATTCATGGATGGGTCAGTGCATTTCTTAACAAGCGAAAGCAGCAGTTGTCCATTATTGTGGAAGAATCAAGCTGGATGGAAGCAATGAGTGGGATTACTTAGGGAAGTGTATTGGGACCCTTGCTTCTCTTCGTGATCATACTAAGAATAACATGATATCAACAAGTAAATGCCTTCTCCCCCTTCTGAATGATAAAAGTAAAACTGTAGGATCCATTTCATTCATGAACGATAGTCTTCTATTGGCCTCCTATTCAGTCAATGATGAGTATGTCGAGTCCCCATTAAATACCAACTGTATTCTCGCATCCTTCGTGACAGCTTATGGTCAAGTAAAACTGTATGAAGTCTTGTCTTTACTCGGACGACGTAATGGATATGATATGGATTCAGTGGTATTTAGTACCCGTGAAGGTGAGCTGACCATTCAAGATCGAAGTGGGTATCTAGGTTCTTGAACGAGTGAAATCCCCTCAGACTACGAGTTAACAATTTGTACACACTCAGTCCAAAAAACTATAGTTTTGAAATGAAGCGGCGTGATGATCCATCGATTGTTAAACAGGTATCGAAGGTTAAAGGTTTAACGCTGGGTATTGAAAATCAAAACAAGTTAATTTTGATACAATGAAAAAGTCCATCGATCAAATTATAAACGATGGTGAAATTACGGATAGTAATAGCGTACTACTAAGCTACCCATCTAAGATCACATGCACGTCTCAATTTAGAATTCTTTCAATCAATAGTAGTAAGATCTTCAGACCTGTACGTCTTCAAAAAACGAATTTTGAAACTGGGCGATTTATCTTCAGTACCATATGGTTACACTAGCGTGGTATAAATATAAATAATAGCATTGTACTTTATCAGTCAGTACATAAACAATGTCAGGTTATCCATAGATGCCGAAGCCACACTCGCTGCCCACACTGTGATAGCGCATGTCACTAGTCTGTGTAACGCCAATAAGGATAAGATGCGCGCATTGTTTATGAGGAGCATGCGGTTCACTTTAAGAGATGGTATAATTAATGCGGGAAGAATTATACTCATGTCTTAGCAAGGATTTATTAACTGAATATGGGATAGACATAGTATATTGGTTACGTGTATTATTGTTGCGAAGTTACATTAATCGTTGTCTTTCTCATTCATAACTTTACAAATGCTTAGTTATCGCTCACATCATATTTCAGGTCTTATAATACTGCACCCTCAAACATATTTTGACTGAAAGTTGATGGCAGCTTAACACAGCATGAACTTACAGACAGATAGTTTTCAAAATATTTTGTGTATCCAGCATTAATACCCATTGACTTTGGTGTAATGCGGCTCACAGTCGCGTAATGGTTAAAAGTTGGTAGTCAGCGTTATTGCTCATAAAGTGCACGCTGACCAATAGACAGCGTGACATTGTTCGTCCCACGTGTATATGTTCATTATTGATCGAACAAATGTGTGCCATACGTTAAAATTAAGCGTGTCTATGTATGCCATTGTAACATACGTGTGGCTCTGTATGCCATTGATTGAGGAAATTTCTGTACGTCATTGTGTGTACGGTATTGTTCGCCAGGTGGTGTTCAAGACATGTGTGGCTGAACGTTATTGTCTCTAACGAGTTATAAATACTGTAGTTTTGCACTATGATTATACATTCTCCATAATGGCGTCTGATCCATGCTTTAAATATTTAAAGCGCTCAGCATTTTGGTGCGATCTTGGTAATTCGCGAAAAGCTCATACAATCCAATTTGGCAAAAAGTGGTGCATCAATCTACAGCAGTTTCATCCTGACGGTTATCCTACTAAACATGGTTTATATCTCAGCATAGTAGCATTTAAACAGTTGTTACAAATCATACCTGATCTTGAAGACGCGATAAAATGTGCGCAAAAAAGAAGGGGTACTATTTACATATTTGTTGGACAATTCTGTTCGCATTTCTATCTGTGACGAATTTCCATGTATTGATATATACTACTTTTTTTGCTCTGATGTAGAACCACGTTCCACACATCGTGGTTTATACCTCAAAGACGACGAGTGGGAATTATTGAAACGGAACGCAAGTAATTTGCTGGCAGCATTACCTAACTTTTACAGGCCACCTGACGTGAGCGGTGACACATTGTTTAGCGTGATGCCACAGTGCTTTTATGGTGTGAAAAAATAAAAGGGAACATGAGTGACATTCCGACCACTAGCGATTCTGTAGAGATGTCTAATCTCGGTTCGCTTACTTCGGATGCCAAATACTGCGATGAGTTTTTTTAGCGATGATGATGAACTAAATCTCACCGATGAACTTGTGTATGATATCGAGAAACTGTGTCAGTATTGTAAAACTATGTGTTATCCACACCATTATTGTCCTACGGATCATGTGCAAAAGATCAGCCAGACATTATTTGCATTCATGCTGTGTGAGAAGATACAACCGATGGCTGTGCGAGATTGTTATGGATATCTAGTAAATCATAAGAATCCAGGTGAACATTCTTGTTTAGGTATTGATGCCAACCTTTATCTAATTGACAATTTTGATCTGTATATATATATATATATATATGAACATTGTACTGAACTGTGCCGCATGTGTATGACTGAATGGTATAGGTACATTGTGGATGTAATATATGAAATACAGATGTTAAAACCATAACTATAATTAATATTTTCTCTACGCGCATATTAATGAAGTCGCCGCTTTCGCGTTATATACCTGCAATAATAGTATCAATTCAAAAACATAATTAAGAAGTTGGAACCTTATTTGTCTGTTTTTTATTTAAAATTAACCATACTTTTTACGCATTAAAAATAATGTTAATTTAAAATAAAATCATGCCTTTTAAGGTCCCACCTACTTAATTGATTTTATATGCCTTTTTTTAAAAGACACCACCTAATTAATTGTTTTATTTCGTCAAGCATAACTTTGGAAAAAATGTGTTGTGACTTATTTGTTTTATTACATAAAATCGTATCTTTGTAACGATGTGTCTTATTATTGATGTTAGTATTAATAAAAAGTTTTAAAATTGGATTTTGCTTGTTCTGTACTAGCGCCTCTCTCTCTCTCTCTCTCTCTCTCTCTCTCTCTCTCTCTCTCTCTCTCTCTTTATCATTCGCTAGCGACTCTCCATTCCCTAACCCGCCTCCTCTGCACGCGCTGGTATGTCCGCTTTTTCGCTTGACTGAGGCACTTGTCGGTGCGTGCCATTGCTATTCTATTCTTTAGAGAAGAATGGGACAGGTGAAGGATTGATATAGAGTAACGCTGACAAAGAATAGCACATTTCATTATGAGCGCTCCACATACTTAAAAAACACTGTTATACGTTTTTGTTCAATTTCATGGTAAATAGTCGCAGAATATGTCGTTTATTTCATAACTATTTAAAGATGTTATGGATTTGTTCTTCTTCGACGCGCTAGTATATGATGTCATAATCTATTCACTCATACATCACTATATTTCATTCTAATTTTGCTCTTACGCGAATTTATGACATCAAAATCTTCTGTTATATGTTTTTATTCATAGCATTTTTCCTAAGATACAAAGTGTGTATATGACGTCACAATCATGCACTTAAATGCTCATAGCATTTCTCTCAAGTTACGACGCGAGTATATGACATCACAATCATACTCTTAAATGTTCACAGCATTTCTCCTAAGTTACGACTGACGTCACAATTATATTCTTAATGTTCGCTATCCAGAAAGCATTGATAAAGTATTCGCAGAAGAGTGACTACATATTACATCATAGAGTTATGTCACCATAGTGACGGTTCACGTACGGTATGTTTCAGCTAAGGTATATATATAAAAACAAAAATATATATGTATTATATATATATATATATACGTATGAGCGTATGTCTCCTTAGTCATACATGGAATTGTGCATGCCGACGCAATGGTGACATCTCTTGACTGCAAGATTGTCTGCGGACCAACACAGTGCGGTAAAACTGAGATGATAAACGCTCTAATAAGAGATCCCTCTGCCATTACTCACCCTCCACAGAGGATTGTGTACTGCTACAGTGCATGGCAAGATGGGTGTAACGATTTAGCGAAAGAAGTTGAATTTAAAGTTGATGTGAATGTCAAACTAGATAGAAGTTGTAGAACATTGGTGGTACTCAACGATTTGATGAATAAGATAAGAATGTGGCCGACCTATTTACAAAACGTTCTCACCATGAGAATTGTAGTGGCATATTTGTCGCTCAAAATCTGTTTCTCAAGTCGCGCAATCAGCATGACTTATCAGTTAACTGTCACTACATGGTATTGTTTAAGAATCCACGCGATGCATCCTCTATCCGTTCTTTATCTAATCAGATGTACCCAGGCAATACCACGTATTTGATTGAATCATATAATGAGGCAACACACGCACCTCACTCATATCTACTCCTAGATTTGAAACAGTCGACAATTGACAATATCAGACTACGTTCATCTGTTCATCCGAAGGGTGGCTGCTACATTCACATACCTAAGAAAAATGGCATCACATAAAATGAAATGCCATTTACCTATGCTACAATATTTGGCTAAAGCCTACGATCAGAAATAATGTAATCAAACAGTGTTCGAACTAATTGGTGGATGTACTATGTGAATCATGCCTAAATGTATCACATGGGAATGTTCATCTCACTAAATCATGATACAAGCAGCTGAGTAAATATAGAGGGAAAATGTGAACACTGACTAGTCATGGAGTGCCATGCCCACGTAAAAGAAAATTGCTTCAATCAGGTAGATTTTTAGGAGCCTTATTACCAGCAGTGATCGGTATGCTAGCTCCATTAATTGGTAAACTGTTCACGTGAAAAGATAGACCATACACGTAAAATGGTGCTAGTTCCTCGTGAATTGCTAGGTAATTTAAATGAACAGAGTAAAATATCATTGCTACAGACAGATCCATCGATATGTAAAGCTATTAGTCTTGACAACGAGATATCCAATATATTAGCTAGACACGATCTGACTGAGAATGAAAAAGCAGCATCGTATTCGCAAGTATTGGATAAGTATAGGCACTACTATCAGCAAACGCAAGAACATCAATATCAACCACCATCTCTGCAACCCATAACTAGCTACGGTGCACTGCCCACACAAATACTTGAATGTATGATGAGGGGAATACCGAAAACATACAAGACAAAAGCCAGCAGAGTAATTGATATTTTACGTTCAGTTCCTAAACGTTTTAATGTTAATAAGCAGGGCGAAGTGACAGTAGAGGGTAGGTTTTTCCCAAAAAGTAATGTACTTGACCTGCTTACAAACGTAGTAGTGCATGGGCAAAAACCTCTTACGACTGGTATGCACGATCAAGTTGAGGGAAAGTTTCTTAATCTTCTACGTGACCTAAACATACCACGTAGATTTGTAGGCTAAGAGAAAACGTTGAGACATATATAATGCCACAGAATAGGATGATAGCATCAGTGAGTACACGCCTACACCCGTGAGTAAAAGAATACATAGAAAGAGTTCTCTAGCGAGCAGAAGGAAGAAAAATGGGCATTCAACTCTGGTGTGTGTAAATTTAGATAAGTAATGAATGATGCTAAATTGGCAAAAGTATATTTAGATCCGAAACATTTTGCATCTTTTGCTGGGAAAGAAAAGCTATATAACGCATTCAAAGGAAAAATACCACATGACTATACTGACCAATGGCTAAAACGACAAGAAGTATAAATGCTTCACAGGCCGTGGAGAACACAGTTTGACAGGCAAAAAATAAGAGTTTCAGATGCCGATGAACTATGGCAGGCAGATCTATGCTCGATGAGAATGCTGGCAAAAGAGAACAACAATGTGTTATATTTGCTATGCATAGTTGACGACTTTTCAAAATATGCATGGGTGGAAAGTCTTTTTAGCAAAACGTCTTCTGCTGTCAAGAAAGGGTTAGAAACAATACTGGAGCGTACTGAGTGCCACCCACACGCTATTCGAACAGACAAAGGGGGCGAGTTCGTAAACAATGTAATGAAGAAGTATTTGAAAGATAATGGAATACATTTCTACACTTCTCAAAATGAAACGAAAGCGGCAATGGTGGAGCGTTTTCAACGCACATTGAAGGGATGAATATACAGATACATAAGAATACATGAAAGTATATTGATGTATTACCTAGTTTACTCGCGGCGTACAATAACACCACACATACCAGTACGCGCATGGCTCCTTCGGAAGTCGACTGTAGTACTGAGTTAATCGCAAGGAGAAATATATATAGTAAGAAGATGAAGAAATGCACCAAATCTAAAAACATCCCTACTCAAGGCGACCATGTTAGAATATCTCAAGCTAAAATGCCATTTGAAAAAGCACATCGTCGGCAGTGGAGTCACAAATTGTTTAAGGTATGCGAGGTATTTACAGACAAATATCCATACTTATATAAATTGGAAGACTATGCAGGCGATCCGATTATTGTTACTTTTTATCGTGATGAGCTACAGCAAGTGATAGAAGAAAATGATAAAGAGTACTTAAAAGTAGAAAAAATGAGAAGGGACAATGCGAGTATCTGGTAAAGTGGCTCTGTTACCCAGCTAAGTTTAACACATGGGTTGCTGAACTCAGTACTATACATCATTAACAATGGATGAATATATAGAGAGAAGGTCAAATCAGAGCATGTGGTGAATGATGGGTTCACGAGTACCGAAAGAAGAAATAGTATACCTAGCTCAAGTTATAATAATTTATATCATAATCATTATGTGTATCGTGAATCTGAGTATACAAAATGGTCAATCAGGCTTATGGATATCACTTTTAAGTGGATGTCTAGGGTATAGATTGCCTAGCCCGCACATAAAGATGGGCATACGTCATTCAACAGAGAATGAATGAGGATCAGTTTTCCGTAACCCTTCCGAGCAATAGTAGTGCGCAGTTCTTTCCAGACAATAAGATATCAGAGTTTAGAACATGTCTGTAAACTCAATTAACATTAAATGGCGAATGGGAAGTGGGCCTCTCGAGTGTACTATATCCGAGGAGTTGGCTTACTATTTCACAGGAAAGTTTTGTACAACTATATGCATTTACCAAGAAGAAGATAAAGAGAAGAAGAAAGGTGATGATGAACCAGAAGAAGAAATTCGTGAAGATGGCGATAGTGCAGCGGAAATAGAAAGGGAAAAGACAACGCCTTATCCGCTGGTTTTTAAAAATGGTCTCGGTAATCCTCAGCCTGCTGATCGGGGAAAACGGGCGCGAAATGATCAAACAGATAATGGGAGGGAAAAAGAGTGCACATAGAAGCGAAGATTATTATGTGCAATTAGAAGCACCATTTGTCACTGTGCTGAAAGGGTACCATGCAGTGAAAAATATGGTAGACTATCTAAATGGTCAAATAGAGAGCAAGGCAAGACTTTAGACACAACATTTCCCCCCCAATTTTTACTTGCATCGCGTGAATCTCGTTTCTCTCACAGTTAAAGCAAATTATGCTATATGGTTAGGTGGAGAAGTAGCAAATTTAATCGGATTCGAAGGAGGAAAAATACATATGGGACCTATAGAATTTAAAGAATCATTTTGTTCGAATCATAAAAGTGGGCCTACAACTGCGTATATATACTGTGACATAGTCTTGCACAGTGTGGTAGGCGATACTTCCACACCACTACTCAGAGTGATACCCATTTCTAGTACAGATGGAGGGAAAGATATAGGTCAGTGGACGTTTCCTGATATTCAATACCATGCTGTGTCAAAGAACTACATTAATACTATTGGAATACTTATAATGGATAGATCTGGTGCCAATGTACCATTCAAGGATGGAGCATCGACGAGTATACTCTGCCTGCATTTCAGACGATGACAATGATGATGAGAGGGAGAATGAGCGTTCCAATGCTGGCGCATTACTATGTGAGTCAAGTGGGCCATGGACATATTCCAGTTTTTGTAGGCAATCAGGGAATGGACTCGGTAATATCTTAGGTGGACTATTACGTTCAGATATTCCTATCACAAAAAATGTAGCTAAATCTGTAGGTAAACATGCTCCTAGTGCGTGAATCGGCCTAGCTGAGGACGTAATCGCTGGGGAAAATGTTAAAACAGCATTAAAATCGAGAGCGCATGGTGTTGCCAGGGCTCTGATACTGGGAGCTATAAGAGCAATGCGAGGTAGTTTAAGACCACCTCGATCTAAACATAAAAAGACGAAGAAAACAGGTATGCTCAGTCAATGCATGCGATACAAAAGAAGAAGGGTCGCAATAAACGTCAGAGAAAACACACGGACATCATTAATTAACAAAAAAAATGGAACAGTCAAATATGTGAGTGCTCGAAGAGCGAATTAGACATTTTTCAGACATGCCCCATAGTGACAACATTGGAGTCTACAAAATGGGAACAGTTTCAGCCTGTATCGAGTTTATCAGATAGTGGCCCAATCGAGTTTTAAGTCAGCGGGTCTGCTGAAAGATATTTAGATCTTATGCAATCTTATCTTTCAATTAAAGTTAAGCTACTAAAGCTAGATCAAAATGGTCTCAAGGCCCACTCGAGGAGGGTAAGATGATAGTGCCTGCGAATAATCTTATGCATACAATGTTCTCGCAAGTGGATGCTTTTTTTTAATGGAAAACATGTCAGTGACTCAAACAAAAATTATGCTTACCGCTCATACTTTGAAACATTGCTTAATTATGGGAGTGATGCCTCATCCTTGCATCTACAACTTGGCGGATGGATAGTAGATGATGCAGGCGAATTTGATAATATCGCCGATACTAACTTAGGATTTCAAGCTCGTGGAAAAATGATGGCTGAAATTAAAACAGTACAATTAATGGGCCGCATACACAGCGATATGTTTCTGCAGGACTGATTCCTGCTCGGTTCCATAGATTTAAAGCTGTTATGAAGACTAGCTACCCGAGTGCTTTGATTAGCTTGACAATCGTAATATATATATTCTCCTTTACTAAATGGACGAAATGCTATTTAAATTTTTTAAATCGGTCCAGTCAAAGCTGAGATAAGCACATAGCAACCATCTTGACAACCAAACATTTTCATCTATCAAGCTAAAGTTGTGACGTCACACCGGGAAGCGGCCATCAATTCCTGTCAGATTACTATTCAAAATAATACCATAGGGAGCATAGGCACCTACTACTGCGTGTATTAGGCACATACGCACCTATTTTTTTAAACATCGGTGTTGTATGGTAATTCATTGTTCACACATGGACACTCAAAGATTCAGTAATATCGCAAAAGTGGATGATATTTTGTCGATTGACGGACAGACCTGTATGGTGACTAACATCATAATGCTAACATAGGCCAGTTGGTGGTGACAGTAACAGCGGGTTTCGTGTATGTGAATTAGACCTGAAATTACATTGGTTTGAGAATTGCAAAAGTAGGCTTATGCAAAAATACCATTGGTATACATTGTCAGTCATCTCATGTGCTTTAGACGTTATTCTAATAGAGCAATAGACAATATAGCCTATGGTGTGCATGTAGGATACATGAGATGATGAAAAAATGTGGGCATAGATCATGAATAGTATATATGGTTGGTGCGAGGTTCAGGGATAGGCTATATCTAATCAAACATCACCACACAATTTTTGGAATAGAATTATACGAAGTCATCGTGTTCATATGGTACTACCTAACATGTTTCTGTTTTTTGTTTTGGAAGCATATAAACTCATTTATGAGCTGCACTGTACATAAAGACGATACGCTCGCAATCTCTAAATATCTACCTGCTTATTTAAAATTAGTTTATTCACTAAAGTTTTGCTTTTTCACAACATTGAAATATTTATGTAGGCTTCGTCCATCGTTTGTGTAGCTCGCAGGGGTACGCGCTGGTCCACCGTTAAATATCCGCCCATAAGTGCGCGATGACTGGGATGGCTGGTTAGCTGCAGATCACGGGGTTGCGGTTCCCATGTGCCATCTCTCCGCGGAGTACATAGACGGACTTCTAGAGCCGGTGGGACAATGATGTTCCAGTGGGGCTGTGCAACCATTGCCGCTGAGATTGAACTGTTTGTGTCATCGGTGTGTCTTTCCATACTAATTTAGAGAAGGAATAATTAAAATAATATACTTAGAATATAAATAAGTACTATACAAACAGGGTGAATCATTTGACAGTCATATGAGCACAATAATACACAATATAGAGCTAGCTAGTGTCCTTTCTATGTGGTGTCGCCGGAGGCACCACACATATCCTTGAATCTGCATAGGTATCCCCGCAGAGATCACTGAGTAACTTAATGCAAGTTAATATACCCCTAACATAGGCAGAGAGAACATTATTGCTGTGAGAGGAAAGTGCCTCGCGCGGGCCTCTGTCATAGGAATTCTCGCTGTTGCGAGAGGCAAGTGCCTCGTGAGAGCCTCGCGCAGGCCTCCATCACAGGAAAATGCCTTCAACGCCGAAGCGGAGGAAAAGAGTTGGCAAAAAGAGCCACTCTTTTGTTCATCAGAAAATGCTAAGTGCTGAAAACTCCTAGTGAAGCCATAATTAACGTGATGCATACTGGTTTACGTGAAGGCGGAACAAGCCATTTCTGAAGAATTCCCACATCACCGTCTTATGTAGTTCCAAGGTGCTGTATTGGTAGATGCCGCTTTATCTATGCGGGCCTTCTGCTACAGTCTAACCTACCGATTAAGTGCCGCAAGTGGCAAGGATTCCAACCTATCATTGGATACAGCTGTCCAATGGGCGCAGATGCCTAGCTTCCCGTAGGTCACTTTGAAAGAGCATATACCACCACAGATGGTAAGCGTACATGTTACATCGCAACGCATCCGAATTTGATGAGAACCCAGGTATCTTGCTCCACAACCACATAAAACATCACCTGAACAATGGCTATGTTTCACATAAGCAAGTTTGATCACTGACATATCGTTAAGCTGGTGGTAGAGAGGCGAATATCCACCGCGAGACTCCTTCCCGTGAGGGCATGGCGGATTCCAAGATCCTTCGCAGACACTCCGCCGAGTTAGATGGAGATGTGTGTCTCGTCTGTCACTGTTTCCTATGGATCTAACTTTTGACCTGTCGTTAGGATTATGTTCCAATGTGCCCAGATATGTACTAATATTTCCTAGCGTACTGGGGTCCAGGTTTTCTATAATTAAACAAAACATATCAACGAAATGGCTATCTGCCATATACAACTAACAAATACAATGAACAATGACAATTTATGTATAAATTATTGAGGTATTATGTATCAGGTTGATAGACCTAAACGGTGCGGTTAGTTAAAGCACCTACAGTAAATAAGGATAATATGAACAGTATTAAAGAAATTATAAAGTGCAGTTCTAAGACCGGGAAGGCACCTATTAGTCATCAGTGCCATATACGGATGTAATAATTAGATGTACAATAGTATAGTTACTTGAGTACCTAATAGTCATCAGTATGGAACAGGCTACTATGTTACTGAAATTGAGGCGCTAACATATTCATAGCACGAGTTGACACATTCTCTGGAGCTGGAGAGGTTTCCGCAGGTGATTTCCGCAGATGGTCTCTCCAGGTTGGATCCACAAGCTGACTCCTCCAGGCAGGGTGAATACGCTGCATACTCATGCCAGTGAAACAGAACGGTGAAGAAGCTGCTATTAGATAGTCTCTACAACTAAATCATAATTTATATGGAATTGAGAAAGTTCTCCGTCCGGCTATGGAAGCAATAAAGTTAAAGGTTGCCCATTAACAGAGAGGGTTGTATAATAATGTTAAGCAGATACATAACTTGGCACAGGGTGCGGGATGCATCACATAGCTCTTGCGGCGCACCTAGCAAAGTCCACCAGGCTGTGGTCGAAAAGTTAATTAAAACACACACGACATGCAGTGCGGAATTTAGTGTCCACTTTTCAGCGTGGTTGGCAGATCCGGCAAGTCGTCCACCAAGAATCACCATAGTTGTACATCGCGTAGGATTACATTCCGGGCCCACACGGCCCCTCCTGCAGAGGTTGTATCAGGAAAGTCCGGATGCGAAAGGTCTAACTTTAAATTTAGGTTATTACTCCCGGATGTCCGTCAGGGAGTATCCAAAATTCCATGGAAGCCGAGAACATCCTACACCACATGTTCTGTAAGACACTGGTTGAAGTGAAGATCACTGGTAGGTCAGCAAGTTACATCCGTCATCCAGGTGTCCCAGTCATCCTGCACGGGCCGGCTTCAATGCCGGCAATGCTCCTGATCCTTGATTTTTCACCCCTTTTATACTCGCTGTGATATCAGGGCTGGGCGCCTTAACCAATCAGCAGCCGCGCGCCAGCCAATCAGCCATCACTACATACATTTTTAAGATGCTGTACCAAAATTTAATATCCCCCTCATCTGGAGTATGCTGGTCCTGTTTGGTCCCCACACACATGGAAATTTGCCGAACGATTAGAAAATGTCCAGAAATGAGCGACTAAAATGGAATCAGCTTTGAAAAACATATCCTATGAAAATCGTCTTCGAAATCTCAAGTTACCAACCTTAATCTATAGAACAATACCAGGCAATCTCATAAATGTTTTTAAGTATCTTAATCATATCTACTCAGTAAATCACAGTAAACTATTCTCACTAAATCAAGATGACAGAACACGTGGCCACAAATTCAAACTTAGAAAACCAGATCGAATACTAACAATAGACTGAATTTTTTCTCCAACAGAATCATAGACTGGTGGAATGCATTACCGGAACCTGTTGTTGACGTGCCTACCATAAACTCATTCAAAGCTAGACTAGACAAAATCTATATAACGCACCTAGTGTACTACAACTATAGAGCATTAGATAAGCCAAATCACCCAAAATCACCATACATTAATAATTATAGGTTATATACCAGCTGATAATAGGATGTAAAAGTCCTAGTAAGTTTCATACTTTTTATGTTATGTTATGTTATGTTGTATTATCATCGTCATTTTATGAATCATAAGCCATTGGCTTGTTATTGCCTCAACGTGTTTTGTTATACTTTTGTTGGTGGCTTGCTGAGTACAATTCAAAAGTTCTTTCTTTGGTATCTAGTTTGTTCTTGAATGATTTGCATGTTGTTGATTAATTAAGTCTCCTCGAAACCATTAGATTTAAGAGTTCAACCCTTAGCACTCCGATGTCAATATTCTATATTTTGCTGTGTAAATAACAAAAAACGGTGTACATTTTTCAACAGCTTGATTGATGATGTTGCTGTCTATGACATAACAAATTTGTCGAAAAATGAACACCAGATCATTTTTTAATTTAATATGAAATTTTAAAATTCTGACATCGGAGTGGCAAGGGTTTACACTGATTTGTGGAAATGCTCTGGTGCAGATGGGTGTTCCACATGTCAGCTACGGTGTGCCATCTACACTCATGGTTACACACTGTGGTGCCTGGCATTTGGTTACAGGTTGACTTGTGGAGGCCGTAGTTTATTGGTCTTATTGCTGTTGTTTTTATTTGCTGTGTTTGTCGCTATCTGATTCTCCTTCTCTATGCTAGTGTCTCTTCATGCTACCACAAAATTCGGATGTGGAAAGCAGAGACCTATCGACCGATAAATCAAATCGCTGCCGAGCATATTTTTGTTGATACACAGGCTACTACAAGATTGGCCCACTGTATTGGAATAATTGCAGTATGACTTTGTGATGGGCTGGTATACATATGCATGTTCAGTCGAATTCAAATGTTCTTTCTTTGAAGTAGATATATGTAGTTTGCTCTTAAATAATTCAATTGTTGTTGCTTGGACTATTGTAGCTGGCAGTGAATTCCACTATGGTACCACTCTATTAGCGAAGAAAAGTGCTTGCGAATATCTTTGTTGCTGTGTTTAATGTTGAACCTATGGCCTCTGATCTATCTAACACTGGATGGTTCGAAAAAGTAGTCCTTATCAATATTATATAGATCCCTGATTAGCTTGAATGTTTCAATTAAATCTCCTCGACATTAGATTTAAGGCTTCAAGTCTTTCTGTGTAGCTATACTATTTGATTGTGGGATGAGTTATTTTTGATCGACATTGAATTCTTTCTAATAGCTGTGATTGCCTTTTCAATCTTGGTGACCATGCCAAGTTGGAGTATTCGAGAATATGACTCACTAAAAACTTGTACAAGATTATGAAAGCAGATGGGTCAATGTTGGTAAATGTTCTCTTGATTAGTTCTATTGTACTGTTCACCTTACGATATTCCCTATATGTATATCAAAAGAAAAGTTTCTGTCAATATGCACTCCCAAGTATTTTTCTACCTCTGACGTTGATACAGGATGTACATCGGGCATATCTGTCATATAGTATTTGGTTTGAGGGTTATTTCTGCCAAAGTGTGTTTTATCTGTGTTGAAAGATATAGTTGCCATATTTGCGACTACTTACATACTTTGTATATGTTGTCCTCAATCTTACTGGTAGCTGGGTTGCCATATATCTTTGTCGTCTGCAAATATTTTGTAGTGGCAGGTTAGTCAATACCATAACTTCTCAGTTTTGTTTGGAGTCATTGGTGTGGTACAGTATCGAATGCTTTTGAGAAGTATATATATACTTGATCGACAGGTTCATTTGAGTCAAGTTTGGCTGTTATATCTTCGAGGTATTCTACTAGTTGAGTTTTACATGATTTATTATGTCTGAATCCATGCTGGCACTTGGTAAATAGATTGGCTGTTTCCAGAAAATTTACAACGCTGTCTGTTATAAAAGACTCTAGGACTTTACATAAGGTAGAGTTGAGACTGATTGGCCTGTAGTTTCTTGGATCGATTTGGAGCCTTTTCTGTGTATGCAGTATGCCATTTTCCAGATGTCAGGTAATACGCTTTCTTCCAGAAACTTGTTAAAGATTATGCATAGTGGTGTACTAATTTCTTTAGCTGCTTCCTGAATTGTTGTGACGTGGTCTTCTATGATACAACTAGCACACGGTAATGCATGACTATATGGTAAGATGACTTTATTCAGACTGAGCTATAACGGGCCAACAATAGGGATAGTTAGAACAGGGCGGTTACATGTTAATTATAGCTGGTACTATTCTAAATCAAGGGGATGTAGGTTATATGATGTGTGACGTCACAGTATATGTGTGACGTCAGACTATTAATGATTTAATTAATTTAGGGAACATGGATATGATGGTTAATCCAGTATTACCATTTATTCCCGCTCCACTGTCCATGTATTCCATACCTATGATCATGAAATAAACGTCTGATTGGATAGTTCCCAATTCATATGCTAATTAGGCTCTTGACTGTAACTGATTACCACAGAGTATGGAATTGTACGATCTGTCATAGCAGCCTAAGTCCATCCCACTATGTAACTCGGTGAACTATAGATCGATCTAGTGTTTTTGAAGGCGGTGTTTGTACGATAGACCAGGCATCAATATTACTTGAAATTAACATGATACATTCATTGCACATGATTGGAACCGTTATGATTGGAAAATAGATCCTCTAGATTTTATTATATTTATCAATTTAATTTTATAATTATTAACCTTCCTTGTATAATTATTATTTTTGAGATTCTATGTTCTAGTGAGTTTTATCAAATTTTTATATGATAAGATTGTCATTATCTTTAGGCATTATATGCACGTCGGCGCATTTATACATCAAACCATGTGCTCGTTCATCAATCACGTGACAGTGTTTTGGTGGGAAGATTGCCAACTCCCACTCATCAGTTTGAATCATATCTCTAAGTGGCTCACATGTCACCTAGGGGTCGCTTATTTTCAAGAGTCCACAAACTCACCATGTGAAAATGTGAAAATGTTAAAGTAATAGTGTGCCTGTGTCGTCTCGTCTTTGTCATCGTCTCAATGTAATCATCGTCATCAGCCATCAGTCGATTTTATCCACCCATGACGTCATCAATCTAATCACCGTCAGACCAAATTCCAAAGCAAGCGGAACCTGGTGCCTTGCTTGGGTGGGTAGTAGTCTAAATTCTCTACCCGTGACGTCATCAATCTAATCACCTTCAGATCAAATCCAAAGCAAGCGGAACCTGGTGCCTGTTTGGGTAGGTAGAACTCTATCTTTTCTACTGGTGATGCCATCAATCTCGTCATCTTTACAATGCTTTCATCCTTCTGAAATGCTCAGACTTTATTAGCGATTGCTGTCATCTTTTCGATTCTCCGCCATCTTTCGGCCTCGATCTTCTGTATCGGTAACTAAGCCGAGTTATCACACGATTCACCTCAGTGTCTTCGAGTTTCTCAATTCAATATCTCAGATCATCTTAGTGCCTTCGACCTTATCGTTTCTATTTCGGAATACAGAACATTCTTCCGGATTGGTCATCCATTTCTCCACGTGTGTTTTCACTCCCGGCACCATGACACATCGGATCTTCATCTGTTCACCTTCAATCCATGACCGGACTTCTGTATTCAGCATATTCAAGGTATCTAACTTTTAAGTGTGATTTCTCCAAATTATTTACCATACATGTAACAGGCAATCTTGTATATATTTTGTAGTTTATCTTATGTTAGAAAACACGGGTAGGGTTTTATCAATATATGTCTATAGTTTTAACATGTTATTTTATTCCAGCAGACTGCGCTTCCTTTGTTCTTTTAGCTTTACTTTGTATTACATATGCCCATAATTATGCCCATACACATGCCAATTTGTTGACGACTGATAACTTTAAGTTCCTAGCGACATGGCTTGGAATTGCAGTACTGAGTTTTACTCCGTTACTAACCAAGCGCACAACTAACAAAGTCACCCATAACATTGTACGATTCTATTTTGCACTGCAAAGACACATTTTCATGGACGAAACGATTTGCATTTTACAGGGTGTCTTCACTTCGCTACATGAATTGTCTTAAATTCTTCTTGATCACGTGTCACCCCTGTCTGTCATCAATCGAGCAATACAATACGACCTCTACCACGTAATTTGCGTTGGTGTTATTTGGGAGAACCCTGCCAATGCAAGTCCGGTTACAAATGGAGCCCGAACAGGGACTCGATTGTGTTGCTGCCTTCGTGAATTGTGAGCGCCTGTGAACGCGGTATATGTAACGGTTCCAATGACACGTTACTGCAGATTGCGCTATATAGTGTGCGTTTATATTCGTGTTTCCCGCGTTTTATAATTGTGATAATTCAGCCCTCAATCGGTGACGTTTATTTGCGCGAATTCTATCCTGTGCCAAACGACTTTAGAATACTCTATACAGCCAACAATTCGCGATCGTATCAACAGACTTTCACATCGGACACGCGAGTATTTTTACATCATCATCATCATCATCATCATCGCCATAGTTATTATTTTCATCATAGTTATTATTTTCATAATTATCAACATAATTAATATAATCATTAACTTATGTTCATCATCGTAATCGCTTCATATTATATTTAATCTATCAGTCAGGCGTATTATAATTATATATAATTATTATTTTTCATAAGCTGTATTAATTATACTATATTATCCGCAGTTAATAAATTTTATTTATTTACATGTCATAGGTCGTATTTGCAATATATTAATTGTCAGTACTGACTGGCCTGATGGTAATCCGAATTACGTGGTTCGGCATCTACCACATATTTATTTCTATATTATTATGGTCACGTGTGTCCACACGCTACCCCTTAGTTATCTCTTACCGTTTGTCATACTGCATATTTAGATTGTATTTTTTAAACAAAGTTGGTGTCTGCGTACCTGTATTTTTATTGTATGCCGGGTATACGAATGTACTGTTGTCAAGTACCATTATAAGTCGGATAGGATTACGCATATGTTATTTTCAAAACTAGTGTCTTATAGGGCTGCAACATATCCAATGGGGCATGCAACCCAATGTTTTATCGTTTGAATTTGTTTGTGAAACTGGATAAGTAGGTGGTCCATCACTTACTGACTGACACAATGCCCTCTGTATGTCACCGCACTACTAACTTGTTTGCACTTAACTAATTCGATCATCACAGGTACGATCTCTTAGCAATTTAACTTGCTTGAATACGGGTCTACATTGCAGTTATTATTATAATTATATTTCCGTCTGATTCAGCTTTAAAGCTGAATTGTGTTTTATTATTTGGTATAGCTACACTTTATCTTGAATTCAAGTTCATAGAGTTAATAACATGTTATCTACTACTAAGGTAATGCTTTTAATCATACTTCAATTAAAAGCTTACTAGTATTATAGGTGCCATTTGTAAGTTACTACAACATTATTTGTACACGTATATGCAAATATTCCGGCTTTAATATGGAGCTTACCCAAAATGAAGTAAGTAACATGTTGAAGGTATTTGAGAATATGGGATTAACACCAAATGCTGACACACCTGATGCACTTAAGCTGTGGTTGCAGGAAAAGGCATCAGAGGGCAACACATCAATAAAAGCGGAGGTGCTTGCTTCCCCCATTCACTCATCTACTAACACAGAGTCACCATTCCAAACAACATATAACTATTTTCCCAGGTTGCCATTTTTCAGTGGAGATCCGGGATCGGATACTCATTATGATTTATGGTTGTATGAAATAGAGTGGATTGTGCAACTTGGAAACCACTCCCCATCAGTGGTTTTGCAAGCTGTTAGGAAATCATTGAAGGGTGGGGCAGCATTACTTGCTATGAAACTTGGTCGAGATGTTCTCTTGACAGGCTTTTAGTGAAATTTAAAAGTGCATATGGTACATTGAGGAGAAAAACTGTACTTATGTCTGAATTTTACAGTGCCATCCAGATGGAGACTGAAGACGTCACTGCATGGGGCTGCCGCCTAGAACATCTTTTACTTCAGATTTCAAAGGAAATTGCACTTTCAGATGCAGAGCAGGACGAGATGCTGAGATCAAAGCTGTGGGATGGATTGAACACCAGATTAAAAGGTTTGGCTGCTCACAAATATGATAGAATATCAAACTTTGATGATCTTAGGTTGTGCTTAAGGGAAATAGAGCACGAAATAACTAAGGATAAATCCAATGTATCCAAAATAAAACCAGCTACATCCAAGATGGCTTGCCCTATAGGAACTACCCTCCACCCAACACAGAAACCCACTTCGCAATGCACTGCTCCATCCTGGGAGACAGAGCATTTCGAAGAACAAATTACAGATTTAAAATTGGAAATGGTTAATTAAAGAGCAGCATATGCAACATGCGCTTGCATGCCAGCATCATGCTAACTCTCGTGATGCTAACTACTCTACTAACAATCAAACTGTTAAATCACCATTTAGCAAACCATACCAAGCTAGAGAAAGCTTTTGTCCAACTTATAGTCAGGTTAATCCATATAGTAACAACCACCCTCCATTCAGAAAACCTTTACAGCCTAATCAAACACAGTTATCTTATACACCCCAATCCGTGTGGTCCAATGATGGAAATAGATTTTCAGCAAACTCAGTACCACAGCAAACAACCTGTTTTCGATGTGGTTATCCTGGACACATTGCAATAGGTTGTCGTGTCCGTCTTGACCATGTACGCCATCCTTTAAACTGCCCAAGGCCCATGTACAGAGGACACACATAGGCCAGTATAATAGTCAGATCCTAAATAAACATGTACCGGAAGGCTTGATAGGAAAATCAAATGAGACTGAAATACATATAGATGGAATTCGAGTACAAGCATTCTTAGACACTGGTGCTACAGTTTCCATCATTTCAGAAAAGTTTTACAAAACACATTTGCAGCACATTCCTATGTCATCTCTTCAAGATATTTTGGACATTGAGTGTGCTGGTGGTGAATCATTGACGTATCAAGGATTCATTGAAGCACAAATCACGATTTCAGGTGGAGGTGTTGATGCAGAAAATATTGTCAGCTGTTTGCTGCTTGTCGTCCCTGAAACTAATTATAGTATAACGATCATGTACATGTTGTTGAATATAGCAGAATTCAGATCAGTATGAGTCTAGTCTGTTTTGTGAAGACGTTTAGACTTCTAGCAGTGACTATGTCTTCTGGTAAGCTATTCCAGTTATTTGTAATATGGTTTGACTAGAAACTTTGCCTAACCAGTTTGTTACTTCTGTTCTTAATCAGTTTCAAGCTATAACCCGGAGTGTTGCTTTGTTTATGTAGCTTTAGGAATGGGCGTTGGATGTGATAAAGGCCATGAAGGTATTTATAAGTTTCTTTCATGTCCCCACATGATCGACGGTAGTAAAGAGTTGGCATATAGTCTTAGCGATTTTAACCTTTCTGCATAAGTGTAATTTCTTATAAAGGGTATAGGTTTGGCAGCTCTTCACTGCACGTTTTCAAGAATAACACAATCTTTTTTTTTAATAGGTGTCCATGGACCATTGTCATATTCAAGTATAGGTCTAACCAGCAAAGTGCAGGTCTTTACTAGTTTGGGCAGTCTAAGTGGGTTAGTGATCTTCTTATCAGTCCTAAGATTTTATTTGCCCTGGATGCCTGAAGTTGACAGTGGATGCTAAATTTTAGTTGGTTGTCTATATTCAGACCTAAATCCTTTTCGACAGTTGTTTCTTCAAGTTTAATGTCTGTTTTGAGATCGTTCATAAAGTATGAATGCTTAATATTAGTGGTACCAAAGTCCATTACACAGTATTTGGCGGCATTGAGTTTAATTTGCCAGGTGCTGTAGATAGTAGAACTCCGAACTTGTACAACTTGAACATTAGGGCATCATGCCAAATCACATCAAACGCTTTTTCAGCATCCATAAGTACCATTGACTAGGGTACATGAAATGTATATTAGTTTGAATTTCCAAGATGTACCAGTGTTAATTATGAAAAATACCCCTGTAAATATCTGTAAATATCGGTTTATGACTTGCTATGTCTTGTCCTATCGGTCATTAACGTTTTTTAATGTTTGTGCTTCCACCTAACCCGCCAGAACTATTTAGCTAAAAAGCCTTTAGACCAACGAAAGGCTATCTACGTCTCAACCATCGCCCATGATGATAATGATGATGATGATGATGAGTGCCAGATCTGGCCCCATACTTCTGTACTTAGCAATGGTCTCAAACTTAGGTATCTTAGGTAATGTTCTGAGCACTGGCTTAAGCCTCTATGCTCAGCTCGTCTTCCTCAATCTGGGTGGTTGTGCTGTCACTTCCGGTGAATGGACTTTCATAGTCATGCAGAACTGCCTCTGTAGACCAGGATCCGTCAATGCGGTTTTTGAATGAGTTTAGTAATGGGGCTGAAATTACTGATTCTGGGAGAATGTTCCAGAGCTTACAAATCCTGACAGAGGTTTTTCTGACATTTATTCGTGCACTATGTTGAAAAATCTTCCTACTGTGCCCTCTAGTTCTGCTTACCTCCTGGAGGGGAGTATGGGTTGCAGTTTCTCATCGTGCATGCCATTTAGCATTTTGTATACCTCGATCATGTCCCCACTCTCTCGCCTGTTATCCATTGTTGGAAGCTTCAATGCTTGACGGCATTCACTATAACTCATGTCTTTTAATGATGGTATGAGTGTTGTAGCCTGGCGCTGCACCCGTTCAATTGCATCTACATGTTTCATTCTTCATGGGTGCCATACCGCATTGGCATATTCCAAATGTGGGCAGACAAGACCCTTGAACAATGGGATAAAGTTTTCAATTTCTAGATAAACGAAAGTTCTTCTTATGATACCAATGATACTGCTGGGCTTGTTAACTTTTTGGGTGATGTTTTTGCCAAAGGATAGTCAAGGGTCTATGACAGTACCAATGTCCTTTTCCTCATTCGTGTATTCGAGAGCATCTGTTTCTGTTCTCATGTAGTATACTTCATGTTGCCTTTCTTTAGTTGTTATTCCTATTATCTTACATTTCCCGGGATGAAATTCCAACAACCACTCATCTGACCAGTTTTGCAAGTTGTATACATCGGTCTGGAGGGCTTTAGAGTCTTCATCATTTTAAATTTGTCTAAACAGCTTTGTCTCATCTGTAAACATGTAAACTTCGGAAGATACATTTTCAGGTAGGTCATTGATGTGTACTACAAATTACATGGGTCCCAGTATGCTGCCCTGGGTAATCCCATTAGTAGCAACAGCCCATTGTGACACTGCACTATTTACCCATACCTGATGTTTTCTGTTGGCAATGAAGCGGCAGGCCCAGCTTAGTACCGAACCTTTAACCCCATAGCTTTCTAAAAAGCTTATTAACCTCCTGTGCGGGACCTTGTCGAAAGCTTTTTGGAAATTCATATATACCACATCTATAGTTCCTTTGTTATCGAAAGTTTGGGTCCAGCTGTCGAAAACATTCAGCAGTTGGAGGACAGTTGATCTGCCATTGATAAAGCCATATTGCATATCGCTGAACAGATTACTATATATCACATCCCATTCGTATCTCGTGAGATCTCCTTCGATTCGAGATCGAGAAAAGTATATCGTATGTATTGAGTAGCCATTGGCGTAGTGATTTCCACTGGAATATGGTGGTAGCACGAATTGAAACTTAAAAGGACACGAGCGCTACTCTCCTCATTCCAGACACTATTAATTCACGTAAAACGAGATGATATTAAGCCTATATTAGAAGTAGTTAACAGAAAAATAGTCCCTCTGAATTCGTCATAAAATTCAAATCGGTCGCACGTCTGTCGTACACAAAATGAGGTAGAGAATTTGCTGATGGTGCGTGGATATTGATATCACACGAACCACTGGGTGGATCAAGTCCAATTTAATGTCTGTATTAAGCTAGTGATACAGAGGTTAAGATGATACCAAAATCAACATGATCAATAGTGTTCCTTTTACAGTGCGCTACGGAGAAGAACTGGGTCCCGATATGTCTGGGCGCCGAAATAGAGTCGGTGTAACAGTCTAGTCATTGTGATGACGTAATAAGATGGTCGGTCAATACATTAGAGGTGTATTCTCGTAGAAGCTACGCCTCTATTTTTAGATTGATCGCATCCCTTACTATAGCCTCCATTACTTTGTAGAGAATGCAGGTCAGACTTACTGGTCTGTAATTCTCTGGGCTTTTTCTGCTCCCTTTTTCGAAGATTTCTGTCACTGTAGCTATTTTCCAAATGTCTGGGAGAGTGATACTGCTAAGCGATGTCTGAAAAATGCTGGCTAGTGGTGAACTTTTTTCTTTGCTAAATTTCTTTAATACCCGTGCATGGATGCTTTGGTAGTATTTAGGGATTCAAGCTTTTTCGTAACCATGTCACTTGTGATCTGGACAGTATGTTGTTCAGAGTTACATGTCCTTTGTGGTAATGTTGGTGTATCTCCATCTGGCTCTCTGGTAAACACTGAGGAAAAGTATTCTAGCAGAACTTGGGCCTTACCTCCATCTGTATCGGCCAACTGTCCTGTACCTGGGATTTTGAGATTTGTTACGTCAACTTTGGTTTTCATCTTGCTTTTTGCATAGCTCCAGAAGTGTTTAGGATTTGACTTTATTTGGTGTGGGATATCTTTCTCACACTGTCTCAGTGATTTTCCAGTCAGGTTACGAACTTGATTCCTCACCTTGCAGTATGCTTGGTAGCTGAGCTGGTCTCGATTCCTCATGTACTTTCTTTATTGCTTGTGCTTTTCTTTGATCTTTTCACAGACTTTCTGTTCTAGTGGCAGTTGTTTTCTCTGCTTTCTTGGCTTATGAGATGTGATGATTTTCTTAGGGATGCATTCTCTAGTAGCCACATCTAGTTTTTCTAAGAATATATTCCATTGCTGTGACACATCGTATGCTTCTAGAAGCTGCTCCCAGTTGAGATTCATCATTGATTTCATTTTCTCCTTTTCTCCTTTATCATAGCATAATTTTTGCCTATTGCTTTGATTATCGCCAATGTATCAGTTGTAGCAAAAGGAGAGAACAGAATGATCGCTCTTTCCTAGAGGGCTCAATATTTCAATATCTTCAATCATACTTTCCTCATTTGTAAAAAACTAGGTCGATTAAGCTGTCGGTGTTTTCCCCTCTTCCTCTAGTATTATGTGTGCAGTGTTGGTACCAATAATTAGTTTGGATATAATCGATGAATTTATTATCTGCATGTAAAGTGTCTTCTACCTTAGATGTTTGTGAAGACCAGTCAATGTTAGGAAAGTTAACATCTCCCATGACCAATATATGAGAATCATTTCTGTTACCAATGTCACTTAGATGGTTAATTATATGCTCATCATTCTCTGCACTACTGTTAGGACCTCTGTATGTACATCTCCGTATAAGTTTGTCACTATTGGCTAGCTTAAATTCTGCCCATATTGATTCTTGAAAGTCTGTTTTAATCTCAAGCTGTGTTGCTGTCAGACTATTGTGCATATACAGAAGTATGCCTCACTTCTTATCGTCATTGCACAGTCATACTCATCGATCTTTAGCTCAGCCGGTTCCAGATAATATTTGACATTTTTTGGCTTGAATTCAGTGATTGCAATTATTTGAGGGGTGGGTGGTGGTGGGGTGGGGTGGGTGGGTTTGTGTCAGCTTCTTTAATAGTAAGCCTCAGCTCATTTATTTTATTCCATCCGCATTAGTATAAAGTACAGTAAGTTTATTTGCATGTTTTTCCTCTGTATTTATCACTTTCTCCTCATTTCTAGTGTCAACCATATCACACTCTATTTACAGATCTATATACATTATGTACAGCTAAGTTAGCTAGTTTGTTTTTTTGCAGAGGATGATCGAGAGTTATTCTCGCCAACAGATCTGTTAACCATCCTGCCTCTTCTTATGATCACATCATCTCCTGCTTCTCTCCTTCTTTTCAAGTCCTGCCTTAAATTAAAAGTCTGTTCTCTTTCCCTTTGTGTTGAGTCTGGTATATATACCGATTTGAATTCTGTTGATTTGCTGTTCCTAAGGCCTTTTGCATTTTGTAGTGTTTTTCTTCTTACATTTGGGCTGGTGCACATCACCCTTAGTGGTCTGCATCTGTCTTTCGCCCTTTCTCCTAACCATATCACTTGCTCGATACTTTGTTTCACTTGTTGACTATCTTCTTGCCCTAACGCCTCCTGTAGTAATGTGGTTATAGTATTTATGTCTTCTTCCTGTCTAGCCCTATGGGTTTCATCGCTACTTTACTTCAGTCCCCGAATTACCGGGTTGTTCTTTCTCATTTCCTTTAGTCTACTTTCCTGTAGGCAGTCCTCTACAATTTCGGGAGCTGTTCTATCATCATCGCCAAGCTTGTCTTTAATTTTTATTTTTAATCTTCCTTTACCTCTGTCAATTCAGCCTCTGTCCTTTGTTGCCTGATTTCCATGGCTGTGGTTTTCGTGGAGATTTTTTACTCCCGGTAGAGCATTTGTACACCCAGCACAAAACCACATAAAGCAGTCAACAATATTCTTCTGTTGATTTATCATCTCATATAGGGCATTTGGAATCTTGGCACAAATCAGATACTGCATCTCTCGCAGAAGTCACAATACATGGCTTTGCTATCAGCAATTTTTTGACACATGCATGATGAACAGGTACAAGCCGCTTCATCCGTGACACCTTGTCATACACCTAGCAAAACATTGAACGTACGCAAGTACGCATTTTCCCACTTCACTCTAGTGACTCTATTCTTATTGTGCGCCCGCTTCTATTTATTGCTGTCTAGAACTGCCTATAGGCGCGGCCATTTCATGCAGGGGATTGTGGGGCTGTGTCTCGCGAGATCTCCATCGATACGAGATTTAATAATTCTCAGCGCGAAGACACGGCTCTATTTTTAGATTGCTGGATATCTCATAATTATTTTCTTCAAGCGCATGATTCATGGCGAGTTCTCTTATTTGTTCTGGTCCGACTGTAATAGTTTGCGCGGCGATGACCGCTTAATTATTTTAATAAACAGCCAACGGAACTCAAAATAACTATGCTAAATAAGTACTCTTCTTTTGCTGGAGGACTGCATACAAAACATGTTTATCATTCCTTCTGCAGATGAAAGTACTCAAGCACACGCCCACTCACGGCGTCACTTATATGTCCACTTTAGCACTCTATCAAACTGACCACAAATGGCCTCTTGCGGTGATCGTGAGAAATGTCCATTTGCATTAGCTAATCGCCAGAGAACTTGTTTTGAATGTTTACAACTGGAATGACTGGTTGGATAAGCGATCCTATAATTCCAGTAGTAAATTGCAAAAGAAAATTCACAATGGTCTCTTGGACGGCAATTAGACATAGGCCCTTTTTCTATGATAATGGATTATTCTGTATATGACGTCATAATTAATTAGGTCAGATGTAGCTGGACGTCACAATCAAAATGTGTAATGAATGACGTATCTAGCTCCACCAGGAACATTGAATAGCCAGTCAAGTATGCGAATTGCACATCTTTACTATTTTTCAACATGTTATTGAATATTTTGAAACTAATTTGACTAGATGCTGTTCGAATTGTATGTCTTTGCTATTTATTCAACAGTCATTTCTATGATAATGGCTGGGTTCGATCTGTAACTGAAGGATATGACGCCATAATCAATTAGTTCATATACAGGCTGACGTCACAATCCAAAATGTGTAAATGAATGGCGTATCGAGCTCAGTCATGAACATTGAATAGTCCGGCAAGTGTACGAATTGTATGTCTTTGCTGTTTAATCAACATCGTGTTGCATATGTTGAAACTAATTTGACCTGGCGTTGTTGCGGCCAGAGGCAGCAAACCTTTAAAAGCACCCTGTCAAATTAGTTTCAAAATAGTCATCAGCTTACCTGTATTATAGTTACCTTGAAATTGGAAGTCTGGGAATTCATTATTCAGCGTATATATACATCGATTCCAACACGCAAAAAGGGGTGGAGCTTAGCTAGAAATAAGCATGGCATACCTAGAAATGGATCTCTCTATTGAAATTGTCATGAGCAAATTGAGAATTACATGGCTAATACCACTTGTTAATGTGTGGCCCACACACTATGGGATACTTGTATTAAGGGACCACCAGTATTTATAGGTCACATATTTTAACAAGGCCAATCATAGATGGTTGCCCTGAATACAATGTACTCGTCCTCTGACGGAGGGAGGATAGTTAATACCACTTGCTAATGGGCATTTTCATGTTGTCTATCCATCATATTACGTCATATGATGTCATAATCAACGACGTGACGTATATGATGACGTCATAATCATGACGTCATGACTGGCTCAATTTAGTCCGTCTTAAATGCTTAATAGTCCGACACGTTGTACGAATTGTATGTCTTTGCTATAAAAAAACATGCTGGTGAATATTTTGAAATTAATTTGACTGGGCGATGTTACTGCCACAAGCAGCAACAGCACCCAGTCAAATTGGTTTCAAAATAGTCATCACCTTACCTGTATACTTTTCTGGAAATTGATAGTCAAGAAGCTCAGAGATCCATCAATACCAACACGTGCTCGGTATTAATGTATTAATATACCATCCGGATTCAGTGACCGATTGACTAACGTTAGGCCTATGGAAGTCATTTCAAGCAACCGTCACCAAGATGTGACTTACTTGGGCACAATTGTGTGTTTTTCTAATAAAATCCTTTAGAATGTTTAACACCGAAATTTCAATATCTCATATAAAGACAACTATACGAATATTTTTTTAATACTTTGACTGGTAGCCCACCCCACCCTACCCACCTACTTGTTGCTATCATAGACCTGTATTAAGTATTGCAACGACAACGACACATGTACGCCTATCATCTTGTCTTAATGGATTTTAACCCTTTCATGAGGATGCCACCAAAGCCGGCCTCTACAGTGATCTGGAGGATGTTAATTTGCAGGTCAAGAGAAGATCGTTTTTGAAAATTCACGACTGAAATGACTGGCTCGATAATTGAGCCAGTCATTCCAATAGTAACTCTTCAAAACAGTCGTCTATTGGCCTGCAAATAGGCACTCAATAACCAAATATTTTTTTATATTCTTGACTCAATTTAGGTAATACACGGTTAATAAATTACGAGGACGACGATAATGTACCATGTCTGTTTAACCTTTCCCGTATTGTATTATAGTATCATTCACATTTGTTGCATTCGAGATAGGGTAAAAATTACAGACTTGTTACAGACAGTCTTGAGGCGTACTATGTGTGTGGTAAATTTCAAAACAAAAGCATGCATAATAATAGTGTAGAGGGCGCAAAAGTAGACAGAGTTCGCTAACAGTAATGTATCCATCTAAAAATAAAGGCTTGGCTTCTTCGAAACTACACCTCTAATGTAACAAGTACACATACCGATGCAAGGCATCAATGGTAAATAGCGTGCCCGGAGGTTATTATAATTCTGAGAATAAACTCAACTGTTTCATAAAAGAATGAAGTTATATAAAGCCACTCATGGCAAAAATATACGCGGACAATAAACACAAAAGAAGGAATATTTCTTGCAAAAGGATATGGTCAGTATTAGCTATAGGCTAGGAAAAGCAGCTTATATTTTTCGTCAGTCCAACAAATTGTCCATCCATCCTCTTTCTCCAGGCCAAACTCCTTAACAGAGAGAGGAACAGACAAAATTAAGAGCAGCCAGTGATGATAAAATTGCACTACTGCATCAACAGAGTGTAACAGATCAAATTTGGGTCATTAGGTATCAACAACTTGTAAAGATAAAGAAATCAACAGAACTGGCAACCCAGTCAGTAGAAAATCGTCGCAAGAAGCAGTACAGACCCTGACACCCATTCAAACATATTAAAGAAAAACTGTAAAGGATATTTTAAACCTAAATCTTAAACAGATGTGAAGAGTTTATTACCCGGAAATATATTGGTGAAATATACACTGCAATGCTAGTGAAATGCACAAAGCAAGTATATTTTTGATGCAATACAGGACCCTGATCTGTACCGACAGATAACCTTTTCAATAAAGTTAAGTGGCCAGGATAGAACCAATACCGTGAACCTAGTTTTCTCCAATGAAAATGATATAGTAGAAAACATTCTGACTGAAGACCCAGTGGGAAACAGCCACGACATCGTGATCTGTTTCATTTAGCTATCATATCTATGTCACCTATTAAACGATATCTTTACTGGAAACAGTGACAAACTATTAAATCAAATATTTTTACTCGACAAAAGGCCAAAATCGGCCTCAACCGTTGTAATGATGATGATCTTGTTGACCATATGTGCAAATGTTAGGGTATTAGCCTGATAAGTCAGGTTCTACCAGTACACGCGGCTAATAATATGGGATATATAAAAATATTTTCACATTACTATAATAAATATTTGGTGGTAGAATTATTATAACATTTCGCACAGCACGAGAACATAGTGAGTTCTACATGGCCTTATGTTCGAAAACTGGCTACAAGGCATGTAGAGATATTCTGGTACCGAATATGATACATTATTGGAATTTGACAATGGTGTGCCACTACTAAATTGCATATGACGAAATTACTGTGTAGTAAACATTTTTTAAACCTTTGATACTTATCTAACCATATGGGTGAACTTCTGGGGTCGAACCTATTGCAAACAGTGTGATACAGAAAAGCGTTGATCTGACAGAATTTGCGCCAATTTTCGGTATGGAATTGTGTACTATGAAATTACGTTCCTGTAGAATTTTTTAAATTCGGAATACAACTAGCATATTTCCTATAAGTATTTGTGGGTGAAAATTCTGGGGGTGAACGTATTGCAGTGAAAACCATGAATTATCCTAAGTTTGCGCTTATTTACGCTATGAAATTTTTAAATCTCACTACGTCGTAAGCTTATGCCTATACCTATCTAAACATATGGGTGATATTCTGAGCCGAACCCATTATGAGCGATATGTCAGGACATATCGACACCTATCTGAATGTGGTGAATGTGAACCAACCATATTACAATGGGGCCATATGGCGAATATGTAACTACATATTACCAAATTACTTGCTGGTAGAATCGTGCAAAAGCAGTAGTACATATTCAGTTATATACAGCGTTATGTAAAAAAAAAGATTACAAACCGAGAACTGAGATTCTAATACTGAATATAGTAAATTGTTGGCATTTGACAACTGTCCGTGGCTACTAAATTGAATATTACGAAATTAGTACGTGGTAGAAATCTCAAGATTCATTACCGTATTCATATCCATATCTAACCATATGGGTGGAATTATGATGCCACACATATTGCGGACAGTAGGCTATTGAAAACCACAGGTCTGCCAACATTGGAACAAATTTATGCAATGAAATCGCATACTACGAAAATACTTCACGTTCAAATTCTTTTAAATTCCCAATGTAACTAGCATATTTAAACTCCTATATGTCTATGTGAGCGAAGTTTTGGAACCGACCATATTACGTAAAGTAGGGCACCGAAAACCACGAATACACCATCATTTAAGCTAAATTTTGCGTATTAAAATTACTTCATTTAGAATTTGTTAGATTCGGAATATAACCAGCTTATTAAAGCTCAAGTCTATGTGGGGTAAATTATGGGACTGAACATACTACAGACAATAGGGCACTGAACACTGTGGTGGTTTATTAATACAATGAACCTTTCCAGTTTAGCTATGCCTCGCCCATCTCTAGCTAAACTCCACCCATACCACTCGAGTTGGGATCGATGGATTTCTGAACTACTAGACCATAAATTTCAAGAAAACTATGCAGGTAACCCCTGGAATATTTTGACACTAAATTGACTGGGTCCTGTTGCTGCCTATGGCATCAACAGCGGCCAGTCAAATTACTTTCAAAATATTCAACAGCATTTTTATTAAATAACAAAAACATACAATTCGTACAAAGTGTCAGATTATTAAGCATTTAAGATGGACTAAATCGAGTCAGCCATATCGTCATTATTATGACGTTATCCTACGTGTCACTTAATTAATTACGACATCATCTGATGTAATATGATGGATAGACAACCTGAAAAGGCCTATTAGTAAGTGGTATTAATTACCCTCGCTCCGTCAGAGGATGAGTGTATTGTATTCGGGTCTATGTGCGTTCGGGATGGCAAGGGTCTACAATCTATGATTGGCCTTGTTAAAATATGTGACCTATAAATACGGGTGCTCTCTTAATACAAGTGGTCCATATTGTGTGGACCACGCATTAACAAGTGGTATTAGCCCTGTAATGCTCAATTTGCTCATTCCAATTTCAATAAAGGCGTCCATTTCTAGGTATGCCATGCCTATTTCTACCTAAGCTCCACCCATTTTTTGCGTGTTGGAATCGCTGTCTATATATATGCTGAATAGTGAATTCCCAGACATCCAATTTCAAGGTAACTATACAGGTAAGCTGATGACTATTTTGAAACTAATTTGACTGGGTGCAACAAAAACCATGAATCGGCATAAATTTGAGCCAAAATTATTTCATGGTAGATAGTTTTAAATCTCACTACTCCGTAAGCGTATGCCTATACCTATCTAAACATATGGGGGACATTCTGGGGCCGAACCCATTATGAGCGATATGCCAGGACATACCGACACCTATCTGAATGTGGTGAATGTGAACCAACCATATTATAATGGAGGCCATACAGCGAATATGTAACTACCTACGATGAGATTATTTGATGGTAGAATTGTGCAAAAGCACTAGTTCATATTGAGTTATATACATCCATATATAAAAAAATTATTACAAATCGAGAACAGACATTCTGATACAGAATATAGTAAATTGTTGGCATTTGACAACTGTCCGTGGCTACTAAGTTGAATATTACGAAATTACTACATGGTAGAAAACTCAAGATTCATTAGCGTGTTCATATCGCTATCTAACCATATCGGTGAAATTGTGTGGCCAAACCTATTGCAGACAGGTAATAGTAGGGCATTGAATGCCTTTATATAACTTCATTTTTTCATGAAACAGTTGAGTTTATTCTCAGAATTATAATAACCTCCGGGCACGCTATTTACCATTGATGCCTTGCATCAATATGTGTACTTGTTAAGATCTTTGGTGATGATCCATAGACGCTCATACATGTACTCCATCTATATAAATCTGTCTAAAAAGGAATACCGAACTCCAAACGTTGACCTTTCGAAGCCGTAAACTCCCCAAACCACCTGTCAAAATTCCAAAATGGCATCCGATAGAACGGACGATGCTAACAGCAGAACAAGTAGTTTACCTTCAAATTCTAATGGTAGCCAAGCAAGTGATGACATAGTTCACTGTGAATTAAAAGGTTGGTTATTTAAAAGAAGCAAATATTCACACACTTGGAAGAAACAATGGTTTCTGCTGAAGAGTAGCGACCTTCTCTACGGTGACAAGCCAGAGGTAAGATGCATCCATAGAATAGATGATACTGATAGAATAGATGATAGAGAAAAATCATAAATAGATCATCATCATTTTCTTAGGACTTAAGCCTTAGGCTTGTCGGCTATATCTTCATTCTAACCCCTCACATAGGTTTACTATGGGACTTCAGTTTGCCACGAAATCTGATTAAAATACTAAATAAAATTATCTATAATGTTTTCTAATCTGTCTACAACATTTTAATAAGTAAGGCAAGCCGCAATACTTCTATGATGCTTTTTTCGCCATACGAAGAAAGCGGTAATATTAAATAACGGAAATAAATGTGAGTTACCACTTTTTGTGAAGGGTAAGAATAAGGATATAGCCAGCTTGTCTTCTAGTATCGGCGATATCTTGCAATTTATACTTCGTCATCAGTATCATTCCAAAAGACCTGTGCCGAGTGACTGTGCTCCGTGATATCACAGGAGTCTGCCGTTTTAGATACGACAATGCGAAATAAAAGAATACGAAAACACGGTAGCACTATATACTACTATAGTAGTATATAGTGCTACCGTGTTTTCGTATTTTTTTATTTCACGTTTTCATATCTAAAACGGCAGACTCCTGTGGTGATATACCCAGAGGCATTTGAAGTTTACCATCCTATTTCACATTATTACTATGTTTCCTATATTACTACTATATATATAATACACAAGGTGGTCAATGACGATCACGGAAACACAGTACGCATGAACAAATATAAAGCTAAAATCTTAGTTCTAAGCCTCTCCATTAGGGATGATAGCAGTGTGCCATGTCTGTTAGAGCTGTCTAACACATTGACTCTGGTTTTGCATCACTGCTACAGTCGTTAACGGCTCCAGCTCAAATTGGGCCTGTGTCCTCAGTCATCCCCCAAGGTAGCATGCTGGGAACGGCATTGCTGATCTGCTATATTAATAAATGACATGCCTGAAGCAGTATTAAGCAGCACGATAAAACTGTTCGCCAATGATACCAGTCTCTTCTCAAAGATAACTTCAGGCCATCTATAAAAAAGATTTTGTTTCCTGCAAACCGGGTGTGGAAAAAAACTTCATTAGGGAGGGAGGGCATTTTTCTTTTCAATTATGAATTTGTTTTAAAAAGGTCATAAATATTTGTTTTTCAGATATTTGACTAGGTGTCCATTAAATATGGTTGTAATTGCCAAATTTGTGTGTGTTTCGTGACACAATTAGCAAAAGGGATTCACATTGCATACAAATGGCATTAAAAACATTGTAATTTGTATAGTTTTACAAATGTATGCATGTTGTAACATTTGTGCTGGGTAGAAAAAAATGTTTTATTCCCAGCCTGGTGAAAAAAAAGAAAAATTTCACCCGAGAGGTTTACAGGAAACAAAACTATTTTTTATTCTGGCCTCAGATGAGGATCATGAGAAACTACAGACAGACCTCAACGATCTGAAAGACTGGTCAGATATTTGGCAGTTACTTTTTAACGCATCCTGGTGCAAAACCATGTATTTGGTTAGATTCAATACGAAGCAACCTTACAGTATGCAAGAAAATAGTCAAAGCGTATTACTCGAAGAAACCATCTGTGAAAAAGATATTGGTGTTTTTGTTGACAAATCAATGGACTGACGTTCAACAATCATTCAGAGACAGCAGTCAACAAAGGCAACAAAATAGTTGGGATGATTAGAAGATCGTTTAACTTCCTGGATCCTGTCACATTTGTATTGCTCTACAAAAGTCTTGTTTGACTCCATCTAGAATGCGCAAACATAGTATGGTCTCCTCTTCATAAAAAAGAGGTGCAGCTACTTGAAAATGTTCAGCGACAAGCAACAAAAATTATTCCAGGGCTAAGTGACATACCATAGGAAGACAGACTGACAATGCACCTAATCAATTCAGCTTTTATGCACCACCTCCTCATCGATGCTGTGGGCTAAGGCACACTTATCATGCTACCCAAGCCAAAGAATCCACCTTCCCCCCCCCCAGCCAATCTGCCGGCCATTGTGCTCATGTCAAAGTGGCTTCAAGCATGAACGCAGCTGCGCAGACATTGTATGGGCTCACCACATGCTTGTGGCAGTAGTCATATCGTTAGTCATACTGATATGATTTTGCTGACCGTACGAGGTGACCTCAAGAAAGCAGTACCCGTAAACTCGAGTCAAGAATGGACCTGAGGAAGCTAAGGATTTCGGCTGAGGACAAGACTCGGTGGCCAAAAGCGAAGAAGGACTTATTGCAGCTGTAGGATGTTTCTACTACTACAGCCGCAGAATACAATAATCATACATACAGACTGAGAATGCTTAAACTACCAAGATTAGTATATAGATGGCTATGCGGGGACCATATCGAGGCATACAAATACACGCACGATATGTACAATGTCAATCGGGAGAAATTACTGCCATCAGGTGTAGGTGATCGCATAAGATGCAGCAGCTACAAGCTCACCAAACAGCATTTTTGCAGTGATACCAGGAAGCGTTTCCTTAGCATACGAGTAAATAATCATTGGAACAGCTTACCTGACCGTATAGTATTAGTATCAGCGCCAACACTCAACACGCTTAAATGAAGGCTTGATAAGCACTATCCTAAGAGCACCATTATTTGAAGCTAATTTTTGTTAATGGAGCAGTCTGAGCATTTTCAAAACTGTTCGCATTTTAAATATGACGCTGACATATCACTGTTTTGTAATAAAACAGCTTCTGTGCCTCCATTGTAACCCAAGAACACTAAGCAAATGTGAAATTTGTTTCATTTATTGGCATTTTAGGCTTTTTGTATGCTATTTTGTGCATTGTCACAGTGTTTGGCAGCCTTGAATTCCCAGATAGCTTGTAAACTTTGATGGAGGTTAGAAACTTTATTGCTAGATACTAGCAAGATTTTACATTTAAATTCCCTGTAGAGAATACTTAAAATAATCGATCTTGGCCCATCCTGTAGTTAAGTAATTTAACAAATTCAAAACAGGTATTCCAGTCACACTTTCATTTTAAGGGTCTGTACTTTCTTGTGTCATTAGCGAGCTTGGTCGATAGACCCTACACTATGCACTTCTTTACAGCGATTGTGCAACTGACTCTAGGACATGGATGATGAATGCTAGCGATGTATCATCAAGAGCAGTCACTGCTATGCTAAATTAATTATCTGCTTTCCTTATTATATAGTTCTATACTAACTCGAGTTCTAACATAACTATAGGACAGATCCTAAAGATTAAAAAACCTTAGACCATGCTTGGACATTAGAAAATTTCCATTCACACTGCGATGCACAGACCAGTGAAACAGTTTACTAGAATGTATGATCAGTGCAGAAACAGTAAAATCTTTTGAAAATAAATTAGACAAATTGAAAGACCACCCATTAAAATTTGATTATGAAACCGATCCTAGATATACGTCAATCAGGATAAATTATAGAACCATATTAGATATTAATCAAAATGACCTGACATTAGAGGCGGTATTTTAGGTTTTTAGGCTTAGCATATCTTATAATGTTATATTTTGGGATTGCTTAACCCTAATGGAACACAATTTGATCTGAAAGATGCATATTTCTCCTTCGATCAATACTCACCATTCTATTACTTCTGATACAAGCTAGCCTGGATAGCTGGCCCTAGGACTATAGACTTAGTAAGCTTTACTGACTCCTGGAACCGGGTACTCGGCTCCCAACTGCCGAGTACCCACTTGCCATTAAGCTCATTCTTGTTTGCATAGCAACAAGAGCTACATGCTTTTTTGTGCAGTTTGAGTCTTGAGTTAATTTAAGTCTTTTTCTGTGTAATTGTGCTAGCTTTGTGCGCTCTCTAAAGAATATATTGGATTACCATGGATGGAGCCGATGATAACCAGGTTGTATAATTCCATGTTATTCCATAGTTAAAAGACTTAGGTCTTCAAAATATTGTCTGTGTTGCATGTTCCAATTTCTGACCCCGAAGAATCTGGGACGTGTGTTAACAACGAAATATGCCAGATTGATCGCCTTCCTTTAAACCCCAACAGGTGATCGGTAGATATGAAATAGGTGTTGACTTTACAGTGTTTTAACACGAAAATTGGTTGGCGTCGTTCTCCGTAAGATCCGAGCGTCTGCGTTCTATTCCTGTTTCGTTCCACTTGCTTATTGTAGGTTTGTGCTTATTTATAGGCCAAGCCAGCCCTGCCATAATGTGACGAGTGCCATAAATTTGTGAGGTTTCTGTTCAAGGACCATGTCTGTTTCCGTTGTACCAAATGTAATCTTGACAGTAGGTGTAACGTTTGTGCAGTGTGGTCGTCCAACATGATGGTTAAGTTCCTTGCCCAGAAGGACTTGGCAGGGTCTGATGCGGGGTCAGGCGGTCCGAAAGCAAATCGTGGCGCGTCCGTTTCGGCCCTTGGGGGCATTCCACGTTGCAACCGGAGGTGGCGGAGATGGCACCGCTGGCGTGGTCTGGTCCTGCTATGCAAGGCTTCTTGCATAGCGTTCTGCCAACGCTGGTATCGTCCCTGCTACCAAAAGTTGTAGGGCAGTCTCTTCCCGTGTTTGGTTCTGGACTGGCCACCGAGAGAGCCGTCTCGTATGGCCCCCGTGGCAGTCCTGTCGGGCGCTGACCTGATGGGCTCGGTCTCTCTGCGGCCACCTCTAGTGACGACTCTTCAGGGGTCTGAAGATGAGGAAGCCGAGGAGAGATTGCTGCGGCCTGTGATGCCGCGGGTGGAGAGCATGGAGGCCGATTCCGTCCTGGACGGAACCGTCCTCCATCTGTCTGGCTTGGCGCAAGCTAGGGCAGCGGCTCTGCCCATGGTTGAGGCCACTCCGGTACCGGTCCCGTGATGGTTGGTTGGCGTGGTACTCAGCTATCTCGCCTGGTCCGGCAGTCAGACATGGGGTACCGTTGGCGCCCATATTTGGCCACGGGTCTTCAACCGTTACGGGTCCGCACGGTTTTGCCTGCGGGCCTACTCCATGGACTGGTGTTTTTCATGGGGTGGCGGCGGAACCATACGGTACCGGAGTTCCTGGTATATCAGCAATGACTCCTAGCCGGGGGGCCGTTGCTGGTAGGTCCGTGAACATGTCAACCGCGGAGACAGATTGGTCAGAGGCTCTGGCTTGGTTAGCTAGGGTAGACCCGTCTATGGTTTTGACCACGGCCGAGGAGGATGCACCCCGTCCATCGGTGGCATCGATTAGGACGGGGATCTTGCCCGCAGCCCGGATCCAGTCTATTGCACTGGATCCAAGGTTTATGGAGTTGTTGGATGCTATTTATAGCAAACAACTCCTGACCAACGGCTAGCTTCCTGCGGCCTCCAGGGAGGTGCGGGCGAGGTGTCGTATTCCACAGGGGGAATATGACAGTTATGGTGTTGTCCTGACGGTCACGGAGGATGACCGCTGGGTGTCCAGAGTGCTGGAGCGGGTGGCCCCGCCCAGGCACTGGTGGACAAAGCTCAGGTACACCATGCCGAAGTCATGTCCCTATGTGATGAGGGGGGTGAGGGCAGCAATGAGTGCTGTCAACCACTCTTATCGCCTTCTTCAGTCGGTGTGGGCTGAAGCGGGGCCAGGCCACCCTGTGCCACCTGTGGCGCTTTCATGCGTTAATGACGGCCTGGTGCTGTCTATGGACGCATTGGCAAGGGTGCAAGTGCGTGTGACGAAGTCTAGGAGGCAGATGGTCCTTGACCATATGCGTTCAGCTACTGCCGTTAGGGAGCGTCTTCTTGGGACGCTCCTTACAGGCCCTGGCATCTTTGGTGGCCAAGCGCGGGCCATCTTAGAAGACACGGCCAGCATCGCGCAGAATCAGTTGGCGGTTAATATAGAGCTAGTGTGTCAGGCGCACGCACTAGGGGCTGTAGCCAAGCCGCTAACCAGACAAGTTTCTAAGAAGCAGAAGAAGCACAAAAGCAAGGCGAAAGCTAAGCCTGGTGCTGCTTCTGCTTCTACTGGGTTTTTTCAGCCGCCTCCGGCGAAGAAGGTTGTGGAGGCCCCTACCCTCCCCAATGTTGCTCCTGATCGCCCGAGAGGTGGGAAGTGGAAGAGTAAGTCCTCAAAGGGCAGAAAGAAGGGAGCGGATCGTACCTGAGGGTACGAGGGCTCCCTTCGTATCTGCCTGGACCGCACCTGTGCGACAGGAACAGCGGTGACAGTTAGACTGGCCAAGCCAAGACCAAACTGGTTCTCACTCTCTCGTCAAGAGAAGTGGGGGAGCGGATCGCGAGCCAGACACCCGCATTAGGCGTCAATGCGTCTATAGTGGGTGGAAGGCTCATGCGTTTCGTCGAGGCTTGGCGAGGTGTGACGCCAGACAGTCTGGCCCTGGGATCGTTATCCCAGGGGTACATGCCGGAGGGGTGGGATTTTCCACCACAGAATCTGTCTTTGGCACCTGTCTGGACTCCTGTACCAAGGGAACCAGACAAGTTAGAAGCCATTTAAAACGAAGTGTCAGGTTTGCTTCTGAAGGGAGCAATAAACCAGCAAACCGGAACACTCCAGGCTTCTATTCAAACATGTTCCTTGTTCCCAAGAGCACAGGGGGATGGAGACCCGTACTCAATCTCAGGCCATTAAATTGGTTTATCTATACGCCTCAGTTTCAGATGGAAACTCCGAGGTCGGTAATGTCAGGATTGAGGAAGGGAATGTGGTGTGTATCGATCGATCTGAAAGATGCATATTTCCACATTCCAATGAACAGGAGTTGTCACACGTTTCTGAGATTTGCGGTTCAGAATCAAGTATGGGAGTTTATAGTCCTCCCATTCGGCCTGTCGACAGCTCCACAGGTTTTCACCAGAGTGATCATTGCGGTGACAGCGTTTCTCAGAAAAGAGAACGTGGTGCTTCACACCTACATAGACGATTGGCTGATCAAAGCAGACACATCAGCCAGGTTAGAGGTGGATACTGCTCTGACTCTGAGGCTGGATAGTCAACAAGGAGAAATCCGAGTTGACACCCACTCAATAGTTCATTTATTTAGGGATGTGATTCGATCTCGAGGAGGGCAGGGTGTACCCGTCAGAGCCCAGAGTGGTGTCTCTGTTAGCCATCCTCAAGAGTTTTCGATTGGGAAACCACATTCAGATGCTGGGCATGATGGTCTCCGTGGAGCAGGTAATCCTGTACGCTGCTCTGATGCGAAGACCTATCCAGTTGTATCTGATGTCTCTGTGGAAACAGCGAACAGAACCCCTGTCAAAGCTGGTGCCAGTTTTGGAGCCATTCATCTTGTATGATGGAAAAAGCGCCAGAATCTCCTAGTATGGGTTTCGCTGCACCTACTCCACCCCAGCTGTCCGTGTACACGGATGCATCGCTGGAGGGATGGGGGGGGGGGTCTGCCTGGGAGAACACCAGGTCTCGGGCACATGGACTCTCCAAGAGAGCCAGCTGCATATCAATCTGTTGGAAATGATGGCAGTGGAACTGGCATTGGAAAAGTTTCTTCCAAAAGTCAGGGGCAAGGCGATATTGATACAGTCAGACAACTCAACAGTAGTATCATACATAAATCTCCAAGGCGCACTTGATTCAATGGTGCAGGAGTTACTCGGTTGTTTTGAAAGCAGCTCACATTCCTGGGCGATTGAACATTCTGGCGGATGCTTTGTCTCGGAGACAGAGAATTCTGCCAACAGAATGGTCTCTCAACCCTCCAGTTCTTCACAGGATCTTCGAGCATTGGGGCAAACCCAACATGGACTTGTTTGCCACAAAGGAAAATGCTCACATCATGAGTTATGTCTCGCCGATTCCAGATCCAAATGCCGTCGATACAGACGCTCTGTAAGATTCCGAACATAATCTCCCAGGCCAAGGGACGCTTCCTACACGAGCGTCCCGAAATGTTCAAAATGTGGATGTTATCAAACAACGTTCCACGTCAGAAGGCTTTTCTCGACAAGCTGCGGATTTCATCGCAGCTGCGAGAAGGTCAACATTCAAGTCATATAACAACAAGGTTAACAGATTTGCAGACTGGTGTGAAGGAAAGGGTATTGATACCTTTCAATCCACTATTCAGCAAATAGCAGACTTTCTCCGTGAGCTGTTCTTTTCAGGACTAGGTCCTGTCACAATTACTGGATACAAGTCAGCTTTGGCATCAGTTATCCGTTGTCTAGCCAACAGGGATAGTCCATAGGTGGCCCAGTTGAATGTGATGGTGAAGGGAATGAGCAATCTCCGACCGAGACAACCGGTAGTCATTCCTTAATGTACTGGCCAAGCACCCTTTCGAACCGTTGCGTTCGGCTAGTCTAAAGCATTTGACTCTAAAGGCTTTCTATTGGCAGCTTCCTCAGCTAGAAGGCGCAGTGAGATCCATGCACTTTCAGCCGAGAGGGACCGATTTATTGTCTCCGGAGATGGTCTGCGTCTACTGCCAAGAGCAGAATTTATGTCAAAGAATCAATCTTTGAGATATCCCGGCAAACCGATCATTATACCGAAACTAACTAGGTTTGATCGTGATGTCTGGTGCCCAGTCCATGCTTTGACTAAGTACAAAAAACGGACAGACTCGTTACGGTCGAATGATAGACATCTGTGGATCTGCCATAAGAAGCCATGTGGTGCCGCATCCATGGATTCTATCTCTCATTGGGTAGTCGAATGCATTCAGACTACCCATGAGATTGTGACTGGGCACCAGGTGCAATGCGCAAGGGCACACGATGTTAGAGGAATAGCCACCTCGACCGCCCTTTACAATGGTGTTCCGTTAGAGGACATCATGGCTGTTGCACAATGGCACTGAGTCCTCTTTCACGGATTACTATATGAGGGATGTGTCAGACTCAGCCAATCCACTCGCTTTAGCTGTTTTTAAACGATAGTTATACGACCACACTGCTCTTCTCCCTTTTTTTGGCATTTGTAAGAAAGATTTAAGAAGCAGACATGGTCGAGTGAGAGGATGTCAACCAGATTGTGTCACTGATGGCTGGACGAGTGAATGGTTGGAGGCTCCACGTCTGAAATACAAATATCATGAGGTAATTCAAGATTGAGAGTTTTTTGTATTATGTTTATATATCATGTTCATTCATCTTATATATTCATGCTCATTCCCAGGCTAATATATGGAAAGAGCAGTTAACCCTCTTGGCATATTTATGTTTCAGGCGAGATGCATGTTCGTGAGTTCTCTCCCTTTTCTTAGGAGAAAAAAGGGGGGTGGGCAGTGATGCGAATGTGATTCGGTTCCGTTAACTTGATGGTCCTTTTAGGTCTCGATTAATCAAGTTTAAGTCTAGCTCTTTCTCCAAGGGGCAAAAGTAGCAATTGATGGCTTGCCCCTTCCCACCAGGTTACTGTCTAAATCTGGTGTATATCAGAAGTAATAGAATGGTGAGTATTGATCGAAGGAGAATCAAGGAAATTTCAATTTCCCTTTCTCCGAGATCTAACAATACTCACCATTCTATTATGGACCCAGCCTCCCATCCCCACGGAGGCAAGCCATGGGTATCTCTTGTTTGGTGGCTATGCAAACAATATGAGCTTCATGGCAAACGGGTACTCGGCAGTTGGGAGCCGAGTACCCGGTTCCAGGAGTCGGTAAAGCTTACTGAGTCTATAGTCCTAGGGCCAGCTATTCAGTCTAGATTGTATCAGAGGTAATAGAATGGTGAGTATTGTTAGATCTCGGAGAAAGGGAAATTGAAATTTCCTTCATTCCACATTCCAATGAACACGAGCTGTCACAGGTTTCTGCGATTCACGTTTCAGAATCGTGTCTGGGAGTTTGTAATGCTCCCATTTGGCCTGTCGATGGCTCCAAGGGTTTTCACCAGAGTGGTCCTAGCGGTGACAATGTTTTTCAGAAAAGAGAACGTGCCGCTTCACATCTACATGGAGGATTGGCTTAGCAAGGCGGACACACCAACCAGGTTAGAGTTGGAAACGACTCTTACTCTGAAATTGCAGGGAGAAATCTGAATTGACACCAACTATTTGGGGATGCGATTCAACCTGGAGAAGGGCATGGTTTATCCAGCAGAGCCATGCCTCGGCTCGTTGCACGCTATTCTCCAGAATTTTCGAGTGGGAAAACATATTCAGACACGGATGTTTCTTCAGATGCTGGACATGATGGTCTCCATGGAGCAGGTGATCCAGTAACCTGCTCTATAGCGAAGACCTATCCAGTTGTGTCTGATGTCTCTGTGGAAACAGAGAACAGACCTATCAAAACCCATACCTGTTTTGGAGCCGATTATGTCACATCTTGCATGGTGGAAGGAGCGCCAGAATCTCCTAGTAGGAGTTTCGCTTCACACCCCCACCCCCCCACCCCCCCCAGCTGTCCATGTACACGGATGCATCGCTGGAGGGGTGGGGGAATGCCTGGGAGAACAAAATGTCTCAGGCACATGGACTCTGGAGTCAGCTGCATATCAATCAGTGGGACTGGCACTGGAGAGATTTCTTCCAGAAGTCAGGGGCAAAGTGATATTGATACGGTCGGACAATTCGACAGTGGTATCATACATAAATCGCCATGGCGGGACCAGGTTTCCCACACTTGTTCAATGGTGCAGGAATTACTCGGTCATCTTGAAAGCAGCTCACATCCCTGGGCGATTGAACATTCTGGCGGATGCTTTGTCTCGCAGACAGAGAATTCCGTCGACAGAATGGTCTTTCAACCCTCCTTTACAAGTCCACATTGGGTTTGCACCAATGCTCGAAGATCCTTTGTAGAACCTACAAAGGATCTTTGAGCATTGAAGCAAACCCAACGCGGACTTGTTCGCCACAAAAGAAAATGCACAAATCATTTTCTTATGTCTCGCCGATTCCAGATCCAAATGTCATCGATACAGGTAAGCTGGAAAGGGATGCACGCGTACGCGGTGTTGGTGAAAATTCGAGAGGAATTTTGCCTGGTCCTATTTATGGTACCATTTTGGCCCAGCAGGACGGGATTCATGGATCTTCAGGAACTATTGGTGGACAGTCCGGTGCAGGTGCCCGAAATTCCGAACATAATCTCTCAGGCCAAGGGCAGCTTCCTACGACTCTATGGTCAGATGATGGGCATCTGTGGATCTGCCATAAGAAGTCTTATGGCGCAGCATCCATGGATACCATATGTCGTTGGGTAGTTGAATGCATTCAGACTACCCACGAAATCGCGACTGGTCACCAGGTACAATGCGCCAGCGCTCATGATGTCAGAGGAATAGCTGCCTCGACTGCCCTATACAATGGTGTCTCGTTAGAGGACATCATGGCTGTTGCACAATGGCACTGTGAGTCCTCATTCACGGACTACTATATGAGGGATATATCAGACTCAGCCAATCCACTTGCCGTGGCAGTATTGAACGCTATATAATGGACCATACTGATCATTCTCCTTTGGTAGCATATTGCTAATTAGAGATTGACAGACATGGTCAGTGAGAGGATATCAACCAGTAAAGTCATGATAGGCCATGGTGTGATAGTTGCGGCGTGGTGTCATAAGGTAATCCAAGTTTGATTGTTTTTTGTAATATTATGTTTATATATCATATTCATTCATCCTATATAGTCATGCTCATTCCCAGGCTATTGTGTGTCAAGAACTGTTAACTAGGGCTGCGCGGTTTGGCTTACAGCCATATCGGTTTCGATATGACTTTTCATATCGGTTTTAACCGAATATCGGTTTTATGGACATGAAACAAAAAATTTAAATGATAAAAATTAGCACGAAAACAGAACGTATTTTCACGCCCCGATACATTCGTAACGTTTTACGCCTTTAAAGCTTAATATACCTTATAATATCCATCATCGCGGGAGTGAAATTATTAATTAGACCGCCTAAATATTACGCACAGTTAAATAAACATCGTTTATTTTGTCAAAATTAATGATAAATCAGCAAAACAGGTTGCGAAAAGACGTAAATCACGTGATTGTAATTAATTATGATGTAATTATCTCCCTTTCTTCTTTCATTTCCAATTCGGCCCGAGGACGAAATCATGCCTTGAAGAAAATATTAACTGTAATATTGCGAATTTCATAAGTTAATATGATATTGTGTATAGAAGATACCGTTTTAAAAACGGTTTGAGTAATAATTTTAAAAAAATTATATCCTAATCAGCAAAATGTATTCAGCATTATATTTATTGGCGAGATTTTGATGCATTCTGGAGATTTAGTGTTGGGACGACTTTGCATTATGTTAATTAGCCGGTGACGTAAATAAAATGGATGCCGTTGTTTAGAACTGTTTTCCCCGATACAAATTTTAATGACAAATTCCCACATTAGTATTGTGTTATATATTGCAAATTTATCTGAGACTACCAGAGAAAAGACAAGTGGATATTTATTTAATTAATTCGCTGCTTGATTTCTCTCGGCGTGCAGCGAGTTACATGGAGTTACACAATATGCGCAATTGGGGCCACGTTCAATTATTAGTTGCCCCGAACATAGCTTAATGGAAAGTATGGCCATTATTATTCATTACGATTTTCATGCTCGTTAGTATCTTTTATTTTTAACAATCCTGATATGAAAAACCGAAAATATGTTCATATTCGGTTTTTCGATATTTATTTTTTATAATCGGTTATGAAACCGTCAGTGCAGGATATCGGTTTTAAATATGGTATCGGTATATCGCGCAGCCCTACTGTTAACCCTCTTGGCATACTTGTCTTTCAGACGAGATGCATGTTCTGGTGTTATCAATAAGTAATGTAATGGTAAGTATTGATAGAAGGAAATTTCAATTTCCCTTTCTCCGAGATCTAACAATAACCATTTTTTTTGTATTGCACTTGAAAATACATACTAGTAATAATTATATTATCTTTAATATATTTTTGTAAAGTATGAACACATTTAGAAAAAATTAGTTTGGAACCTTAAAGTGAAATCAACATGGTATCCTCCCAAGGCAAGGCCTATGGTGTGGTGGACCCTTGACATATAGCATTTAATATGTGTAAGTAGGCGTTGCCTATAAGCGAATGCAGGGATTATTTATTGTTTAAATATATAGGATGAATTTGTATATGGTAGGGTTGGGCGATTTTTCGATATTTTCATCAATATCGCGAAATACCGAAATCGTCATAATTTCAAAAAATTGTAAATATCATCAATACCGACAGGACGATATTGCACTTTTAACTGTGAGCATAATATAAATAACTACGTTAGAAATGTCATACTCTTACCTCTATTCAGTCCAGTAATAGTCTTTAAGTAATAATCCAGTCTTTGTCTAAGGTAATATAAACTCAATAAACTCCAAAATAATCTGTGTTCATTTAATTCATGGTTTGTTTGCGCTAATAAAATGATTTAAAGTACAAAATAATCCTTTGTTGTTCACTTTTCATAATTACATAAATAGACGATGCCATGTTTTTTCTTGCCTCATTCTGAGTGTTAGTCAGTGGGGAATACCATTTGCACTACCCACATTCCAATCTTATGACGTCATTACTACAGGTCAAGCTATTTATCCATTAGTCATTGATCTGCATGGTTAAACATTCTTCTGACCGTGAAAGATTTAAACTTTAAAACTTTTTAGGTCGATAGGAAACCACACACACTTAATTCCTTATCAATACCACAGCTTGGAACGGTGAATGAGGGGAAGTTAATCTCTTGCTTTACCGTTATACGTTTTTATGTAACTTTATACAATATATTTAGCATTTTTAAACGAATCAGATCAAAATTCATTCCACATATAACATTACAGATTTATTCTAAGTGTGAAACAGCCTTAAAATAAATAATTTAGGCCTAATTATTTCCAGTCTTCGATCTGTTGTGGCAGTTTTGGTTGCAGTGTTAACTGGGTTAATTTCACACATCCCGGCTACGCCTTGAGATCAATGGATAGGACCGCTAAGTAGTGAGCGAATTTGAATAGGTCTACAATGGGGCAAATTAGTATTTAATATTACAGACCAAATAAAATCTGATATAATTGTTTCCAGTCTTCACGCTGGTTCTCGTTCAAAATCATAGTGTTATTTTATTAATTTGCATCGTCTACGCTAGCAGTGGGCGTGATAACAGCTGTCGAAATTCTGCAGTGTGAATTCTGATTGGCTCAAGTATGATACGGCGGCCAATCAGATTTCGCTCTGCTGAATTCCTGTCTGCGCAATGAAGTTAATGCGTATTCCTTGCTCAATCTTTTGACAGTTGTCATGAGGTAAAGATAACACAAAATACAACACAAGAACAGAAGAAAATCCTTTATTTTTCTTATTTGTGATGAATACGGTTAGTTGCATGACATTCGTTGCTTTAAACTGTATATTGAAGGGTGTCAAAGTGTGGAATTTCGTGTATTAAATATGCGGAAATGGTAATCATGGCGATCTCAATTTACGGTTTCAATGCAACAAATTTAATCAAAATAACTTGTAGACACCACCAATTTGAAATGTTATTCTATGTTTACACCCTAACTCCACACCCCACCCAAATGACGATATATCGTGATACCGCGGTATTTTAATGAGATACCGATATCGTCATGCCTTGAGCAATATCGCCCAACCCTAGTATATGGTCGAAATGTCCTAAATACGTATATCCATGTATAGTGCATTTGAAGCAAATTTTCAATCGTGCTTGGAGGGCATTCTGGATATTCACAATGGTATTTAGGCCTATTATTATCAATATCCGCCAGAATAGTTGCATCTTTGATGTAAGGCATTTAGTTGCAGCAGTAGTTATGAAATTTATAGCGATGTACAATGTAGTTCTCCTCGCCATTGCGCGAAATATAAACAACAACGTTCATAGTAATATGTTCGGGCGGTCTTGGGTCGTACTCGCTGGGCCGAAGGGGGTTTTCTCCTTAAAAAGAAGACAAGAAATTCTTCATAAATAATCAGAGCAAATTGCAGCTTTTTATTATGGCTAAATTCAGTTCAGTGCCTATTCAGTAGCTATATTAATATACTTACTGTAGATCTATATATGATCAACTGTATTACATTTAATTACTTATTAAATAAATTCATAATCATCTTTGAGACTGAATATTCTAAAATTAAACAGATAACTATATGTGAAAATCATATAAACTAGCTTTCTCAATTCGTTTGAATGCATAAGCCTAATAATACATGTATATATAAAATAAATTGATGGATGCAAAACACACCAAAATCAGTCGGTGTCAACCAAGGGAGACAACTCAGACTAGACAAATTTAGTTCTATTCAGGGGAGATAATTTGATCTGGACTGAATTAGAAACGTAAATCAAATGCTTGTTTGTTTTCACTTCAATTAATCCAAATTAGATAAATCTTTGGTAAATGTTTTCAATGTTAAGTCTAAATAAATCATAGTTGATTGGAGGGAATTATAAAATATTTTCTTCAATTAACTTGATTGTCTGTAAATTGTGAAATCCATGAATAATTCATTTCACTTCCAAAACGTGATATTTGCATCCATACACAAGGGGAGACTACTATGTTTAATGGCATAAACATCAAATGCATACAGTTCGTAAAATCACATAGTTATTAATCAAAGATATGTGAAAAATTATAAAGTTTAATATAAAAATTACACACTATAAAAATGGTAAATGGCTCCTGTTATCAACAGCGTCCAAAATATCTTAATGAATTATGGACAGAACATTTGTTGACTTCCAAATAATTATAGCTTCAGCAAATGCAAGTATACTAAACTGAAAAATCAGCATATAAAAATTTGGTTAAAGATGCTTGCATTTTAAATATACAAAGTTATCAAATAGCTTACTGGTGACTTCTGATAATTTGTACTCTGTGCTATAATCATTCTTCAGTTCAAAATATAGCTAGAAACCAAACAAATGAATTAGAAATAATTTTGACTTTCTAAAGGCTGTTGATACAGTTAGTCTTTTACTTTATGATACAAATTGACTATGGCTTACCTTAAAAAGAAGACAAGAAATTCTTCGTAAATAATCAGAGCAAACTGCAACTTTTTGTTATGGCTAAATTCAGTTCAGTGCAGTGCTCCACAAGAAATTTCTTGCTTATAAAGGTTCCAAATTATCTCAGCTAAAGTTGGATTCAGTGTAATTGGCTCATCTTGTCTGGCAGTTGATTTGTCATTGGACAGTGGACTTAGGCTAATTGTTAAGTTAACTGCCTGGCTTTTGTAAATAACATTTATCAACATTTAATTAAATCTTATCAGGTGTTCAGTTTCGTCACATTGCATAATTTTACATAATGTCAGGAGTGGAATTTCAGGAGAACTTTTGACATTGTATTTTCTGCATAATGACATAAGCTTATATTTATAAATTGACTGCTCCCAAAACACAATGAAAATCTGATCTGTGAGAGTACAATGAAGCATAGAACATGATTTGAGACAATATGAAGATAATGCCTTGTGTATGATAACACCAGCCCATTTGCGGGAAGATAAAAGATAAGTTTCATATAGAAATATTATGGTTGCCAGTATTTATATAATAAATTGTACATTAACTGCAAACTATTATTTTACTAAAGAACTACAAAATTCTTAATAATAGATAGGAATATCAAAGTTATCCAGATTTATGTAATAAAATGGACAATGTATTGAATAAGCCATGTGTTAGTAAAACGCTGCCCTGTATAATAAATAACATTAGATTTGTGCATGAGCGACTCAGGAATTTAGTGAAAGACTTCTAAGTACTGTTAAGATGTACTTATTTCAGATAATAGGTAGCCATGTTGTCAGTGTTTTTGTCATAAACTGAACACTGTTTACTAATGACCACAATCAAAAGAATCTAAACAAAGGGGCTAGCTTAACAAAATGCATGTGCCTAAAAGAATCTAAGCCATTGCCAATAGTCTGTTATATCTATACAAAATTTAAAGAATCTTGAATCATTTCTATTTGCTTTTCAAACAAAAAATTTAAACAGTAAAGTTATAATTACTATCTGTTTACAAGCCATCTCAAAATAAAAATATATCAATAATTAATGTCTATATACAACATAATCAAAAATCAATATCAAAATTTATTTACATGTATATTTCATACCCCATAGTAACACTGACATCATAGAGAAATATTGTCTGCTAGGATTTTCAAATCAGGTGTATCCAGACATAGGTTACAAAAAAACCAGGAATAATTGCATGTCTGCGAGTAAATACGTGAATCCATCAGAGTGCAAAAGACATGGTACCAGGCCTTAAATTTCATGTTACAGCACTAAATGCATATGAAATTGACAACCACAACTTTCAACGGCCATGGGTGACAGTGACTGAGTGTGAAAAATGATAAGCGGACACTTGTTAAAACAAGATGCTGCAGTAACCACAACAGACAAAGCTGATAATGCAAAACAAATGTCACCTCGAACTTGTCGCATACATCGACATACGTACGATGATGGATGGTATTCATGGCTGCCATTTCTAATAAAATGTTAACAAACACGAAATCTTGTCAATCTCACAAAATCCTGTAACTGCAGCGAGACTTTCTAGTTGGCAAGCTTAGATTGGGTCTTGGTTAACGTTAGTCTGCATAAATAGCCGTACCTACATCTGAGATACATATCGGGAACTTATCACGATTGAGTAATATATTCTCTGTATATCGTAAAAATCCATTGTTTTCGTGAATTTCAAACATTGAATCAGTTGGATTTAGACAGCTGTCATGAAAATGTTGTCTGCAAAAATGTAATTATTTGTAAAGTGGGTTAACTTTTGGTTAATAATTCCCAAACGTCACAATTCTTTGTGATTTCAGGCCGCCAGGCATGTAGCTCTTTTATGTTTCCTATATCCATGGCACTAGTATTTTGTCTGAGGCCGGCGAACTGTCTAGACATATTTAAGACTCTGAATTCTTTCCAATTGGAATATTTCGTAAGTATAATGCTTCCCTAAATTAAAAACTCATACGCGCACACAAGTTTCCAGAAAAACACCAAATAATAACAAATATGTGTGAGGGGGTTAGAATATATGTATAAAAATTAGTATATACTAATAATATACTGAGATCATTATGATGATTACTGTATTTTGCGGCTGTAGTAGTAGGAACATCCTACACCTGCAACCAGTCCTGCAGTTTTGCCCACTGTGTCTTGTCCTCAGTCGAAATCCTTAGCTTCCTCAGGTCCATTCATTACTTGACTGCTTTCTTGAGGTCATCTCAACGCACTTAGCAGATTTATGCAATGGTGTCCTCTCCTGGCTTTGTATTTGCTGGCTCAGAGTAGGGCGAATTCCAAGGCTCTGAGCTGCTGTCTCCTCTGGCATCCTTAGTACATGGCCAAACATGGACCATCTTTGCTGGGCGACTTTGACAGACAGTGGTGACGTATTACACATCTTGTATAGTGCATCCTTGGAAATTATACTGTCTGGCCAGCGGTCATCGGTGTCCAGTGATGGTGTGTAGGTGTTTGCGGTGGCAGGCATCAAGTTTGTCTAGAGTTGCCCAGCTGTTACAGTTATACAGCATCAAGGATAAGCAGGTTGCATTGTATAAATGCAGCCTTTTTATCAAGGGCATCTTTGATCTAGGAATCCATAGCTTCCAGAAGGACTGGAAAGCTATGTTCCCCATGGTGCAGCAATGTCAGCAGTACTGCAAAGCAGTGAGCCCAAGATTTTAATTTTCCTCCATGGTTTGTCGCCATGAAGTGGATCGTCATTTTCTTTTTGTTTTGGTTTCATTCATAAAGAGATTCTCAATTTTGTCTGAGGCTGGCGATCTGTCGGGACCATTATAGTACAGCAAATATACTGAAAATTTCCAAATTTATTTTTTTCTCAGAGATAATGCATCTATCTGCTTTCAAGCAAATTTGGCTAAAAAAGGAGTATGATTATAGGCTCAACAACCTCCATTCAGAATTTTGATTCATCAAATTTTTGAGTAAAAATCTTAGATTTTATTCAAAATTCACCGGCAATTGTCAAATTGTTTCTTACTACTTTGAGCAATTTCAAGCAAATTTGGCTCCAGAAATTTCATTCAGAATTTTGATTGGTAAATTTTTCCTTATTTAATGTAAAGAATCATGTATATTTAAATGCACATGTTTTAAATGCTAATGGTCCAGGTGAGCATCACAGGCCTTTAGGATTCTTGCTGTTAATCAGTTATTATTATCCTCTTCATTTCCAAATATATTTAATTTATAAAATTTAATATTTGAGTACTTACTTGAATATACTCCTATATACTTTAATCCTGATCCACATTTATTTGCTTTTTAACATTGCATTAATATTGAACTAGGGCACCATCATTTTCTCTCCTCACGCGATAGTGTGCAATGTCATGTATGTACTGATACTACACATTCTTTATTAGAATCATATGCAATGATTTCTGAACTATGGGAAATGCCTATGTATTTTTAATTGGCTTGAGTATGGTACTATTCATTCGAGCGATAAATTTTCTCAAGATCATTGCAGAAGATACTTTTGCTAAGTACTGGATCTTTAGCCATTTAACCCTCAGAATTGTTCAAGAAATTTCTTATTTTCTCATAGAAAATGTCTGTTTGCGGACCAAGAGAAGTTCATTTTTGAAAATTTGTCAGTACAGTGTAATGACTGGTATGATAATCGGTTATCGAGCCAGTCATTTAAGTGGTAAATTTTCAAATATATTCTTTTGGTCGGCAAATGGATGTTTCTCAAGATCACTGCAGAAGCTGTTTTGGCCAACTTGAGTCTTAAAGGGCTAACAGTCTAGGGTTTTCATGAAATATGTTAATTTTAGCTTAGTGAATGTTTCTGTGCAAGCTCAGAGAAGACTGTTTTTTAAATTGTACCACTGGAATATCTGGCTCTGTTATCAATTCAGTAATTTCACTGGTCAAATTTCAAAGACAGTTTTCTCTTGGCCTGCAAATGGACATGTCTTAAGACCAGTGCAAAGGCTGTTTTGCCCATTAAAGATTAAAATGATTGATTTAAAACATGTCTGTCACGAGTCAGGATAATACGATCTTCTTTAACTAAATGCGTTTTGTTCTTTCCAGCATTCATCAAAACGAATTCCCTTGGAGAGTGCAGAAATCTCAGAGATATATGTTGATAAGCGGCCGCATTCATTTCGTATTAAACCTAAAGACCACAGTAGAAGCTATTATATTCAGGCGGACAGTGAATCATTGCAGAATAACTGGATGCAGGCAATATGTTTTGCCAAGGCTGCGGGTAACCACGGTGACAAATCGGAGGCATGTATAATTCAATAGTAGTGCTGAAGGATCTGTTGTCTATTTTCATAAAAATAAGCAAGCACCAAATTCAATAGCAATAAAGCCAATATATGCGCTACATTATCCTACACAGGAATTGCCGTTATGATGGTGCATATTATTGTGATTATTAACAGTAAATAAAGATTTATCGAAAGTAACTCAGAATATAGGGACATATATGCTCTCATCTGTGTTCACTCTTGCAGGAATGTACAATGTAACAAGTTAACAGGGTTTAACCGTTGAATGGTCAAGTCGGACAAAAATGACCTCTGATGCAGTCTTTTGACAATATACAACTGAAATAATTGGCTCTACCTGAGTTAGCCATTCCAGTTGTAAGTTTACAAAAATAACCTCGGCCTACAGATTGGCGTGCACTAAGCAAGGCCTTGATTTTGTTGACAATTAAAGCATTAATATTACGGCTAGATTACAGCTCAGAAATAACTTATCAGGTTTCCAAGACAAATAATACGCACTGTTGAATATCTTGAATATAGATGGGTTGGAAGACATTCTTCCAAGCAAATTATGTTCAAAATATTCAACAGAACATTTCTTACGTTGTTTTCAAAATTTTATTGACTAACATTTTTCTGTTTGTTTTGGAAACATTCTAACTTATTTATCAGTTGTAGTAGTCTAATATTTAGAGTTGCTAGAACAGAAAGTGGTGGGAGCCGCCGATCCGCGGCTACAGGATGAGAGGTGGCCTGTCAGAACAGTAATTATGCACATACATTCCACACATTCCAACTCGGGATTGTGTCCCGAGAAAATATGCGATGCGTCTAAGCACACAAAATAGCTAACGCTTAAAACATTATCTCGCTGTTGTTATCTGTTAGAAGTAATATGCCAGTTATCAGTAGGTCTGTGGCTAATAACTAGGACATAGCGGGCTATCAGAACAGAGGGTGGTGGTAGCTGTGGATCGCTGATCGGCGGCTACAGGAGGGAGGTTGGCTGTCAGAACAGAGGCGTGATAATGTTGCAGCAAACAAAAACTATAAAACTCCCGTACCCCACTGTCTGGGAGAAACCCCGCATTATTGCCAGTCTCTCTCTGTCTCTGTCCTTTCTGCGGGTTTTTTTTTATGTGTCCCGTTGCTCCTATTTTTTTCTGTCATTGTACCCCTACACTATTTCTGTCATTGTACCCCTACACTAGTGCATACCTTTTTTTCCGAACTAGTTACCATCTAGCTGAGGTCTTTTGAGAGATTTGAACCATATTTTTAAAAATATTTTGACGCTCTTATGAATTGAGCCAACGGGGTACCGATAACTAGCCCACAAATAATGACATTTTTCTTTTATGAATTGTTGTGCAATAATAGCAAACAGATCAAACGGACTGATAATGCACTGATAACTACATCTTGGAATTTTTGACAACAGTCTACAGCAACGCACTGATAACTACATTTTGAAATTATTGACAACAGTCTATAAACATGTATGCTTACTGGTGTTATTGATGGCAATCTGTAGGCATATATTCCCTCTGCTCTGTGATGTGAATAATGCATGCATGGCCGAGATGGCTAATGCATTATTCGTTATATGTCGAATTACACATAAAAATCGCCGGTTCAAATCTTGCTATGTATTATTAGTAAATGTAAACAGTATTGCCCGATAGTAGAGCATGATGGACAACCCCATTGTACCTCAACATGGCCAGATATCAACCACTACGTGGTAGGTCCTACATCGATCTCCCCACTTCGATTAAGCGAAAACATGCCGTGGTTAATGTCCAGAACAATGATGACCACTGTCTTCGCTGGTCTCTCTTGGCTGCTGCTTATCCTGCAGACAGTAATCCCCAGCGGACATTGAAGTATTTAGGGCACTGGGACACCCTTGACTTCAGCGGTGTAGACTCTCCAACCCCTCTCCACCAGCTTAAGCGTGTTGAGCAGCAGAATGGCCTGGCCATTAATGTATTTGGGCATGACAAGGGTGTCTACCCACTGCAGTTGAGTGAGGCTGATCCCGTCATTCCAAGGTCAAATCTGCTGCTTATCGAGAAGGGCGGTAAGCAACACTATGCCTGGATTAAGGACCTGAATCGCCTGTTCTATGATCAGAGTCGGTATAAATGGAGAAAGCACTTCTGCGAGCGGTGTCTCCACTGTTATTCTCACGAAGACCTTCTCATCCAGCACAAACCGGTGCTGCGGCATCAGTGGCAGACCAATGCGCATAAGAATGCCTACAGAGGACAAGAAGATGCTACACTTCACCAACTACCACAATCAACTCAAGGTGCCATTCATCATCTATGTCGACTTTGAAGCCCTAAAACCAAGATTGACGGGCCAGAGGCGAATGCGGCTCAGAGCAGCACACAGAAAACGCAACACCATGAGATCTGTGGGTTCTCATACATCGTGGTCTGCTGTGATGGTATCAGTGAACCACCAGTGCTGTATCGAGGAGAAGATGCAGCTAAACACTTCCTGGATCGATTGGCACGGGAAGAGGAGAAGATAACGGCTGTGCTCGCCCGCCCTAGGCCGATGGAGATGACTAGAGAGGGCTGGCGAGCTCATAAAACTGCGGTCAGTTGCCATACCGGTGGGGGGGGGGGCAGCGCACAATGTGTGTAACCTAAAGCTGCGCCTCAACCCTAAGACCACCACTATCCCGGTCGTGTTCCACAACCTGCATGGGTATGATTCTCACCTCATCATGCAGGCCATCTCCCAAACAGAGGGACAGATCAACTGCATCCCCAACAATATGGAGAAGTACATCTCCTTCAGCCTCCGTCAGCTGCGGTTCATCGACTCGGTCCAGTTCCTACCAGCATCACTTGACAAGCTGGTAGCTAGTTCCACAACGTTCCCACTTACAAAACAGTATGAACCTAACACTGCCAAGCATGAACTCCTGCTCCACAAGGGTGTATCCCCCTATGAGCACATGGAAGGGTGGTACCGTTTCAATGAGACTTCTCTCCCACCTCAAGCTACTTTCTACAGTAAAGTCTCTGGTGAGGGAACATCTGGCAGTGACTACAACCATGCACAGGCTGTCTGGGCCCAGTTCGGCTGCCAGACCATGGGAGACTATGATGGCCTCTATCTGCGGTCTGACACTGCTCCTTGCAGATGTTTTTGAGAACTTCCGGATCACGTGCCTCCAGCAGTATCGTCTGGATCCAGCACACTATTATACAAGCCCAGGGTTGAGCTGGGATGCACTTCTAAGGAAGACAGGTGTGGAGCTGGAGCTCCTCACACTACGACATGCATCTTTTCATAGAGAAAGGACTCAGGGGTGGTGTATCAATGGTCAGTAAACGCTATGCTAAGGCAAACAACCCATACATAGCTGGCTATAATCCACAACAGCTGACAAGCCACATCATGTATCTGGACGCTAACAATCTCTGGTTGGGCAATGAGCCAATACCTACCAACTTGGGGGTTTGAGTGGGTGGAGGACATTGATGTCAAAGAAATTACACAACATCCAGATGATGATGAAAAGGGCTAGATCCTATAGGGTGACCATGAGTACACACAAAAGCTGACATGCACAATGCATACCCGCTGGCACCTGAATGGATGAAGGTGAAGGGAGAGCGGCTGTCAGAGTATCAGTGTGCATTGGGTGAGTCGATAGCGGAGACGGCAGCAGAAAAACTGGTGCCTAACCTGAGAGACATGAAGCTCTACCTCAGCCTGGGTATGAGGTTGAAGAAGGTGCACAGGGTTCTACGCTTCATGGAGCCTTACATCCGACTCAACACAGAGCTCTGTAAGAAGGCCAACAGTGACTGAGAAGGATCTCTACAAGCTGATGAATAACGCTGTCTTTGGTAAGACCACGAAGAACTTGCGCAAGCGAGTGTATGTCAAGCTAGTGCGGTCATCCGAGGAGGACAAGCTTCACCGCCTAATAGCCAAGCCCAACTTCTCCTGGGCGAAGGTGTTCGATGATGATCTAGCTGCTCTCCACATGTACAAGACGAGCCTGCTGCTGAACCGCCCTATCTATGTGGGAATGTCCATCCTGGACCTCTCGAAGCACCTCATGTATGACTTCTACTACAATGAGCTGAAGCAACTATATGGTGCCCACTGTGAGCTCCTGTACACAGACACCGACAGCCTCCTGCTGGAGGTTCAGACAGAGGACATCTACACTGACATGACTGGGGAGTGCGCTCTATGACACAAGCGACTACCCAGTAACACACCCGCTACACAGTACTGCCAACAAGTGGGCAAGATGAAGGATGAGTGTGCTGGGGTTCCAATCCAGGAGTTTGTTGGCCTGCGCTCGAAGATGTACTCCATCAAGCGGTCGGATGAGCAGGAAGTCAAGAAGGCAAAGGGTGTGCGCATAGCTGTGGTTAGACAGATTCGCCATGAGCAGTACAAGGAATGCCTCTTCGAGCGAAAGGTCTTCCACCATGGTATGAACATGAAGTGAGGGTCACCACCTCTACGGGGTCCACCAGACCAAAACAAGCCTCGGCCCCTCAGAGACAAAGCGATGGATCACTCCCGATGGTATTCACACCCTGGGTAGCGTATGAGCATGTAACATCAACCAACACTCAGGGCTCAGTGTGGACACGTAAGCACTCCCGGTGGAGGTCCCTGGGTGTCTGTAGGGATAAGCTGGAGTTCTTCTCATACAAACGGCCGCTTAGGACTGCTCCGCACTCCGTGCTGGCGTGCCAGGTAGTACGGCGTAGGCTGTCCAGCTGTATCCACATACCTGTCAATCTTGTGTAAATCTATCGACCAGTTGGGGTCAGTCACCCGCCTACGTCCACCCTCCAACTCGCGAGGCTCATACAAATACCGAACCAGGGAATCGGACGGAAGTCTGTCCTCCGAGCACAGCTCTTAAACAGAGCATAGTCGTTCTGACTTTTGGGCCACAGAGGATCGCTGAATGGTATTGACAGGCTTCTGTCCTATCAGCCTAGTAACCTCAGCAATGGATCTCTCCACCACAATGGGCAAGCCTCTCATCCATATCCTGGAACGACCGCCCGCTGGGACAACCATCTCCTGAGCATACTGATGTGGGAACAGCCTCTCTGCCAGTGTTCGGTTCCACCGCTCGACGATAGCCTGGGCACGGTGATGTCCCATCTCGCCTCACCTAATCGGCACACCATGTTTCCGCATAAGGGCCGCAGTTTCACCTCTAAACCCCTTACCATCATCCACTGGATGGGGATCTTGCATGTCCTCATAGATACTCTGGAACCCGGCAGCCATCTGACCCACGGAGGTCATGCAGAGAAGCCATCCTATATAGCACGTCTTAAATGTTCGGCAGCTCAGATAACTGCGAGTGCTATCGCAACATACGTGAGCCATGGACCGGCAACGCCAAAGAATGTGCCTACCCCTAAGGCAATGGCAGGAATAGCCTCAGAGATCTTGTCAACTCCATGGAGAGCATTGTTGGCGATTTTGCGGACCGTCTCACCAGCCTCTGTCGTGAACAGTGCAATCAGAGCCCCAATTGCCGCTAGTGGGCCAAGAGAGCCCTTCACATAGGTATGATAATTTCCCTTGGCTCGGTGGATTAGTCGGCGCGATTATGGCTCTACATCATCACCATCATAGTCCTCATCATAGGTGTTCTCATCATAGGCATCCTCATCATAGGCATCCTCATCATTGTCGTCGTCTTCATCATAGTCATCCTCATCATAGTCCTCAACTGTATCCTCAAAAGCTTCTGGTTCATACATTACTTCTAGATCCTGCTGACTATATAGTGAATTTAAATCACCTGTGTAGACGTGGCATCTGCAATCTTGAATGCAGGTGTGTTTGCATTGGCGAACTGGGGTCTCAGCTTCGCTGACTATAAGGAGGCAGAAGTAGTGAGAAAACATCATAACCAGGCGATGGAGAGGCTGTTTAAGAAGTTTGAGTACAGCAAGGCACTCAAGCATATGCATCAAAGGGAGGCACGCCGATGGCAACAAAAGGCTCAAGCCACTCAGAACATCCACGAGGCCGATGAGAGTCTCGATGAGTACTATGAGGCTGTAAAGCTCTCCGAGCCGACGCTCGACTATGAGGCATCAGGAGGTCAGAAGACTGCCGAGGCCATAGTAGTAGTGGCTGCTATAGCAGCGGTGGTAGCTGGGACAGCTGCTGGAGTTATGCTCTATGCGCCTTCAAGCTGAACACCAGTGGTGTGTGATACACTAACCTTTGCATAGCCAAAGTATAGCACCATTACTCAGATTAGGTGAGCGCCCCCTCGCTCTCCGAACACATTCCCACTATGAAAGCTGAGCTAGTTGCCATGGTTAGGTGGGATGCCCCTTCCTCCGAGGTGGCACTAACCTTCGAGCGCTGACTCGAGATCCTCGTGGCCACTGGTCAGGCGGAGTAGGGCATATGACTTCATTTTCTGTCGATAGAGACAGCAATCATCCAGATCACTCGCCTCACCGCGTACGTTGGTTCCAGCCACCACAAGTTTGAAGTGGTCTAGCTCCCCCACCTCCTGGACCAAGTTTCTGAACCAAGACTGCTACAGCTACGCAATCCGAGGCACCTCGTTGCAATGTCAACTCTAGACGCTGGTTAGCCGTGGCCTGGACCTGTTGGTGCTCTCGCTCTACATGTAGGATTAGTTGTCTAGAGTCCACACATTTTAGTTCCTGGTCATTCTCATCATGCCAGACCTGAAGTCGTGGAGAGGTCATCGTTACTCCATCAAGATGTTCGGTGTACACCCGGAGGAACAGCGTGTCCTGCATCAAGGCCGGGTTCACGTGTGTGTTCTCGAGGAGGGAGAGGAGTGGCACCGCGAATTCTGTGAAGCCTTCATTACATCCGGCGGCATAGTACCCTTTCCCATTCGTGTAATTGGAATGTCCACGTGCCGGTGAAGCCATGATCCGCTACTCATCATTCACATAGGTGGTGACCAGGGTGTTGTTGCTCAACATAATCTCCAACCTACTCACCACCTGTGGGATCTCTACCTCCTTCGCCGCTGTGCTCTTGGTCTTAAACTTGAGCATCATGCTCCTAATCTCATGCATCTGTCCCGAGAGGGCAAAGTCGATGAACTTCCCCGCTGTGGATAAAGGGTTTGCATCATGGATACTAGGTCGAATGACTGTCGGACAGTCCTTCCGAGGATCAGTGTTCAACTGCCCCATCTGGCTGCTGTACATACTGCTGCATGTTTAAACGTCTGTATATACAGGTTTTAAATGGCGATGTTTGGTAAAGTTCTCCAGCAGATTGTCTTTGCAGGGAAGAAACCAGTGCAACCCTCCAAGATGAAACCAGTACAGCTGCCAAATGACAGGGTCCGACGACTACTTTGTGACGTTAACATTATCCACGAGCGAGCCAAGGTCCCACCTCCGTCTGATGCAGAGATACTGACTGCCATAGAGGAGACCATGCCGGCCCGCAGTACAAAGATTGCTCTCCCCAGGACACCCACTAAGAGTCCTGTAATTCTAGCTTTCCAGAAGGCTAGGGTTGATCCCAAAGACCTACTAATGGTCGGAAAGTGGGCTGGCGTATTCAGCCTCCACACTGATAATGAACACCGGATGTTGGATGCTATACAGACGAGGGCCACAGATTACTTCCGAGAGGAGATCGGTGCAGCCGTGACTGGGGCCATGAGGCTGGGCATGCCACTGGTCACACCGAAGGTAGCGAGGAGGGGTTGGCCGCCGACCACAAGGAGGCCGTTGAGCACATCTTCAACAACAAAAGAGGGCATGAGCGGCTGGCGAGAGATGAGGTAGCATTTAGACTATTCCCTGCCAAGAACTACCAGGACTACCTCATCAAAACTTGTCTCAAGGCAAATGCTAAGAGGGCATGGCTGAAGTGGGTCTTCCGCGAGAAGTTTCAGAAGAATAGCGTTGAGGCATCTGATCCTCAGTGGATAGAGTTTCAGAAACACTCTCAAGAAGATGATGAAGTTCCTCAAGCATCTGGTGAAGTTCCTCAAGCTTCTGACGAAGTTCCTCAAGCTTCTGACGAAGTTCCTTAAGCTTCTAAAGAAGTTCCTCAACCATGAAAAAGCGTCCCCGCCTCTACTACTACTGTCGCGGCTCAGCTTCCTGGACTAACGCTTCTGCTTTAGCTTCCTGGTGGGATCCAGCTTGTAGCTGAAGTTTTCTGCTTTCTCCAGAGAAGGCTTGAAGTGGGACAGGTCACCCGACTCCTTGTTGCTGAAGATAAAGAGGTATAGATCTGCGACCTGCACGCCTGCGATGAAGTCTTGCTTTGTCTCCTTGAGGGTCAGGCTGTCGTATATTGTCTCAAGCAGGGCATAACCACTCTTCGAGCTAAAGTACAGCCTCGCATTGTGCCGGATATCTGGCGATATCGCACAGGTGTACTTCTGAAAGAGGATGAAGACAGTGATCTTGGTGTGTCGAATACGTCTGGTGATGTTGCTGAGATATGTGACTGTCTTCAGGTCCATCGCGGGGTCGTCGATAACTAGAACAAGTGGTTCAGTTAGTCGAGCCGCGAGCAGCTTCTCCATCAGTGCTTGCAGGTTGTGCGTCTTGGTGATTGGACCATCGACCACTAATAGTTGTTGTCGGCCGCCTTAGCGGCGGAGTTGGACACCAGGACGATTATCAAGACTGAAGATGTTTGGCGAGCAGGGCCCACAGCAAGATGTTTTTCCTGTGTCCTGATGGGACAATGATCAGTACCACCTGACCGGCATCATCTGGTTTACTGTTGTATGGCACTGACATGTTGCATGAAGGATGGTCAGCAGCTCCTCAGCCGTAGCCTCATCTGTATCTGGGAGATTAAATGGCAGTACTTCCTGTACCAGCTCTTTTGCCTGCTGTGTGGGTAGCATTGTACTGCTGGCAGATATGAAGGATGCAATAGAGGCGCCAAGCATGAAATCCGAACAACAGCTGAGAAGGTAATGGCGCGGGCCTGTGTCAGTGCCCGCAGTGTCTAGTACCTTGAGTATCCGTATGATGCAAGCTCGAGCAGCCGTGCTTATTATGTGATCTTAAACGACAGACCAAAGAATCCCGACTTGTTCACCTCGGGTAGTTGGAGCTTTGCTGTCGCATTCGCCTGGCCATCCACCGTGATATGGCTCAGGCAGATGGTGGCTACTTTGAGATTCTCCCCATCTTGTTGGAATGAGCTCCGTGGTTTCAGGAGATCCTTAACCAGGTCCTGTGCGTAGGACTCGGCCATAACCTTTGATGGCACCAGCCTCATCGACTCCGAGCATACCTCGCATCACTGCCCTGTCTTTGATGCCCATCCCCATGTATACAGTCTTTGCCTTGTTGATGGCAGATTGTCCCACTATGTCAGTGTTTCCGATGAGATCTCTGGCTGGGATGGTACCTCGGATCTCTCGAGGTTCTCCCTTCTCATCGAAGTCTAGGAAGGAAGGAGGGGCAACCATCTCATCTGAACTGAGGCGTGCCTCGCCCAAGTGAGCGAGGTCACCTAGCTCTTTGCTCTCTAGGTCTGTGAGTGACAGAGACATTGTTGGGGTATACATACGTCTTAAACCTAGTCATATCCCCAGTGGAATAGGTGGGCATAGGTAGACCATACAGTGGGCCAAGGAAATAGGTAGCAGTGCTCAGGATACTGGCCCTTCCTGCAAGGGCATGCCTTGTTGGCTAACCACCATTTCTGGGAATTGGAAATCCTCAGTCCGTGTGGTCGACTATGCGCTACCGACTGGCATAGCCCGCCATGCCTCATAGGCTGCTGTTGTGTCATGGACCTGCCAAGCTTCCATTATATATAGCATCTTAAAGCTAGCTATAGGCCACGATGATCTTAGCCATAGCACTCGTCGCTAGCCCTAGAATCGCGGCTTCCATTAGAGGAATGCGTTCGCCCATGAACTTGGCGGCAACAGTATACGCGGCGCCACCAATGGCGATCTTTAGGATGGGATGTGTTATTCCTAGACAGTGGTCGACAACCGTACTCGCTACTGTAGCGAGTACAGCGCCTACAGTGACAGGAATAACCTCCTTACCACCTGTCATCTTCACCACAGCCTCATTCGTGGCCACGTTACTGGCGACATGAGTGGCCAGGGGCTTAGCCTGTGTCAGTAGCTTCTGGGTCTTGCTTTTGAGCAGCTTCTCAACCTTCGGGAGACTCGCCTGGCTCTCCAGGAGTTGCTTTACAATCTGTACTGTTGATATCATCGTTTAAGCCCTGAGTATACAATGCGTTTAAATGTGTACGTTCTACCTCGAGAGCGATAAGCAACTCTAACCAGTCTGCATCTGTCAGCTGCTTAAATTGGTATTCGGGAATATCCATAGCACTCACTATACATAGCGACTTAAACCATGGACATACTAGTACTATGTACTACGTACTATGACGTCTTCCGCACTGAATTGAAGGACTAAGAAGTCACCAGATGAGCTCAGCCAGCTCTCTAGCACTGAGGTAGCAGAGGAGCTGACAGCTGTGAAGCTCTACCTAGGATTTGGTAAGGGGCAGATCTGCTTCGTCGAATACCTCTATGGTAGGCAGTATCGTAGAACAGCTGCGGATTAAGGGATTCTACAAGGGTCGGGAGTTTCTGTCAGACGTGTTCCAGCAGTTGCTGGCATCCATGGCATCCCCCAACTCTGAGTTGAATAAGGCTGCGCTACTACAAACTGGAAAAAGGCTGTACCACCGAACCATACAGTCCTTGGTTGTGTATGCTGACAGCGTGTTTGGGAGCTGTCGGGCAGGCCAAACTAGTTCAGGCAATCTCATTTGACATGACTCCCGCACCGAAGAGTCAGGATGATCTCTACTAGCGGCGGAGAAAACTGGTGACGAGCACAGCAATAGCCAGACCTGACACCACTCGTAGGGCTATCGTCCTGCTAGCACTGAAGGATGGGGTGGTGGGTGTCAGCGCGGGTCGCGCAGCACTCCTGCTGTTTCAGTGGTCGGAACGATTGTAGCACTGGCCCTCATATGAGACCACGGGGACCTAGGTGTCATGGGCGTCGGGACGACATGCGCGGCCGAGTTGATGTCAGTGTTAAACCCAAAGTGCACACCTGGGGAATTCCCCTTGACTATCATGTTATTGTAGACCCTAATATTCAGTTCCTCGACATTCACGATAATATTGCACGGAATAAGTCGTAGGTGTGGCGATATAGCGAAGTCGAGCTTATGACGGGCCTTCTGTAAGGCTTGCTGGAACTTGGCAATGAGGCTGCCAGGGTCTGCAATGATGATCATATCCTCAATGAGACTGCTGAACATGGCCTGCACCTCTTTTCCGCTCACCCCATCTATGGAGTGGCGCAGCTTGGTCTGGGAGACAATAACATAATGCTTCTAAGGACTGGTTGATTCGAAGGATCCCTGCTGGTGGCAGCCCTGAGGTTGTGTGTGGGACAAAGTATATCTCTGGATGGTCCTGCCTGATTCCGATGATATGCATGATCTGCGCCAGTGCTCCGGGCACTGAGTCTGGATCGAATGAGAACATCGCTGTCTTCCGACAACTGATTGTTCGTGGTGTTTAATAGGAGAAGCCTGAGTAGTCTCGTCTCGGGTCGCCATACATAACACCTAGACCGCTGTTGTCTCCACCATGGAAACGATAGTCTGAGTAGGCGTTGAACTCTCGCTGGAGTCTACTGGCTGCTGAGAGGCTGTAGCTAGCGGTGCCGAAAAGCTGCGGATCGAAATCATTCGTATCAGGCAGGCTTGCGCCCAGCTCATGGAGGATTCATCTCACCGTGTAGTACACATGGAACCTGAGACAGCTGGCAATGAGCACAGCTTCGGGGGTACCAGAATAGGAGTGCAGCAAACCCACGCTGACGCCGCATCCTGTTGTGGCACACCACATGGCAAAGTTCAGCTGTTGGTTCCAGAACGAGAGATTCGGGCCTGCCATCCAGGTATGAGCTTTCTTCGCATCCTTGATGGTGATTGAGAGGTTGGTCAGTGCTCACGGATTGAAGGAGAAGCTGATGCGGGACTGCCCATCGACCGTAATGGATGTCAGGGTTAGATCCTGTATGTCATCCAGGAGACCACGTAGTCCAGCTCTCGAGCGGGTCCAGATTCTACCCAGGAGGGGCGGTTGGCTCTGGTCGATTGTCGAGAGGTTCGTCGGGAAGGCCATCTATAGTAGTCATCTTAAAGCTGCTATTCCAGCCATGGACGCAGCATATTATTTGACACCATAGATCTTTGATGCGGCCCCGCCGCAGCTTCTCGTTTTTTAACTCCTCCATGTCCACCCACCCGGTGGAGCCTTTGAGGTATTGCTGGCGCACTTTGGGTTTCTCTGCGGTACAGGGTTTGGAGCTTCAATATATGGTGGTACTCTCACTGACCTGCCCATCCTCGAGAGCTTTGCTGACAGACTCGTCGATAGGCCATAGGCTGCTCTGTGCTAGTGTTACATACTTAGCATGCTTCTCCAGCTTCCTGGTGATCTGACACTGTCCAACCGCCAAGCTTGTGGCCAGGACAGTAGCGGCAAGGGTCATGCCACCCAGCGGGATAGCGACGATAGCACCCACCCCTGTAACGAGGGTGACAATGGCGGCCACACCGGCACTGGCTCCAATCACACTCGCAGCTGTGGTTGTGCATGCTAGACTGTTGTAGACTGTTTTATATCGCCTGCATGTTCTGCTGTACTTTTCTGTCTCATGAACAAGATTCTGTATGATGGTGTCAATCTGGTGGAGTCGGCAGCCGTGTACTGTACCACCCTCCTCAGGTGCTAATGCGGGATATAGTTTAGGCTGCTTTCGCCACTCTGATTTAGCCATGGTATACCTAGTTCTTAAATTCATCTAGCACTGCATCACCTGTAGGATCTGTTGATGAGTCATTGTGGGATTCATCTTGGAGAGCCTGGCGAATCGAACAAACTTGTGGGTGTGGAGACATACCTCCCTCAAACACCCCTCATCCAGCATAATGTCAGGGGCCAGTTGCTTTCGCAGCCGTGACATCAAACTTCACCTTGTCACTCTGATAGTACGCCCGCCGTTGGTGGAATTTCTTGGATTTACGCTACTCCTCTTCCCACTGCAAGACTTCTACAGACTCATCACACTCGTCATCCGAGAAATCATACAAGTTTGTCCCTATGATGCCCTCCTGCCAGATGAGGCTCTCCCATTCTTGGACAGAGTTGTAGTCCTTTCGGCTCCTTGCCTCTCTGGCATTCTGTTCCTACCAGCTCACCCGCTGCAGTCGACAAGGCATTTCCTGAACCGCTATATCTACCATCCCGGAGAAGGTGTGTGGCTGCTCCTCTATCTTCTTTTTCAGCATCTCAGTGAATGCTTGATAGGTCTGATATGATGTCATGATGGGGATAGGTCAATAAGTAGCAGCAGTGTGAACTTTAATTGGGCATCTGACAGACCATCCATGCTGGCATATCGACTAATGGCAGAGCTGTCAAACAGGTGATTTATGTGGGTGAACATGTTGGGGCTGATCACTTTCCACAGTTTGCTGGTGGCTCCTGGCAGATATTCTATCACGTCTAACCCTACTTCAGTCAGTGAGCTGTGGTAGGTACTTCCCGGTGGCGAATGTAGCACATCAGCGTGTATGTGTGTGGTGGAATGCTGAGCTACCTTGAAGAGAACCCATTCTATGCGATGCTGAACCGCACATCTACGAACTAGAGATGGTCTGATGACATTCTCCCCGTTTTGGAGTAGCAATCGGACAATCGGCATGACTATGCACTCTGTTTAAACCCCCTATATGGATATACAATGGTCTGGCTGATCTCGTGGACGTGTATGATGTTGATGCTACCAAAGTTGAGGAAAGCGATGGCAAGTCGTTTGTCCTCCAATATGGAGCAGAATCCATGACATTCTTCCTCCTTCCCGTCGGTGGAGATGGTGTAGAGCTGCTCACTGACCTAAAGGATGTTTCAAAGGAATGTTTGGGTCGAGAGAGGGATGGGGACAAAATAGTGTTCCGCTATGACTTCCCGAAGAAGAAGTTCATCCTCCACCCCCTGATAGATCAGTCACTAGACAAGGTTGAGGATGTTAACACCTTGGATGCTGACCTCAGCTTTCATGTCTTAGAGCCGACTGTGAAGCATTCCCCACTGATGTCAAATGATGGTGTGGTGTTGACCATGGCGATGCAGCTGCAGGTAGTCTTCGAAAAGAACGTGGTGTGGTATCGCGCTGGACCTGGTGGTAGCTGGCAAACATGGGTGCCACTATATAGACCTCCAACGGTTATTGACCAGGAGGTCGCCCCACTCTACCGTTGTGAAGAAGGATGGCACGGTCTGGAAGCTTTATAACCGGGGGACATCTTTCCTGACCTATATAGGACAGGGCACAACCCTAGTTGCAGTGGGTCATAGGATTGGGGTCACTGGAGGAAAGCTCCTGCTACGTGGCCCCTTTGATGGCCCAGAGGAAGTTATCAATATTCAGGAGGGTCTTACGGGTTGAGGGTGTGTCACACTCCTCGAAGGCGAAGGGCTCAGTGAAGCTGCTCGAGCATGTCAGGCTCACAAGTCCGCAAACAACCCATTTTGTGCTAGAGCCGCGGCTTCTAGCTGGTGGTAAAGTGAAGCAGCTAAAACCTGCCCCAGATTGGATGAAGATCGGCATCGAGGACGGCATAGGGCTCGATATGACACAGATATTTCTCGAGGGGTTCACCTTGTTCGGTTTAACCCTCCATATATAGGATGCTGGTTATACTACTGCTCATACCTGTGGTAGCTGCCTCACAGACAGCCATGATATTAGATGCCAGTTGGGCCCACTTCTGAGACGAGCCTCGGTACAATCCCTTCTGCGACCATCTGCGGAAAAATATCTACGACCGATTTCACCCACGTGAGGAAATTGAGTCTGTCTGCCACTTCTGTGGTGTAGAAAGGTCTGGACGTGGTTGTCTGCAGCCGATGCGGCACCAGATCCTCTATGTCACCTGTGAACATGCCATAGTCTACCATGGTGCAGATGGTAGGCACTTTAGCATTCTGCCAAGTGAGCGTTGCCAAGGCAGCAGGAAGGGCTTGTGGGTAATCCCCATATGCCGATGTGACACTGGTCGTGACTATGTGTTTGTTTGATTCAGTTTGTTTGATACTGAGACATGAGGCTGGGCATGTATTTGTAATCCAATCATCATCATCATCATCAGTATCATTATGTCTATCATCATCATCATCATCATCATCATCATCATCATCTTCATCAGCAGCCGCAGCATTATGTCTATCATCATCAACATCATCATCATCATCAGCATTATGTTGTCTATCATCATCATCATCATCATCATCATCATCATCATCATCATCAGCATTATGTCTATCATCATCATTATGTCTATCATCATCATCATCAGTAGTTATAAAATAAGCGTTTCGGGAGTACCAGGTGATTCCCTATCAGAGAAACGCAACTGTATAGGTAATCAAGCTAACTGAATCTGAAACTCAATCATCGGTTACCCCGAAGAACTATGGAGTTACATGCATGGTGTAGGCTGTGCGGCACGGCGGGAACACGAGGCAAGATCATTACATGACCTGGGCGACTATGCGAATAAATCACTTGAGTTCTGGAGAGCTTCTCCTGATCTATCATTTGCCATAGTAGTAGATGAAGTACTCGCCCGAAAAACCTTACCAACAGTACAGGAGTTAGGTGTTAGACACTATCCACTGACGTCAATGGTAATGACAGAACTAAGACAGTATTTAGATCATCTGCTGACAATCCACAATAGCAATGTGGATGATGCTATCGAACCAAAATAAATGTGTTGCTAGATTTTTTATTTTAGAGTAATATCATCAATGAGGCAGGCGAAGAGGAGGTCGAGTGCCTCAACTGTGAGATTCTTGTGCAGGTGTTTCTCTGCTTTGGGATTCCTGTAAGGGTGCAGGTGTGTCTCTGCTTTGGGCTTCCTTTACGGTGCTGGAATGGGTGGCTCGCTGTGAGGGGTCATGGTGGGCCCTACGTTGTAATACACCTCCTCATCTGTGAACTTAGTGTGATTGCGTGTATCCATGGTCCAGAATCTTATGAGTAAACCTGTAGTTTACTACAGTTTGTAGTGGAAGTTTTGTACTTGTCTGGCATGAATAAACTTATGATCTCGTCAGTCTAAATGGAAGTTTTGTACTTGGCTGGCATAGTCTGAACAATGGATGGGGTCCACCGGGGGTTTGGGGTGGGGCCTCCTGTAGCCTCCGATCGGCGATCCACAGCTACCACTACCCTCTGTTCTGATAGCCCGTTATGTCCTAGTTATTAGCCGCAGACCTACTGATAACTGGCATATTACATCTAACAGATAACAACAGCGAGATAGTGTTTCAAGCGTTAGCTATTTTGTGTGCTTAGGCACATCGCATATTTCCTAGGGACACAATCCCGAGTTGGAATGTGTGGAATGTATGTGCATAATTACTGTTCTGACAGCCCACCTCGCCTCCTGTAGCTGTGGATCGCGGATCGGCGCCTCCTACCACGTTCTGTTCTAGCAACCCTAAATATTCTACTACTGTACTGTAGCACCAATTTTCCAGAGCTAGTACTGTTTGTTGATCTGCAACAGGTTGCAGCAAAATTATTTTCAAAATAATGTCAGTTATGGCACAAATGGTAGATGTGTATTACAAGCTTTATCAATCTGTGCGAGTTACGGTTTTAAAAGTAATCTGGCAAATGAGGGTTAGTACAGCATTAAGTACCAGGGCTAGTAGAATTTGCTTGTCACTAGTCTTGCTAGCCCATAGCTAGTCCATGCTAAATATCAAATCCTGTAACCAGGAAATGTCTGGTTAACCCCTGTACCATGCAGTATCTATTTGATGTCTGTTTAAATAAACATTGTTACCTCCCCTGATTCATCTATGTTTACAAATACTGATCTATAATAGGGTAGTGCATGTTTTGTAAATCAGTTTTTTGGTAGAAACCTACATAACATGTTATACGCAAGAATATGCCTTAAATTTCACAGCATGGTATTGACTGTGAGAGCATTTACATGAATGAATAGTGCATATAGGAAAGCGGATATGAGTCGATATCCGAATGTGTTTCTTTCATAGCGCTGCACATGCTCAGTGACGTTGAACGCTCATGAACAGTACCTTATGAAAGCTTTTTTATGCCAATTTGAATAAGACATTTTTGTTTTAATACACACATTGTGAAATATTGAAATACGAATATATAATAAATAGCGTATGTGATTCCATTGGTGTTTAGATTGCACATGGAAAAGTTAAAAGGCTGGTGTACATTTATCATGTTAATTAGACGATGTTCCTGAAAGCAGAATGTTCGTGTGTGAGACAACACCATTTACAGCAACACCACTTACTATTAACATGATTAACCCGTAAACACTCAAATCTGTTCATGAAAGTTTTAATTTTCTCAAAGATCATATCCATTTGCAGACCAAAAGATAATTTTTTGAAAATTTATGACTGAAATGACCGGGTCGATTATCCGACCAGTCATTCCAGTGTTAAATTTTCAAAAATAGTCTTCTCTTGGCCTGAAAACAGATATTTAACAAGACCATCGCAGAGGTAATTTTTTTTTATCAAGCTTGAGTGTTAAAGGGTTAAATATATATGGCCAGGTACTTAATAATGGTTAATACTGTGTGGTGATAATATTATCATTTCATGTTGTTTATGTATATAATAGCAGTCCCAATATAAATAAATCTACAGCAATACATAATACATGAGCAAACAAAACACATCTCATATCATCTGCTATTTACTAAAGCCTGTCTCAAGTTCTCAACGCTATTGTCGTTGAAATCCATACAAATATTTACTGGTTGCATGATTTGAAGCATAAATTTACTTATGAAGCAACAACTTCCAGTAAAATTCGCTTCAACATAGTCAACAGAGCATTTTTCTCACATCGTTGAATTTGTAATATTTGATCTTTTCGTGTTATATATAGATATGCTATTCAGTGAATTAACACAGTTCATCCCGTATATAAATCACAGATGTTTCACTAACTATATTGTACAGGCATAGGCTCTGATAGTTGACTGAACATTGCTGCTACTATCCTAAGCCGCAACAATTTTCAGTCAATTTCCTTTCAAATATTTAACCCCTCTTGTGTCAACTTGTGATTTATAATGTTAAAACCGGCCGATACTTCCTCTGCAGTTGTCTTGAGGACTGCCTATTCTCGGGCTAAGAGAAGACTATTTTTGAAAATTTACCATTGGAATGACTGGCTCGGTTTTCTTGACCATTAACCCTTTAATTGACAAACCGGTCAAAAAACACCTCTTAAAACGATTTTCCTGAATTCAAACCCAGTCTTCTCTTGGCCAGCAAATGGTCATTCACTGGGCAAAAATTTCAATTCGCTTGAAAACTCATGACAAATTAAAAGCTTAATTGATAACAGTCATCTTTTGAGCGCTTTGGAGCGCGGTTGACGCACAAAGGGTTAACTATCTGGATATTTACGTTATCTTTATTTAACAGATAGACCAGTGAAGTTGCAGTTTCCTAATATCTCTTCCATTTTATGTGATAAGTTGTTTTCATTTTAGAGCTTAAGTTGCTGACTGGCTGGTGAAGTCTAAGAAAACAACAGCTTTCAGCAACATTGTTTCTACAATGTACCTCAGCCTTTCTTTTGGCACAATTATTGTTGTAACAACAATGTCATAAGAGTTTATACAGGGTATCTAAGGTGTATTAGCTCTTTATTGGTCAGGATGGCCAAAACGGGGCCTTGCAGAATATCCATTTGCAGACCAAAAGAAGACTATTGAAAATTTACTGCTGGAATGTCTGTCTCGATAACCAAGCCGGCGAACAGTAATTCCAGTGGTACATTTAAAAAAAATAGTTTTTGTGGCCTCCAATTTCTGCAAATGGAGATTCTTCAAGACTCCAGCAGAGGCAGGCTTGATCATTAAATGATTAAGAATTGATTTCTCATGAACTCTTCAATTTGTTTCATGAATTTGGTAACTCTTTAACATTCATACCAGCCAAACATGGCTTCCGCAGTGGTTTTGAAAAATGTCCATTTGCGGATCAGAAGACTATTTTTGAAATTTTACTGCTGGACTTACTGGCGCGATAACTGAGCTAGTCATTCTAGTGATAAATTTTCAAAAACATTCTTTTCTTGATCTTTAAATGGACATTTTCTGAGAAAATTGAAATTTTCTTCAACAAATTTGTGTGTCAAAGGGTTAATTTGTCAGATCTCTGTATAGTTACCGTTACCATGTTAGTGAAAGAGTGTATTGCGTTCAAGTGTGTGCGTGCGTGCGTGCGTGCAAATTCTCCCTAATGTTGTGATTTTAAATTTTGAATAGAAATTTATCAAAAAATGCACCAGTAACAATGTATATCTTCATTATATATTTAACAGCTTTCCTTTATGTTTACCTCAGAATTGAGATCTGCTATGCTGTAAAAATATGCCAAAATAAAACGTGCTTCAGATGCCTGATTTGCCACAGTCTGTGTGTGATTTATTATCCATTTACTGTAATTATTTAGAAAAGCATTGTAAAATAAAGCATTTGTGTTGAGCCTTACATGAAGTAGAGGATGCGTCAACTTAGCGATCTGAAAATGGCATGCAGTGTCCGATCGGAGAATTAGGTAAGATTAGGTACCAATGTTCGAAAATCTGAAGGCCTGACATGCAGAAACCCAGGCCTCTACTTATGTCTAGGGATATACTGTATAATTTATAAAGTTATTACTTGTATCTATATATAATTATGTAGTTTAGAAACTTTACTCAAATGCTTGTTGGCGATATCTTGTATTTTTCTGTCAGCTCACATTCAATGCTGCTACGGTGCCAGATTGAGGACATAGGGAGATAACATCGGCTTATCGTTTAACCCTTTAATCATAAAATTTGTTTTTAAAAATTTACACGTGCTTAGTAAATGTCCAGTTGCAGGCCAAATGAAGACTAGTTTTGAAAATTTGTCACTGGAATGACTGGCTCGGTTATTGAACCAGTTATTCTGGACAGTTGAAAATTTTCAAAAACAATCTCGACCTGCAAATGGACATTGCAAAACCACTACAGAGCCTGGATTTGACCAGCTTGACCAGTAAAGGGTTAATTGGTGAACTGGACACAAATATACAAATATACAAATGACCGGTAGTTTCAAAATATTCCACAGAATGTTCCCTATATCATAAAGAATTTGTAATTTATGCTGGTAAGGGTGAAAGGGTTAATTATATAATCAGTTATGCACTTTGATTCTTAATAATTAATATGTAGACAATACCTATATTTCTAATTTTTTTTAAAAGCAACTAAAAGAAGTTACTTCAACATTTTTAGTATTTAGTATTCAATATTTATTCTTGAAATTTATAATAAATTGGTATATAATATAGAAATGAAACTACTGAGTATATTCAGGAATGGTATGATACTTAATATTCTGTTTTATATTCGTATGATTATGTATTGTTATATGGCTGTAAAGCTTGCTCATTATTCTCGTTACTACATTTTCATATTTTATCAAACGTTTATATGTTAATGTTTATATATATATATATATATATATATATATATATATATATATATATATATATTATATATATATATATATATATATATATATATATATATATATATATATATATATATATATAGTTCATTCGATGATATAGTATATACAGATTTATTGTAATATTGGTTTCTATATAATTACATTCTTTCTGCAGGTTGTAAATGACATTTACTAAAAGGTATCTGATTACAAACTAGTCGATTATGTTTGATATCACGTCGAGTGAAAGTTGTTGATGCCTTAGGCAGCATTAACTTTAAAGCCATTGTGAGGACTAGCTACCCAATTGCTCTGATTAACTTGACAATCATAGTATATATTCTCCTTTACTAAAAAGAACAAAATGCTATTTAAACTTTTTAAATCAGCCCAGCGAAAGCTGAGATAAGCACATAGCAACCAACTTGACAACCAAACGTTTTCAGCTATCAAGCTAAAGTTGTGACGTCACACCGGGAAGCAGCCATCAATTCATGTCAGATTACTATTCAAAATGATACCATAGGGAGCATATAGTCACCTATTACTGCGTGTATTAGGCACCTACGCACCTATTTTTTACACATCGGTGTTGTATGGCATATTCATTGTTCAAGTTGCACAAAGATTCAGTAATATCGCAATAGTGGATGATATTTTTGTCGACTAACTACTTATTTAAAATGTGTTTATTCACTAAAGTTTTCCTTTTTCACAACATTGAAATATTTATGTGGGCTACTTCCATCACACGGAAGAAGTTGTTTTGGAAACGATCGATGTGGCCGTAGTGGTGGTGGTTGTCGCAGGCGTGACGCGTGATGACCCCCCCCACCACCACCACCCACCCACCCCCTACTCATTCCACGCACCACTTTGTTGAATCTAACGCATTAATCCATGTCTCTGTCTCATGCAAATACCGTGTTAAAATATATAGCATAAAGATAAACAATTACGGCGAAATCATGGAAAGACTCACTCCTGGAACTCATTTAAGACACACAATATTACATTCATCATTTTCTGAAACGATTGTAACTGTACTCTATCTGTTGCCTACATCTTCTCTCAGCTATGAATAATGGCACTATTTTAGCAAAATTATAGATTACATTTACGCATGGAAACAATGACCAAGGAATAATGTTTCAATACTTACATTATTTACGCCAATACGAGCAGATAAATCTTAGACCAGCAAAACGGCATGTGGGCAAATTTATGTAGGCCTACCACATACAGCCATCCTCAACCTCTCCCACCCACCTCATCACACTCACACCCATTCATCTCCAATATTTACCAATCTGGATGTTTTCAAGGATGGCATTATTGGATCTGCAATTAGACCTACTACTATTAGTCCCTAAAGATTATTTGTCCCATACATTGAAATATTGCCGATTTTATTCATTATTTATTGCCCAATGTTTACTGGTTGTAGCCTAGGCCTATTAATATGCGAATATAGCTACCCATTTATTATCCTAATAGATTTTCAAAAATCATAATTTTTAAATTTTTTGAGAAATTAGCTTCAACCCGAGATAAATTATGTTATGGTATGTGAAGTCTATCCCATTAAATGCATGTTTTAAAACATGTTACCTTTGTACTAAAGACAGAGAAATATTGACCCATCTCACAGCACCGGTCCCGGTGTGACGTCATAGCGAGCAGTGACATGTTTGAGTCTGAGACATCATTTAATTTCGTTATTGGGCTGTCTAACATATTTTCTCTCACTCCAAAGTGACGTTCTTGTGTTTAAATAGCGCAATAGAGCATAAAATTAATTGAAATTCGTTACCGATCTCAAGTCCTCACAAGACCTTTAAGTCAAATTGAGAAGAGAAGGATATTATTTACTAATCTATGTGCTGAGTATTGTTAAGGATGTGAAATGAGTTATTACTTTTATTCTATTATATCAGAGTTAACCCTTTATTCCATAGAATGCCAGTGTCTCAAAGTTGTTGAGTATTTTGAAACTACTTCGACTAGAACCTGTTGATGTTATAAGTAGCAACAGCTTCAAGTCAAATGGGTTTCAAAATATTCAACAGGCTTACATCATAATTTATCGTTTCTGATCTTAAGGGTTAAAGGGTTAATAATGTGATCATTTTTATCAGCTAACACTGTGTATGATTATATTGAGGCAATCCATGGAATATTGTCAGATGTAAACAATATGATTATTCTGTGTCATTTACTTCATAGAAGCTATTGTGTCTGTTGTCTCGGTTGGCATCAGAATTGCTACTAACTGAATGTGTGCATGCATGCGCATGTGCAGTCTTCTACGTGGGCAGCTCTGTCTTAGGTTGGGGGGGGGTTGGCCAAGAGACTATTTTTTAAATTTACCACTGGAATGACTAGCTCGGTTATCGATCCAGTTATTTCAGTTGTGAATTTTCAGTCTTCTCTTGGCTTTCAAATAGACATTCAATAACCCCTCTTGTGTCAACAGCGCCTCAAAGCACTCAAAATGCCACCTCTATCAATTAACCCTTTAAAGCTCTATATATCTCAAAGAAATTTGCAATTCTCACTCAGTAAATGTCCATTTAGAGAAGACAATGTGTGCAAATTTGCCACAGAAATTTACAAAAATAACTTTTGCCACCCGTTTTGTTCAGCTTGATCATTAAATGGTTAATATTCAACAAAATCCAAATTTTTGCTTTGACATGTGCACATGTGCAGGCCAAGAGAAGACTATTTTTGAAATTTTACCACTGAACTCCAGTGATGAATTTTCACAAATTGTCTTCTCTTGGCCTGACAATGTACACCACTTAAGAGCACTGAAGGTGGCATTTTGCAGGTTTAACCATATAAGATTAACCTGAAACAAGAGGGATTAAGAAAAGATTAAAATTTTCTTCACACGCCTTGACCATTAAAGGGTTATTGGTCAAAATTGGTCAGAAAACCTGAAATTTTAGCTTATGGAATGTCCATTTGGAGGTCAAGAAAGAGTAGGGTATTTTTGAAAACTTAACGCTGGATTGTGTGGACTGACTGGCTTTTTGAGCCAAGCATTCCAGTGGTAAATTAAAAAAAATAGTCTTCTTGTCCTGCAAATTAACATTCCTCAAGACCACTGCAGAGGCCGGTTTTGGGTATCTTGACCATTAAAGTGTTAGAGCAGTATGTAATTTCACTACAGATTGCATAATTATATACTACTTCATATTGAGCACATGACACTGGGAGGCCGCTGATGCAGTAACTTATTGCACACATATTTCTTTGCGCCACACATGTTCGCATTCAATAGATTTTTTAAATATGCAGTTACTTAATTCTGTTATATAGTGGAGTATTCCTCTTATTTAGTCAGGATAACTTCAATGCTGAAGCCAGAGAGTGGTCTCTACAGTGGTCTCGCGAAATGTAAATTTGCAGATTAAGAAGACTATTTCAGGAAACTAAGCACTGGAATAGCAGGCTTGGATACTGAACTTGTCATCAAGTTTTGTCTTTTAAATTCTTTTTCTCTGCAGATAGGCATTCTCTGAGAAAGTATACTATAGAATCTATAATGCTAACTGTGAAAACCAGGAAAAACAGTACATATTAGTTTCATCATGCCACAGATGATCGTAGTGTGTGTGTGTGTGTGTGTGTGTGTGTGTGTGTGTGTGTGTGTGTGTGTGTGTGTGGGTGGGTGGGTGGGTGGGTGGGTGTCAAAGGTAGTCGAGAACCCGCAGTACGGGTAAGCATGTTTTAACGCGCTTAATCAGACTCCTTTTGGATGCTGTTTAGATGAAATGTTGGCAAACACTTGATAGTGTATATTGCTTCCTGACTGACCAACTCAGCATAGGTATGGTGACCAATCAGTGCTTAGGGTTCCGATCATATGTCTTGTTGTAGTCAGAGGTAACGAAGCATCAGTTACCATCCCACTTTATACTAGATAAGAATAATGCACAATGTGCGTTGCTTCGGTTGTTGACCTGGAGAGCAGATGTATGGCAAGTTTCAGTATGTGACATGCTTCTCTTGGTCTGTAAATAGACATTTATCAAAACAACTCCAGAAGCTTTTCCTTGGCCGGCTTGAGTGTTAATGAATTTGTTCAAGAAAATTTTGTTATAGAAAATGTCCATTTACAGACCAAGAGAAAACTATTTTTTTTAATTTACCACTGGAATGACTGGCTCGATTATTGAGCCAGTCATCCCAGTGATAAATAAAAAAAAAAAGTTTTCTCTTGGTCTGTAAATGGACATTTCTCGAGACCACTGCAGAAGCTGTTTTTGGCTGATATGAGTGTTAACTGGTTAATATAGGAACTATGGATGGTGAATGCTACCATTATGTAATCTGTTCTCAGTACTTAACTTATTATCATTACTTAATGGATGAATCCAAGCTGTCACTAAGTATATGATGTCATAACGATCATAATGAATTACATCACATGTAGGCTGTCATGTGTACAAATAGTATGTCTTTACTACTTAATAACCAGTCTGTTAATATTATGAAACTAATTTGACTGGGCTGCTGCCAAGTCAGCAACAGCACTCGGTCAAATTAGTTTCAAAATATTCAACATCTTATCTGTATAGTTTCCTGGAAATTTAGATTCAGTGAAGTCAGGATTTGATCAATCACAACACGAGCAAGGCATGGGCAGAGCTAGAGATGGGCAGGGCAAAGCTAAAATTGGATTCATCCATTGACTGATCATACCAAATAGCAAGTAATGATCTTAGATATTGCCTAACAATGTTTAATGTTTTGTGTATTCTTTACAATATTTTCTCATGTGCAAATTTCAGTCTGTTATATTCATTTATATTAGATCAATTCAATGCTTTATTCATTTCTATGACTAACGGTGGTGGAACTATTTGGTGCAGCTTCCCAGTGATGGGGAAAATTGCGAAATTTATGTTCTGAGAAGCCATTTCAGCATTTCTTAGTATTAAATTAAGCATTAAATTCAGCATGTATCACTCTATTTTGGGGTGGGAATCACATATGTTATCCCTCCCTCAATATTATTCTTTCCCACCCTCGGTTCTGCAACATAGTCTATAATACATACTGGTACCTCAATCAGATTATTAGTCAAATATCCAGATACATCAAATAAATCGAGGTTCGTGACTCTTCATGGGAAATATAGTTGTCTACCTAAACGATTGAAGAGCTACAGTCTCTTCATCACCGCTTATGTAAAGATGGTTGCTAATCAGCGATGCTTTAGAGCAAAGAAATATATGGTTTTGGATGGATGCGCTTAATTGCATACGTTATATATATATATATTCTCGGTGACTTTGATAATAATTTTTCTAAAGAATTACGGCACTTATGGTGTGATTTGACAAAATATTTTAAAAGCTGTATATTAACTATGACTCATTGTTATTATTATTGTCTTAAATCATTTTCTGGATCTGTTGATTTGTTTTGATATTAACAAATGAATGATGCATTTGATTTTAATCCTACATTCCCCCAAAATATGATTTCGCTGCTGAATAGTTTGAAAACAATTTGAATAAAAGATGTTGCTTGCCTGCACATTGGCAGCAACAGCTTTCAGTCAGTGTTTTCAAAGTATACTTTTGAATATAGTAAAACCTGTTTATAATGGAGACTGTATGGCCACTGAGGTGATTAACCCTTTATTGGTCTAGCCGGCCAAAAACCGCCTCTGCACTGGTCTTGTGGAATGTCCATTTGATGGCCAAGAGGACTATTTTTGAAATTTTATCACGAAGTTTGATAACCAAGCCAGTAATTCCGATGTTAAATTTTCAAAAATAATCCTCTTTTGGCTGTCAAATGGTCATTCAATTAACAAATATTCTGATTTTGCTAACAAAATCTGACCATTAAAGGGTTAACACATACCAGGAACAGCGCTATCAATAAATTTCCATTTTCGGTAATTCTAATTTGAGTCCAGGTATTGGTACTTTACACAAGACCCACCTAACATTCCTCGTAAATTGTAAGAGGATTCGCTCGCTACATAGAGCTTGTGGTCAGCTGGTAGTTATTATGGTGACTGCACCTTGCATATCTCTGCGCTGCGTAGTGTTTATCTGTCAATGAAGGAATCCAGTATTAGCTATACCTTGCCAATCTCTAGCTAAGCTTCACCCACGCTTTGCCCGTGTTGGGATCAATCGATTCCTTCACTCTATGAATTCCAATTCCCAGAAAACTATACAGGTAAGCTGTTGAATATGTTGAAAATAATTTGACAGGCCAGTCAAATTAGTTTCAAAATATTCAACATAATGTTTATTAATTAGTAGACATACAATTTGTACAACTTAACAGACTATTAAGCGTTTATGATGGACTAAATCATGTCATTCATGATGTAACTGATTATGACGTCAGCATACATGTGACATAGTAATTATGACGTCATGATCGACTGACAAACTTGATTCATCAATTGCATGCTTAGCACACCTACTGGCTAACTGCATGATAACTCACTACTGAGAGAATCCTTTTAAAGTAGCTGAGAAGTGTTGCTCGGGTCTTGTTTACTTAAACAATACCCGGTCTCCTAATCGCATTACCAAAACCAGAAATTTATTGATAGTACTATTTTGCTTGTAGATGTTAAACACTGCTTGCTTTAGCATGACAGATCAGCTTTAATACTACTCATTGGCTATGGTCTGTAGGTTTTGGGGGAAAATGATTGTGATTCATTAAAATATATCTTAATGAACCCACCATCTTTTGCGCTGAAAACCAGGTGTCCATTATAGACAGGTTGTTCTGTGTTTCTTTACAGTGTGAAATGTGTTAAATGATCTGACTACGTTATAAGGTATAATACAGGAATGCATTTCTATCTATACCCCGCCCATTTCTAGCTAAGCTATGTCCACCTCATGCATATTGAAATCAGTTTGAAACTGAAATATATCAAGGTAAATATGTAGATAAGCTGTTGAAGATTTTGAGACTAATTTTACGGGAGACTGGTGCTTGCCAATGGCATTAACAGTTTCACGTTAAATTAGTTTCAAATATTCCACAGAATGTTTATTAAATTGTAAATTCATCAGACACAATGTGTACATTAGTGGCCGACTTCAATTTTCATGGCGTTTTACGTCATTATGGTTGTGACGTCGGCTAAGATGTGACATAATTGATTATGCTGTCAGCTAAGATGTGACATAATTGATTATGACGCCAGCTAAGATGTGACATAATTTATTATGACATTAGATACGGTGCAAATATCTCCAGAGCTCTGAATGATGTCAAACCTATCTAGAGAATTTAATTGGTGCACTGAATAGTGGTGTCTTACCTATTTTAATGGTCAAGATTGGTCAAGAAATCTAAATTTTGGCTCAGTGAATGTTCATTTGCAGGCCATGAAGACTATTTTTTTTAATTTACCACTGGTAAATCATCAAAACTATTCTTTTCTATGCCTGCAAATGAACATTTCTAAAAATCAATTGTTTCTGGTTTGACCATTACAGTGTTAAAGAACCCTGTTTAAAAGTCTGCAAGGGACAGGCAGGCAGGTGATCCAGCAAGATTTCAATGTCCATTTTAATATTTATTATTCCCTATGCCAACATTTAGCATAAATTATATTTCTCTGTACATACTATAAGAAATTTTAATGTTAGCAGAAGGAAATGTTTGTTTTCATGTTTTGTTGAGGTTTTTCATTTTTATTGTGGCATAATTAATTCTATGTACCTATATCAGTCTCTATACAGCATTCTACATCACATATGTTCTCTTTATTATATATATATATATACTCATCGCATTCCATGTAAGAGAGATCTATTATCTGTGTACTATCATTGTGATGCCTCACTCAGCTACCTTGATATATGATTCCTATACTTCTATACAATGTGTACGCAGACTCATTGTATGATAAGAATAAATACTACCAGAACTAGCACTGATTCTGTGTTTTTATATTAAAGGGTTTCTCCACTCATCTCAGTTGTAGCAATCGTATACCAATGACTTTCGGATACTCTCCTTTATATCACAATAATTTCTTTCTGAAGATTGAGTTTTTACTCTCGTACTGTACGAATGTATGCATTTCAACTAGAAAGTCCATCATCTGTAAGTAGAACCCTAAGGTTTTGACAGAATCGCAACAAGAACACTGATGCGTCCTACCAAATTTGGTTAAAATTGGATCAGTGGTTTTCCAGGACATTTCAAATTGTCGATTGCCTTAGTATGAGAGTTATTGGCGGGAAAACAATCCAAGAAGGCTGCCAACCTATTCATCTGACAGTTGCAAATATGGCAAATGAGAACTCAGCATACCCAAAAGCCTAAATAAATACAAATTTTGGCTTCAAAATCCATCAAATAGAAAATTCCAATAAGCCCAAGAATGCTGAATGCTGAATTCTGATTGGTCAATGGCGGCGATATTTTAATGTATTAACTTCCTTGAATGGGCCTTACCATTGGATGGTGTGTGTTCAGCGGTTTGGAACTCGTTTTCACAAAAACTAGGTCATCAAAGATGGCCGCCAAAGCACTTGGCCAATCAAGTTCCCTTGAACAAAGTTGTCTCAGCTGTTGCCATAGATGATAATGCATGTGCTTTGAATTGATCCACAACATGGTTTCAGAGATTTTTAGACTAAAAATCAGACAAAATCCAAGATGGCTAAATTGGCCAATTGGCTTCGTTTGAATAAACTTGGATCCCTATACCATAAGAATGCTTCCTGCCAAATATAATTTAAATCTGCCCAGAGGTTCTTGAGAAGACGTCGTTTAAAAAACAGACAATGGATGGATGGATGATTGCCATGGCATAAACTCAGGTGAGCTAAAACAGAAGTTTAATTGATTAATTTTTTTGATAGCTATCTTGGATTTCTAAAAAATCGCCAGGAAATTGGATAAATGACTACTATTTGTTAACTGGTGGGCCAATTTCAAGCACAGTTGACTGGAAGGACCTTAGTATGGTAGACAGAAAATTTTATGTTGTCAATTCTTTAGGCGACCAAAAATATCCCAGAAATCTGTTAATAAACTACTAATTAACCATCGGGCTGATTTTAACTAAACTTGGCTGGGAAGACCCTATGTTGGTGGTCTTCAGAAAAGTTATAGCACAAATTTTATTGGTCAATTCTCTTGACAGGCTCTTGGATTACCCAAAATGTCCATGAAATGGGTTAGATTGCTACTCATCATTAACTGTTGGGCCGATTTCAGACAACATGACTTGAAGGTCCCTAGCCTCGTAGGCCTCAGAAAATTTTTACAGACATTTGATGCATCGTTTTTTAGGACCCCCATCTTGAATTTTTTTAAATGTCCAAAAAATCAGTTTAAAAATGTAGTCATTACCCTTAGGCTTCAGAAAACTTATTAAGAAATTTGATTCGCCAATCTTTTGTCAGCTATCATAGATTTCTGAAAATGTTCAGGAGCTCGTTTAAAAGATTACTCCTAAACCACACGGCAGCAAATTGTGCTTTTAAATGTTAAATTTATGTGTTTCTGGACAGAATTGTTGCACTACATGTTTGCAATACCAACGTGACCAGAATTACAAGAAATGCTGACCATACAGAGCTCTGCAATGGGCTCCAGCTGGCAGATCTAAAGGGATGTTGAGAATAGATTAGTAGAGGCAGAGATTGGAAAACTGTGTTATGAGCTTGGCTGGATGGCTTAATCATTACCACACTAATGTCAATATTCTATCTTTTACTGTGCCAGTAGCAAAGAACCTGGTGTTCATTTTTAAACAACTTTGGTGGACGATGTTGCTGTCTCAAAAAAGCATCCGCTTTTGTTTCTACGAGAATTCTTAATACTTACCAGATGTACTATTATGATAATGTCTATTATCTAGTCTAGCTCAAAATAAACAATTAAAACTCCGCACTCTCCTGGTCCTGCCCATACTGTGTCCGGGAATACCATAGCCGCAGGTACCGAGTCAATTCCCAATCACAGTCAGATTCGTCTTATATTTGCCTTGGCAAACTGCGAAAGCAGCTCAGCCTCACCTCAGCGGGGCGGCTGAGGCAGGGCCATAGTACAGCTGGTACATCTGGTAAGTATTAAGAATTCTCGTAGAAACAAAAGCGGATGCTTTTTTGATTCTACTTCGAATAATACTTACCAGATGTACTATTATGATAAACTCCGGATTTCGACAGCCAGGAAAAGTGGGAGGAGGTGAGGCTCGAACCAGCACTCACCAACCATCCAACAGAGAAGGTTGTGAAGAGACTAAAACCCTGGCATACGCTTGGGTTCTGCTATCTGACTCATAGAGTGCTAAACTTCCATGGTCTAGACCGCGCTCCCCCCCCCTCTTTTGTCAGCACAAAACCAGAGGGATGTCCATGGGGATGCAACACCCACCAGACCCGTGTCAGCCCCAAGTCTCAGCTAGGGCAGTCCAGTAGAGTGCAAAGAAGCTACTACAACTTCAATCTTTGAAAAAACTATCAGTATATCGATTAGATTTTCAAATTGGAATGAGTCTCATGTCTGTATGAGAGGATAAATATACTCTTGTACCAGACTATTCACTTACTCAGTCTGGTATTTCGACTGGAAGTAAACATATTTATAGTCACTTAATTAATGTAAACACTCACCATTTTTGAGTGGTCGATCTGTTCTTGATCATCACAGGAGCTAGGCCCAATCCACGGTCGTACTCCCTCATGTGCATAGCGCTTGGTAAGTGTAGGCGGAAGACTTTTGTGATGTGTGCGAAGTAGTGGTCGGACGTGGCTTAGTTTAGGTTTGACAGATTGACGACGGCTACTGGATTAAGTGTGCTGGAGATGTCGCGAAGGTAGAAATCAGTGAATGACGACTCGGCATGCCATTGTGCTACAGACATCACCTGCTCTAATGAGACACCCTTATAAAGGGCCGATGATGCTGCTAGTGCTCGGACCTCATGGGCATTCGCACGATCAATCTGCTTTCCTGTAGCGATCTTGTACGACATCTGAATAGCGTCAACTATCCAACGAGAAATAGTATCTTTCGAAGCACGTAAATGGGGAGCTTTGAGACATAACCACAGAGATTTCGGGTTGTCTCTCCACTCAGAAGTACGTTTCTTATACATCTTGAGACATCTGACAGGACACCAAGCACAAGAATTTGGGTCATGTCTAGTTAAACTTGGCAAATTGATCGGCTGTCCTGGATATTTAAGTGACTGATTCTTTGCCAGGAAACAAAGACGTGGAAGTAATCTTAAACCTTCACCCGTTACGACAAAACGGTCTTGTTCGGCAGAAAGCGCATGAATCTCGCTTCTCCTTCTCGCCGACGCTGCTGCAACCAAGAAAACTGATTTAATAGTTAACAGTTTAATGTCAATAGATCTAATCGGTTCAAAGGGAGCATGCCCTAAAACCTGTAGAACAAGAGATAGATTCCATGATGGGATAGGAATTGGCTGTCTGGGTCGCAGATTGCTCATTCCTTTGATAACTTCATTCAAGGTGTCATTCTCCACTCCCTCAATGGTGAGACTGGGAATGACCGAAGCTAATGCAGACTTATATGCTGCTAGGGTAGAAGGTACAAGTTTGTCAACTTCGTATAAATGACAGATAAAATCTGCTACGTGTTGAACAGATGCAAAAAAGGGGTCAATATCTCTTCTCTCACACCACTGTGCAAATTTGTTGATTCTATAATTATATGTCTTTGTGGTTGAAACTCTTCTGGCTGAAGCAACAAACTTCGCTGCTTGCTCAGAAAAGCCATCCTCAATTGCACGCTGCTTGACAACATCCATGCAGTCAATTTGAACATTTCTGGTCTGTCGTGAAGGTACAGACCCTTGTTCTGAGAGATTACATCTCTTGTGTCTGGAAGAGGGATTGGACTGCAGACCAGAAGGTCCAGCAGATCCGTAAACCATGATCGGCCTGGCCAATAAGGTGCGATCAGTAGTACTTGGCACATCCCCTCTCTTATCTTTGCCAGAACTTTCGGGATGAGAATTGTTGGAGGATACGCATACGCGTACATTCCCTTCCAACTTATCGCCAGTGCGTCTACTGCTAGAGCTAACGGGTCCGGGATCGGTGACACGTAAGTGACCATTTTTGCGTTTAGATTCATCGCAAATAGGTCGACATTTGGCTTGCCCCATTGTTTGAATAGAACCTCCGCTACCACTTGGTTGAGCTGCCATTCCGTCGGACGACAAACCGTCCTTCGACAGAGCATCCGCTAAGATGTTCAATCTTCCTGGAATGTGTGCTGCCCGAAGAATAATATTCCTCTCTTGGCACCACAGCAGAAGGTTCCATATCATCATACACAACTCCGGTGATCTCGTCCTGCATTAGCGGTTCAAATAAGACCCCACTGTTGAGTTGTCTGTCCTTACTAGGACAATTTTGTCTTGAATTAGACTCTCGAACTTCTGCAGTGCAAATACCACCGCTAATAGCTCGAGCACATTGATATGTTTCTGCGCATTGGTCCGATCCCATTCCCCTGACACTGACTGATTGTCCAATACTGCTCCCCAACCTGTCAACGATGCATCCGTAAATATGGACATCTGAGGTTGAGGAGGTTGTAGAGGAACACCTCGCAGGAGATTCTGTTCCGATAACCACCACTGAAGGTGGAATATCAATGGTTCTTTCACTGGTACCCTCAGAGATAACGGATCTGTTCTCTGTGACCAGAACGACATCAAATACATCTGAATCGGCCTGCGCCTGAGTGCCGCATATGGCACCACCTTCTCCAACGATACTAGCAAACCCAGTATTCTGAGAAATTGACGCGCCGTCAAATAGGCTCCTAGAGAAACCGACTCCAACACTGCAATCAGGCTTCTGACTCTGCTCTCCGCCGGAAAAGCTACGCCGTCCCTGAGATTGAAGAAAATTCCCAGATAAACAAACTCCTGGGATGGAGTCAGTTCTGATTTCTCTAGATTCACAATCCATCCTCGCTTTTTCAACAAGTCTAGGACTACTATCAGATTGCTGCGCAGAGTGACTGGATTCCCCGCCTTTAGCAGCCAGTCGTCTATGTAAGTGTGAACAGCTATGTTTCTCCTGCGAAGTAAAGAAGTCATGGCGAGAACCACCTTGGTGAAGACCCTCGGAGCTGTGGTCAGGCCAAAGGGAAGAGCATTGAATTCCCAAACATTGTCTTGGAATGCAAATCGCAGGTACTTCTGAAAAGGAATTGACATTGGAATATGAAAATAAGCATCCTTCAGATCTATCGATACCGCCCACATGCCTTTCCTCAGCCCTGTCATTACCGCTGCTACTGTCTCCATCTGAAATCTGGGAGAAAGAATAAATTTGTTCAACGGTTTGAGATTGAGAATTGGTCTCCACCCTCCGGTACGCTTCGGAACTAGGAACATGATCGAATAGAAGCCCAGCGATGACTGATCGGTGACTAGGTGAATCGCATTCTTCTGACGAAGCGATTCTATCTCTGACTGAATGGCGACTAGACGGTCTAATTCCCTTGGAATAGGAGTCCATATTGGAGTCGAGGTTAACGGAACTAACGATTGATGGATGAGCCAGTCCGGATCGTAGCCGTTTCTTATCCACTGACAGACTAAACAGTCGCGCACGACCTGTTCCCATTGGCTTAGGAATAGCTGAAGTCTGCCTCCGACGGAAAGAATCTGCACACAGTTGTCGGTCGAGATTAGCCGACAAGACGCTAAATCGCTTGGGTGAAGATTCTTGACTCCATTTGTTTCCAAAGCCGCCGGTATTGGTTCCGCCGGAAACCCGTCAGGAACGAGCCCCACGGCCGCCCCGCGGCTTCTTGTGGTATGACGGTCCGGAACCGCCGCCACGGCTATCCTTACGGTAGCCGCCTCGGCCCGAACCGCCACCCTTCCTGTCGTTCTCATACGGCCTCTTACTAGAGGGCTTGTATGCGGACGAACGGCCAGGTCCTTGCGATCCGGATGGCCTATGGGCATCACGGCCAGAAGGACGGAAGGGCGATCTAGGACGCTGTCTCTGCTGCTCCTGCCTATGCTGACGGTAGGACTGTTGCGGCTGAGTCCTCTTGGTCGACTTCCACGACTTGCCGACCACTTCTTGCTCCGCCACCATTGACGCAACCTTAGAGAGCGCTTGTCGTGCCGAGCCGCCGAACAAGCCTGGACCTATGAAAGGCGCAGAAGATAACGCAGCCCTCATCTCCGGTCCTGGTTCCACACAATCGAGAACCATTCTCCGTCGCTCTGCTAAAGTTCTCGTGATTACCCTGGCCAGGCAATCCTGAGACAGGCGCATGGTGTCCCGAACAACTCCGGGAGCAGCCTCTGGCACCTGTCCGCCTTCCGCCGTGCAGTCCAGCATACCCTGCAAGACGGTACACCCGTGCGACAGCGCAGCCATGGCTGCCCTAGCCGCATCTTCAATGAGCGTGAGCTCATTGAACGGGTCTTTGTTGGTCTGAGAAACCAAAGGACGTGACCGCCCCTTGGCTTTCCCAGCCAACGGCCTATTCAGCGCCTCACGTTCCGCAACGGAAAGCCGTGGAACCCTGGCATACTGATGATAAGCCTGCTCTGGAAAGCGGACCCTACTCCTTATCCCCTTCGGGGCCTTGGGCAACGCATAGTCTGGCTGAACCAGACGGTATGCCGCAACTTCCAACATGTCGGAAGTCTGCGTGTCCAGAGGGAGTGTAGGCATGGCAGAAGAGCCACTGGACAGAGCGCTAGCCGCACGCTCTGACATCCGTTCCATCGCCGGATCGCGCTGAGATCCTAGATCAGATGCCAACCCGAGACGATTGGTCATCCATCCAAGAACCTGCACCCATTCAGCTTCGGTGCAGAAAGCGGAATCGTCCATCAAAGAACTCCCGTTTTCATCCTCCCTCTCTCCCTTAGATGAGAGGGCCACCGACGATCCTTGCTGAACGCTACGATACACGTCTCTGCCAACACAGAGCGCATCCATAGCGCGACTACCAACGGCACCAGTATCCAACGAATCGCCAGATATGGATTCGCCGCAGTCCATCGGCTCCACCACGGGATCCGGGACTCCGACGGCCTCACTTACGGCTGGCACTGTCACTCCGATAGGAGCAGCACCTAACGCCGCCGGGATAGCCGTAGGAACCGCAAACCACGGCTCCGCCGGCATATCCGGTTGCACAAAAATGCCCGACGGAACGTCGACATCACCATCCTCCTGGCAAACCCGTACAAATCCCGAGGGCGACCCCTGGGACGTACTAGGCATCGCCGTCATCGAAAGATCCGGCATGCCGGAATCTTCCCTCAGCAGCAAATCTTCCTCCTCTATCGTCGGCTCTTGAGCCAAGGACAGAGAAGGGGCAGGTGCATGACCCTCAGCAGAACTAGCCGGACCACCTAATGGTTGTCCTGCACCAGCTTGCTTCACCGGGACCGTGGACTGCAACGAGTCAAACATCGCCTTGAACTGGGCCGCCCATACGCCCAGTGCTGAATCCATCCTCTCATTCAGCCGGCCTTCCAGACCCATCAAGGAAACCTGCTGCAGCTTCACTGCCTTGTCCTTCTCAATACGCTCCAGCCTCGCCCGTCGATCCTTGTCAAACTCAGCCACCAACTCCGACGACCACTTGACGCACACGTCACAAGGGCTCCCGACCTTACACTTAGCGCACGCCACACAGTGATGACCAAGGTACTTCCGCTTCATGAACCTGTTGCACTTCCGGCACAACGAGTCCGAGTTCTTCGGTTTCTGCGAACACAGAGAAGAATTAAAACGCTGCACATGACAAGCAGTGACGAGCAATACGCACAATAGACTTGCTAGTTAAGATTCCTTAAACACATTAACTTTCTCTCAATTTAATGATAACAAGTCTTAGGCAGGAAATATTTGAAACTTTTTTGAGTGAAAATTCTTTAAAAAACACAACTCAGCCTTTAACTAACGTTAAACAACCAAGAATAAGTCGCCGATCACTACAAACACCCTCGACAACTAAGCGAGAGCTAAAATCGGCGACAACAGAGTGCCTGGATACACCAAGCCAATAACGACATAAATCATGGGCGCCGCCATCTTGGCCAAGGGCGCATCCATCTTAGAGGAACCGAGTCGCAAGAGAAAATTAACCGAGTACCCGAATTAAAACTAAAAGTCAACGGGTACAGAAGCGACTCCAACAATGGCTACCATATATAAAAATGTGCCAATTTAAGGAAAATTCAAACAGTCATTATGGCACGAATGTATAAATTCTAGATTGATACAACCTGCCCCTGTGATGATTTCCCAAGTTCCTCCATGAAGCCAGCGATGGATTATAGAAAAAACACGCTAAACTAGCTTAATTCAATTAATATAGTGAGCTCAAAAACACGCGACTATCAATAAGCGCAAAATAGACGAATCTGACTGTGATTGGGAATTGACTCTGTACCTGCGGCTATGGTATTCCCGGACACAGTATGGGCAGGACCAGGAGAGTGCGGAGTTTTAATTGTTTATTTTGAGCTAGACTAGATAATAGACATTATCATAATAGTACATCTGGTAAGTATTATTCGAAGTAGAATACGACAGCACCATCTTCCACCAAATTTGTTTAAAAATGAATACCAGTTCATCTTTTAATTTAATTTTAAATTTTGACATCAGAATGCTAAGAGTTAAGATCAAACTGGCTGGTGAGTGTTTCACCACTGCATTATGCACCACCACCACCATGACCAAAGAAAATAAATAAGGTACAGGTAAGACATGGACTTTCTTTTTTAAATGGCAATGTTCTGCATGAGGGATACAGGTTCTTGGTCCTCTTGTTGACAATGCACAGACAGACATTTTGATGTAGGATGGTGTGGGATCACTATAACTCATCTGACTCACAAATCAACTGAGCCAATAAAGGAATCCATTTCTAGCTATGCCCCGCCCATTTCTAGCAAAGCCCCACCCACATTTTACATGTGTAGTAATCAATTTATACACTTTGAATCCTGAATACCCAGAATCCCAATTTCAAGGTAACTATACAGGTAAGCTGTTAAATATTTTAAAACTAATTTGACTTGGTGCTGTTGCTGCCTATGGCATACAATTCGTACACTTGACAGACTTTTCAATGTTCATGACAGCTAGATACATGGCTATGACATCAGCCTACATGTGACGTAATTGAGTATGATGTCATATACTTGAGCAACAGATCACATCCCTCCATTGAGGGGTGGGGTTGAGTGGTTGATGCATCTCGCACGATCTCCACCCACCATTCTTTCTCCTTTTAGCTCACAAGCTTGAGAGCTCATAGTCTTATAATACAGAGTGAGCTGAAACAATGGCAATTAGTCCTTGGTCCTTCAACAATAACACAATTATGGATAACATTATTATTTTAATATCATTATTTATATTATAATTTACATATTCTGAAATGTCACCAATTTACATCATAGTAATACTGATACTTAAGTCATTGTATGAATATATCATTCTATTCTTATGTACATACATACATGTTAATGGTCCCATTCTCAATACTACACTAACACTCAAGAAAAACGTGTTTTCAAAACAAAACCTGAAATATCTTAGGAAAATTTTGCACACGAAGGCAGAAATGTCCTGTCGAATATTTTGAACATTTGGATTGGAACACATTACTGCTTAACCCTTTCACCGATAAATCCCTGAAAAAAGTATATTCTTTACGATATAAAACTTATTTTGTTGACGATTTTGAAATTAATTTAACTGGAAGTCATTGCTGCCTAAGGCAGCAATGGCTTCCAGTCAAATTTATTTTTAAATATTCAGGTTGCCGTGACACACACACACATGCACGCACACCTCAACCATAAAGGATCAGTCATTCGCTCCCTCACCCAGAGGGAAGACACCATCATCAGCACTGAAGAGGATAAAGCCAAAGAGTTGGGGGACATTAAATCTACCCTCAGGGCCAACAACTACCCTGGTTGGATATTAGGTGTCATAGAGCTACCATGAGAACGGAGGACACTAACAAGGAGAAATGCATCACGGCAGGTATCTCATACATCAGAGGGGTGGCTGAGAGTCTCCAAAGAGCTTTCAAATCACATGGAGTTGACATGTTATGTTACAGACAAAACAAAAAAATAGATGTACGTAGTGGTGTAGCAGGTCACATATGACAACTATGATGACACCTACATTGGTGAGACTGGTAGCATGGATAACATAGACATATTAACAACCGAGAAATGCTGGGGCAAATGATAGGTACAAAAGGCAATATAGCTCAAACAGTGTAAGGCGCCCATGAACATGAGGCCAGTGAATGCAACTCCCAACCATTTATGATACTTCTGGCCCTGCAGGATCTTTTCATGTCTCAGAATTGAACGAGACCCACCAAAGATCAGTGTGGAAACCAGAGATCAGTGTGGCTGATGAAGCTTAAGCAATTTAAGCGAAAATATTTCAATTGAGTTAATAAATTAATAAATAAGTTAATAAATTAGCATCGTCAATTTATAAATCCGGAGCTATACTAAGTAAAAATATATTTTCAGTGCGGTACATATTATTTAATCACCATATTTATATGGGGCATAACGAGTTGTTGAAAAATAAAAATAATGATAACCTGGCTAGATTACCATAATATCAAGTATAAGCTCACACGCATGCACACACACACTAATATCAACCCTTTAATGGTCAAGCCAGCCAAAACCGGCCTCTGCAGTGGTCTTGAGGAACATCCGTTTACAGGCAAAGAGAAGACTATTTTTGAAAATTTACCACTGGAATGCCTGGCTCGATAACCGAGCCAGTCATTCCAGTGGTAAATTTTCAAATATAGTCCTCTCTCGGCCTGTAAATGGATATTCAATAAGCAAATATTTTGATTTTCTCGACCACATTTGACCAATAAAGGGATAAAGAACGCTCTGCCATGAAATCCTTCCATACATGCACTCCTCATTCACCCATGCATATGATCCCATTCATTCTACACCTCCTAGCACTTGTGTCATGAATCATTAAGTAATCCTTAACAACCTTAAACCCTTAACACCCAGCTTTGTTCCAGAATATTTAAATTTTCTCAGAAATGTCCCTTTGCAGACCAAAAAGACTTTAAAAAATTTACCACTGGAATGACTGGCACCAGTCATTCAAGTAGTAAATTTTCAAAAATAGTCTTCTTGGTCTGCAAATCAACATTTCCCAGGACGACTGCATAAGCCGTTTTTAGCTGGCTTGAGTGTTTGAGGGTTAAATGCATACAGTCTTAGCTGGATTGTAATACATCTAGCTCAACAGAGTCAATATTGACTTATAGAAGCACTACTTGTATGGCATTATATAGATATAGGGATAGATATTAACCACTGATCCTGCCATCCTTTATGCATACAGATCAGTAATGGATCCCTGCTTTATTTCTGTAACTGATCTGACTCACTGTGGTTCACGTAGTTAACGGTAATACAAAATTCAAAAGATTGACTGCTTACCTTATAAACCAGTGATATAATTCTTTTAACCCTTAGCACACGGATGTCAATATTCTATCTTTTACTGTGTCGGTATCAAAGAAACTGGTGTACATTTTTCAACAATTTTGCTGGAAGATATTGCTGTCTACGACAGCACCATCTCCCACCAAATTTATTGGAAGATGAACACCAGTTCATCTTTTAATTTAATTTTAAAATTTTAAATTTGGGCATGAGTGGTAAGGGTTAAATAAGTGATTGTCGCACGTGAAACTAAAATTGTTTAACCCTTTATTTGTCAAACCAACCAAACACATGTTACACATCTTCTGCAGAGGTCTTGAGAAATGCCTATTTGCAAGTCAAAAGATGATGATTTTTTATCATTCACCACTGGTATGACTGGCTCAATAAAGAAACGAATCATTCTCGTGGTTAATTTTAGAAAATAGTCCTCTTGTCATGCAAATGGGCATTTCTCAAGACACTGGATTAGCAAAATCTAGATTTTCTTGACTATTAAGAAATATGAAAGAAGTCCTGTACAGCTCAGAAATAACATAAAATGTTTCTAAAACAAAAACAGAAACATTATATTTAGTACAATTTTGAACACAATTGTAAGAAATGTTTTGTTGAATATTTTGAACATAATTGGTTCTTCCAATTCAATTATGTTCAAACTATTCAATAGTTATTTATGAGGGCTACCATAATAGACCTTTCCACTTTATCCATCCATCCTATGATGTCACAATCAACTATGTGACATGTAGAATGACATCATAATGAATGACGTAGATAAGTACGTCATGAACGCATATGTGAAGACGGACTATGCGTTGTTGTAAAAATTGTATGTCTACTATTTAATAAATATTCTGTTGAATGTTTTGCAACTAATTTGACTGGGCGCTGTTGCTGCCATAGGCAGCAACAGCACCCAGTCAAATTAGTTACAAGATATTCAACAGCTTACATGTAGTTTTCAGGAAATTGATAGTTATGGCATTAGGGGATCGATCAATCCCAACACGGTGAGGTGTGGGTGGCGCTTAGCTAGAGATGGGCAGAAACACGCGACTATCAATAAGCGCAAAATAGACGAATCTGACTGTGATTGGGAATTGACTCGGTACCTGCGGCTATGGTATTCCCGGACACAGTATGGGCAGGACCAGGAGAGTGCGGAGTTTTAATTGTTTATTTTGAGCTAGACTAGATAATAGACATTATCATAATAGTACATCTGGTAAGTATTATTCGAAGTAGAATACGACAGCACCATCTTCCACCAAATTTGTTTAAAAATGAATACCAGTTCATCTTTTAATTTAATTTTAAATTTTGACATCAGAATGCTAAGAGTTAAGATCAAACTGGCTGGTGAGTGTTTCACCACTGCATTATGCACCACCACCACCATGACCAAAGAAAATAAATAAGGTACAGGTAAGACATGGACTTTCTTTTTTAAATGGCAATGTTCTGCATGAGGGATACAGGTTCTTGGTCCTCTTGTTGACAATGCACAGACAGACATTTTGATGTAGGATGGTGTGGGATCACTATAACTCATCTGACTCACAAATCAACTGAGCCAATAAAGGAATCCATTTCTAGCTATGCCCCGCCCATTTCTAGCAAAGCCCCACCCACATTTTACATGCGTAGTAATCAATTTATACACTTTGAATCCTGAATACCCAGAATCCCAATTTCAAGGTAACTATACAGGTAAGCTGTTAAATATTTTAAAACTAATTTGACTTGGTGCTGTTGCTGCCTATGGCATACAATTCGTACACTTGACAGACTTTTCAATGTTCATGACAGCTAGATACATGGCTATGACATCAGCCTACATGTGACGTAATTGAGTATGATGTCATATACTTGAGCAACAGATCACATCCCTCCATTGAGGGGTGGGGTTGAGTGGTTGATGCATCTCGCACGATCTCCACCCACCATTCTTTCTCCTTTTAGCTCACAAGCTTGAGAGCTCATAGTCTTATAATACAGAGTGAGCTGAAACAATGGCAATTAGTCCTTGGTCCTTCAACAATAACACAATTATGGATAACATTATTATTTTAATATCATTATTTATATTATAATTTACATATTCTGAAATGTCACCAATTTACATCATAGTAATACTGATACTTAAGTCATTGTATGAATATATCATTCTATTCTTATGTACATACATACATGTTAATGGTCCCATTCTCAATACTACACTAACACTCAAGAAAAACGTGTTTTCAAAACAAAACCTGAAATATCTTAGGAAAATTTTGCACACGAAGGCAGAAATGTCCTGTCGAATATTTTGAACATTTGGATTGGAACACATTACTGCTTAACCCTTTCACCGATAAATCCCTGAAAAAAGTATATTCTTTACGATATAAAACTTATTTTGTTGACGATTTTGAAATTAATTTAACTGGAAGTCATTGCTGCCTAAGGCAGCAATGGCTTCCAGTCAAATTTATTTTTAAATATTCAGGTTGCCGTGACACACACACACATGCACGCACACCTCAACCATAAAGGATCAGTCATTCGCTCCCTCACCCAGAGGGAAGACACCATCATCAGCACTGAAGAGGATAAAGCCAAAGAGTTGGGACACATTAAATCTACCCTCAGGGCCAACAACTACCCTGGTTGGATATTAGGTGTCATAGAGCTACCATGAGAACGGAGGACACTAACAAGGAGAAATGCATCACGGCAGGTATCTCATACATCAGAGGGGTGGCTGAGAGTCTCCAAAGAGCTTTCAAATCACATGGAGTTGACATGTTATGTTACAGACAAAACAAAAAAATAGATGTACGTAGTGGTGTAGCAGGTCACATATGACAACTATGATGACACCTACATTGGTGAGACTGGTAGCATGGATAACATAGACATATTAACAACCGAGAAATGCTGGGGCAAATGATAGGTACAAAAGGCAATATAGCTCAAACAGTGTAAGGCGCCCATGAACATGAGGCCAGTGAATGCAACTCCCAACCATTTATGATACTTCTGGCCCTGCAGGATCTTTTCATGTCTCAGAATTGAACGAGACCCACCAAAGATCAGTGTGGAAACCAGAGATCAGTGTGGCTGATGAAGCTTAAGCAATTTAAGCGAAAATATTTCAATTGAGTTAATAAATTAATAAATAAGTTAATAAATTAGCATCGTCTATTTATAAATCCGGAGCTATACTAAGTAAAAATATATTTTCAGTGCGGTACATATTATTTAATCACCATATTTATATGGGGCATAACGAGTTGTTGAAAAATAAAAATAATGATAACCTGGCTAGATTACCATAATATCAAGTATAAGCTCACACGCATGCACACACACACTAATATCAACCCTTTAATGGTCAAGCCAGCCAAAACCGGCCTCTGCAGTGGTCTTGAGGAACATCCGTTTACAGGCAAAGAGAAGACTATTTTTGAAAATTTACCACTGGAATGCCTGGCTCGATAACCGAGCCAGTCATTCCAGTGGTAAATTTTCAAATATAGTCCTCTCTCGGCCTGTAAATGGATATTCAATAAGCAAATATTTTGATTTTCTCGACCACATTTGACCAATAAAGGGATAAAGAACGCTCTGCCATGAAATCCTTCCATACATGCACTCCTCATTCACCCATGCATATGATCCCATTCATTCTACACCTCCTAGCACTTGTGTCATGAATCATTAAGTAATCCTTAACAACCTTAAACCCTTAACACCCAGCTTTGTTCCAGAATATTTAAATTTTCTCAGAAATGTCCCTTTGCAGACCAAAAAGACTTTAAAAAATTTACCACTGGAATGACTGGCATCAGTCATTCAAGTAGTAAATTTTCAAAAATAGTCTTCTTGGTCTGCAAATCAACATTTCCCAGGACGACTGCATAAGCCGTTTTTAGCTGGCTTGAGTGTTTGAGGGTTAAATGCATACAGTCTTAGCTGGATTGTAATACATCTAGCTCAACAGAGTCAATATTGACTTATAGAAGCACTACTTGTATGGCATTATATAGATATAGGGATAGATATTAACCACTGATCCTGCCATCCTTTATGCATACAGATCAGTAATGGATCCCTGCTTTATTTCTGTAACTGATCTGACTCACTGTGGTTCACGTAGTTAACGGTAATACAAAATTCAAAAGATTGACTGCTTACCTTATAAACCAGTGATGTAATTCTTTTAACCCTTAGCACACGGATGTCAATATTCTATCTTTTACTGTGTCGGTATCAAAGAAACTGGTGTACATTTTTCAACAATTTTGCTGGAAGATATTGCTGTCTACGACAGCACCATCTCCCACCAAATTTATTGGAAGATGAACACCAGTTCATCTTTTAATTTAATTTAAAAATTTAAAATTTGGGCATGAGTGGTAAGGGTTAAATAAGTGATTGTCGCACGTGAAACTAAAATTGTTTAACCCTTTATTTGTCAAACCAACCAAACACATGTTACACATCTTCTGCAGAGGTCTTGAGAAATGCCTATTTGCAAGTCAAAAGATGATGATTTTTTATCATTCACCACTGGTATGACTGGCTCAATAAAGAAACGAATCATTCTCGTGGTTAATTTTAGAAAATAGTCCTCTTGTCATGCAAATGGGCATTTCTCAAGACACTGGATTAGCAAAATCTAGATTTTCTTGACTATTAAGAAATATGAAAGAAGTCCTGTACAGCTCAGAAATAACATAAAATGTTTCTAAAACAAAAACAGAAACATTATATTTAGTACAATTTTGAACACAATTGTAAGAAATGTTTTGTTGAATATTTTGAACATAATTGGTTCTTCCAATTCAATTATGTTCAAACTATTCAATAGTTATTTATGAGGGCTACCATAATAGACCTTTCCACTTTATCCATCCATCCTATGATGTCACAATCAACTATGTGACATGTAGAATGACATCATAATGAATGACGTAGATAAGTACGTCATGAACGCATATGTGAAGACGGACTATGCGTTGTTGTAAAAATTGTATGTCTACTATTTAATAAATATTCTGTTGAATGTTTTGCAACTAATTTGACTGGGCGCTGTTGCTGCCATAGGCAGCAACAGCACCCAGTCAAATTAGTTACAAGATATTCAACAGCTTACATGTAGTTTTCAGGAAATTGATAGTTATGGCATTAGGGGATCGATCAATCCCAACACGGTGAGGTGTGGGTGGCGCTTAGCTAGAGATGGGCAGGGCATAGCTAAAACTGGAAAGGGCCATTATCTTCATAATATGTGTCATGCTTTCAGAAAATTGTATTAATTTTATATGCTCTGCAGCGCAATACAGATTGATCAGTTCAAAATGATGGTGAATTTTCTGATGTACTATCAACTGAGGTGACTTTGGACAATTTCAGCACTTTTTGTCACCCTGTTCTTACCTGTGAGTATTGTGTTGCCTTTTATATATAGGTAATAGCTGCCTAGTGGTATACTATTCAATTTGTTTTTCTTGTTCTATGACCTCACTTTTTAAAGTTAATTTTTGCCACCCCATTTGTCCAACATAAATCTGTGTATGGGGTTGGGCATAGAAGGAATAAAAAATCAGGTACTACGCGCTATGGTTGTGACTTAGGCAGCTTTGTTAGAGATCTAAAAAATACATAAGACCGGCTGATAACAATTGCGGCCCACAACTAAAAAGTAAAGCCTTCTCTGCATGCATGAGAGTTCAAAGTCCCATGTGTGCGCGTAACTAAAAGACTGACCACTTCTACAAACCAAAACTTTGGATGCCTTATAAAAGAAATAGTTTAAGCGTAATAAAGTAATCAGAAGAAAAGAAAGTCATAGTCTACTGAAAAGTGCTTCCATTAAGGAGTCAATACAGATATATCAGAAAAAGAATGAATGAAAGAAAATTGTTTTACTCATCATTGTCCAAAGTCAGCCCTTAGTACAAAGTCTCCTCAGTTGATGATACTGATCTAGACCACCATTAACTCTGTAATGACTAAACCTGTTTCTGAAAATCTAATATTTGCTTATTAAATGTCGATTTGCAGGCCAAGAGAATACTATTTTTGAAAATTTACTACTGAAATGACTGGCTTGGTATTCGAGCCAGTCATTTCAGTGGGAAATTAAAAAAAATAATGTTCTCTTTGCCCGCAAATGAACATCCCTCGAACCTACTGAAGGCTTCGGCATGATTGTTAAAGCTCATAATTCTTAACCATATATATACATAACATAATCAACTTGCAGCCTCACTCTACCAGCCCCTCAAGAGGTTAATCAGTAGAATGGCTAAAATATACATGTACTGTAGAGACTTTATATATAAACACAGCTATACATCAGGATGAGATTCTGTAATGATCACCGCGATGGTGTCAATGAACGACTTCCTTGGTGCTTGACGAATTCAGATAAATTCTCACGAAAATCATTCACAAAGTTGTATTGCTGAAATAATAAAGAAATCTTTGTCATATGTATATGATGTTTGTTACATTTCACTCATTTGCTATATCAACCTTTATTAACCCTTTAATGGTCATACCAGCCAAAAACGACCTTTGTTATGGTCTAGTGGAATGTCCATTTACAGTTCAAGAGAATACAATTTTTGAAAATTTACCACTGAAATGACTGGCTCAATAACTGAGCCAGTCATTCCAGTGATAAATTTTCAAAAATTGTATTCTCTTGTCCTGAAATGGACATTCAATAGGCAGATATTTAAATTTTCTTGACCAAATTTGACGATTAACCCTTTAAACCTCAAATTTTCTCAAAGAAAATGTCAATTCGCAGTAACTGGCGCCGTTATCAAGCCAATTATACCAGTATTAAATTTTCAAAATTTGTCTTCTCTTGGTCTGCAAATGGCCATTTCTCAAGACCACTGCAGAAGCCCTTTTTGGCTGATATGAGGGTTAAGGGGTTAACACATGAATGGAAACAAATTTATGAGAAAGTATCGCTTCTTTTCAGTAGTATTTTGTCTCGCCAGAGGTAATCACTGGTGCACACCTGTTCTATGTGATATGCTGTATACATGGAAATTGAAAAAAATCATGAGTAATCTTGCATTAAAAAGCCAATTTTGCTGTACTTGAAAGCTGTACTATACATTTCTTCCATAGACATACTCCAATCGCCTTATGAAGGCTGGAAACAAATGAGAGTAGAGTTATCAGATTAAGCAACAGATTTTTAGATTGGTGCCGACGACAACATTGGGTTTTAGATTATCGTCGATTTCATTTGTTCCTCAGACCTTGTCCAATTAAGTTTCAAATCAGAAACCACTCTGCCACCCACTTGCCAGGACAGATGGGGCTATCACATAATAAACTGCCAATTTTGGCGTTAGGTGTGGTCAATGATAGTGCATGTCTGTTCGTGTTTTATAAGGGGGGGGGGGGAGTTGCTTCATTTGGGTTGAGTGAATGACCCGGGTTGAAAAGGTTATATGAGAATTTAATTCCAAGAGGGATTGACATAAGGTCATCACATAACAGATTTTCTCTTCTGGGACATTATAAATCCATTCTATGGAAATTTATTTTGTGACAAAACTCTTCATTTGGCCTTTAGAAACACTCACTCAACCATTTAACCATAAGAGATGAGAAACAGCAAATTAAACGAAATCACAGATTTCTTTTTCACGAGAGAGTTGATACGTACCTCCCTAATACTCTTTGATATTGCTAAATATCGGTTTTCACTTAATAAAACACTCAGATTAAAAAAGAAAGGTGCCCCTACTTGGCAGGTAGTCAGAAGTCAGTCAGGCGGATGCCAGCCCCACCACCGCGCATGCGCCGACTAGTACTTCCTCTGACTAATTTATTGGCTGACACCATGCAACTTACAAGAGCCTGAAGACCGAGCCTCTGTGGGGCGGAGAGGCCGGGTCCGTATTAGGGAGGTAAGTATCAACTCTATCGTGAAAAAAGAAATCCGTGATTTCGTTTATTTCACTTCAAGAGTATACTTACCTCCCTAATACTCTTTGATATTGCCAGAATTCGTCGGTGACTTCGGTGGGAGGGAGGCGAGGTCAAAAGACCAGCTCTTCCCTATGCGCTTTTCTGTGATTAAGGCACTTAAACTTCTGAAATTGTGTGGAAACACAATCAGAAATAGATAGAAAACATCGGCTAACACAAACCGATGGCTGAGAGATGACCAAAGTCATATGCGCTTCCCCCCCTCCTCTTGGGAGGAAGACTGAATGACCTCAATGTCCCATACGCTCTCTACGTACAAGTGCCATGTACTATAGGACATTAAATGAAAAGGCTTCATTTTCGTATACTCTCAACAATGAACCACATAAAACACGTACCATCACCATATTAATAATGAAGGGTCACGTGACATTACAAAAAACCATGGACAACACACACAAAAATAACCTTGTGGAAGATTGGTGCTGTCATCATCTCCCCATTGGTGAAGACTGATGCAGTCCATAAAGTAGATGTTTCCATTGATTAAATGTGAAATATATAAAAAATGAGGATACCTCATCAAAATATGTACACCTAGATTAGCTTTTCAAAATCGATAAGGCGAGAGGATTAGAGGTGTCATGGAGATAATGGTCCGTAAAACTTGACTCACAGTGCCACTGAGCTACTGACATAATGTCATCCACAGGTACCCCATTAAATAGGGCAGTGGAAGCCACTACACCTCGGACACTGAGCCTTGGCCATGTCAACTTGTTTACCTGTGGCAGATTTATGGCAAAATTGAATACACTCTACAATCCACCTGGAAATGGTGTCCTTTGACGCCCTGCCATGGGGTTCAATATATGACAACCATAACGCTGTTGGGTCCGTCCGCCAATCCTGAGTACGTTGTTTGTACCGGATTAATGCTCGGACTGGACACCATAGTTTTGAATTAGGATCAAACCTAGTCAAAGATGGTAAAATTATAGGTTGACCCGGATATTTCAGACTGGTTTTTCGCCATGAAGTTTATCCTGGGTAGAAGCCTAAGGCCTTCCCCTGTAACCACAAAACGGTCTGCCTCGGCTGACAAGGCATGAATCTCACTTCTACGCCTAGCCGAGGCCGCAGCAATTAAAAATACAGTTTTAAGCGTCAACATTTTCATAAAAATGGACCTTAGTGGTTCAAATGGCCTATCAGCTAGCACCTGAAGCACTAGTGATAAACTCCAAGACGGAATCACTGACTGGGGGATTCCTTGGTCTTAGATTGCCCATGCCTTTGATTAAAGTATTTAATGTATTTACTTCATCACTTCCCCTATTAGCCAAGCAAGGGATAACTGTCATTAAAGCTGACTTATAGCCAGCAATAGAGTTAGGCTTGTAGTCCAGTCAATCTAGGCCAAAAATATTTTAACCCGGAACAAATTGCAACAGAATTTTTTTACCTCGCCCAGTGTATAGGGTGCCATCATGTACAACATATCAAAAGTCCTCCAAAATTCCAATAGGGGAAAGGGTAAAATTTGCATAATTATTACCAGATTTGGGCCATTTCACCTGAAAAATCCATTTTTCTTTATTTCTTTAAAACCGGTATGTAATATATGTGTGACTGGGTATTTTTGGACTTTTTTAGTAATAAATGAATACGATTGACATATTCTCCACAAATTAAATGTATTGTGTTATGCCACTTGCATGAATTTACCTAATACCATCATTGATATTGATACAATACATATTATATTTTATTATGTCACGGTATTGTGTGTTTCTAAGCTAAGCTAAGATGAAATAGTATGGCATAGGTACCTGGTTTCTACTAATTTCATCTTGCATCAATTATCCAAGTCATCTTCCTCAATGAGCGTTATTGAATTCGAGCAACTGAGACCCTTACAGTCTTCGCAGGTGGATGTGCAGCTCAGCCCATGTTTTCTACAGGTGCATCTCTTTGATTCACAGCCAGTTTTGCAGCTGCATCTAAATGAATACAGTAAATCGTCAGGTGCTGCCAGCATGTCAGTCTTAACAGGCAGCATTTGGTGGTTGAGAACTTTCCAGCCCCATTCTGTTGGATCCATATCTCCAGCATCTCCTCTCCAAACTTGAATTTGGTAGTACACGCGAAGACTGTGAAACTTTGCGGATGCGGGTGTTGGTGGTAAATCTCGTGCTTCAACATACTTGGAACTTTTTTCAACCTTCTCCCTGAATCGCTTGTACCGCAAAGCAACTAGACTATCCATTGAAGTGCCATTGTATAGAATAAGCATTGCCTTCTCACCTGCTTTTATCACGTCATCTTTATTCGCATTACTCATAGTAAACACTTCAGCAATTTGAGAGTTCTTTGCAGCACTGGATTTTGCTAAGGGATGCAGATTTTCCAATTCCATAAAGCCTAGATGTTGAGTCACAGCCAAGGATAGCATGGATAAATAACAGCTGTGAGCACAAACAGAACCCGAGTTTTTCCTTTGCCATTTTGATATTCCACAGTCGGGGTTTCTTTCCATTTTGCTTTGGCTCTGGTCTGAAAAATAGCTGACAGCCATTCATATCAGTATGGTATAGAAGCAACACCAGTAGGTCGGTATCGTCTCCAACAAGAGCAGTATTTGTTGACTTTGAAGCCAAGATAGCTGTTTGCGTAATTAAGACATCAGCATCACCGCTTGCCTTTATCGTTAAGCATCCAGCCTGTTCGAGAGATGAACTTAAGATTGATATGAACCGATGTTTGTTCTGCTTGTTACTAAGAAAATCAGGCTTACTCAGAGTTACAACTGTTTGCGGAGTCAGTACAACAGTTGCTCCTGATCCACGAGTTCGCCTCTTATGTGTTACATCTTTTATGTCTGGGCCTTGGTCATAACCATCAAAAACTACTGTAGCCTTTCCATATTTGCTTATGCAATATTTTACATATCTTTGACAAACATTTGCAAATGTCTCTCCACGCTGCCATGGAACACAGTGTAATAGAGCTCCTCCATCAAGCACATAGTGGACAGAATCTGGAAGGACTGCATCTTCATTTTGAATTAATTTCCACAATGCATCAGCAAGTGCCGGCTTATTTGATTCCCATGGAAGAGAAAATTATCAAAGAGTGCGGGCGGATGAGTGCACAACTCATACTCAAAATAAGATGCTGGATTCCCTTTTGATCCATTTGTAGCAATTAAACTGAGTCTTTGAAATAGGAGTTGTGGATCAATTTGTACACATTCATCATCAATCTTGAGAGATGTTTTGGATGCTAAGGTAATAGCTTGTCTCTTTCTCTGGAACGAAATGCTTGATACACATTGGCCACACATCGAATTAATAATTGATTCTCCAATATCTTTAGCATCGTCAAGATTGACTGATTCATGTGCAGACAATCCACTAACAAGTCCTCTAAGAGAAGGGTCTGGTCCAAATGGATTCAGTTCACTAAGGATTTTGAGAATTTTGTAAGTATCATCCATATCACGCTTTATTCGAGATTGTGTGGAATCTTTGTGTTGTTCACTTGAATCACAGTTTACCCCAGAGAGCTCTTGCATTGCATTACACACATCTGCACATGCGGGCATAGACAACAACCAAACAAGACGCTGAAGTTCTGTCATTCCACGACCTCGTGTTAGACCACCACTTGACTTTACACTTCTCATAAGGACCTGCTCAATAACTAGATCAGTAGATAACCCTGCCCAATACCTATCACTTCGATGAATGACACGATGACCATTGAGGAAGCTGGTGTGTATATCTGGATGACTTTCAGGTGTTTCTAACATCTTTTGTAAATATACATATGCAGACTTGGCGTACAGATTATGCCCAGCGGCTGCAAAATATGGAAGCATCTCACGAACGGTCTGAAGGTGCATGTTCCAATCACCAGTTCGTTCTGCCTTAATGAATTTGCGCAGAATGTCAACCAACTCCATATACAAAAGCCAGAGTCGTGCAGTCCTCTTATCTTTCATGACCACCTTCTCTGAGTCTAGTTTGTCCTTGACATCATGTAATGCATTTTCCGAGGACAATCTTGTAGCTACATACAGATTTTTGATAATGTCATCATAGAGCTCTCCAACTTTAACCAGACTTTTATTTAGGGAACTTTCAATCGTTTCATGTCCTGCAACATTATCATCATTGTCAAACAATTCTTTTGAATGCATTGCAGCGGAATATTCTACTGTGTCAACTTCAGTATCTGCAATTGTAGGTAGTGGTAGGTTGTATGCATTTGCAATCAAGATTGTACTAAGAGAAGCAAAAACCATGAGGTGTCCTCGAACTGCTCGAGAAATTGCCTTTCCACTAAGAATGTGTTTGACAGCATTCTCAGCGTAGACTACCTCTAGAATAGGCGCAAGACCGCTTCCTGCCATTAAGTGACCAATGCAGCCAAGGAAGCTCATCTCCATAAGAAGACCTCCGAGTCTTAGAATAATTTGCTTTACTGGACTCCAGCTCGGCTCAATCTCTATGATAGTCATAGCTTTCCAAAATAAGGGCTGATCAAATGTAATCACGGGTGGAACATGGTATCGGTTTGCCTGTTCACAAACATAAGTCAAAGTGGAAAAGATGCAGGTCATGTTACTTGGCTCTAGATCTATCATCGGAAGGAAAATAACAGACGATTTACCTGGATAAACTCCTTGGTGAACAGTTTGCATCATGCCAGACCATGACTGTCTCCTTGAACGCAGAAACAAAGAGAAATCCCAGAGGATGTCAATGTCAGCTGTTGGGTCTGTTTGTTCCATTGCAGTTAACTCCTTAAAGGTCAATGGGAAGTTCCTGGTATGCTGAGACTCAAAGTTCCTGATACAGATCTTGCCAACTTGCTTGATATCTTCAGATGTTACATTTATCCTTGGAATAAGTTTGCACGCAAGGTTTCCTGGTGTAACAGATGCAATGATTCCCATTCCATGAAATGTATTATGCCCCTCTATTGTGCAAATATTGTGATCCACATTGTCGGCAACAAACTGAATGAACTCGCCTGATAATGGCTGTGGTAGATCTCCACCATGAAGTGATGCACTGCGCTCAAACCTCTGTATCTCCGCGTATGAACATCCAAATCCGTGCTTGTACAAGGTGTCAACAATAAATCTAGATCCAAATTTATGGTGCATCTCACATGACAGCCCGAACTGCAAAGGTGCCAAAATAACTCTAGGACGAGTTCCTTGCATAATAGCCTGTCAAACTGATGCCTGTTTCATTTCTGTGTCTTTTCCAGTAAACAAAATCCGCAATAATTCCTGCAGTGTCTCTGGTAAATAATTCAATGCCTTTACTGGGTCGCTCATTTGCTCCCTTGATGGATAGCTTTCAGATGATGTGCATGAATCAATTAACTTAATATCGTGTCTAAGCAGTTTGGCAGCTGTCTGGATGATTAGCATGCTCTCTGATTTGGAATCCGTTCTCTTCTGTTCCTTATAGAAGTCAGTCAAAATAGTAGATGCTTTAGAATGAAAGGTAACAACGTTTGGCTTACCATTCACAGTGCTAATAAATATTTCATCGCCATAATTATCTTTTATTTTATCCTGCATGTATTTTGTACTGTATGCTTTATTCTCTTTATCATCGAGATACTCTTGCATTTTATTAACGAGCTCGTGCAGGGTCAGCTGCTCATCATCATTATTTTCAAGAAATGCCATTGTCGCACCAAATGCTCTTACTCTGTCCAAGTCTTCTGGCCTTCCATGTTTTTGGGATGAGCAAGATGAGTGCAGCTGAGGGATATTTTTCATGGTTCGAAAATTTACGCTGCAGCTTTGATGGTATACTGCATTGACAACGCATAAATCCGGCGTGAAGGCAAGCCGCCCAGCTACAAGTTTGCCCCATTCGTCTTTTCTCTGCTCACAGGCCTCGGCGATACTACATTGAGTCATGAGTACTTACTGGATAAATATCATAGCCACGTTTCTTTCCATCTTGAATTTTTGCAGGGTATCCGCATAGCAAACAATGTTCACTAAAATTGAATGTTGGACTTTCTGAACGGAGTGTTCGCATGGGTGGCGGAGATTGTTCAATTTTCTCTGTGTCACGGGCAATCCGCTTGGGATCAATGAACTCCCGTCGACATTTTACATGAACCCTCTGTCCTACTTCAGCTATGACATCGCTTTCACGGGCTCTGCTAGCATTGCTAATACCGTCACAGCCTTTAACTCGAAGCTTAACAGTTTGTGAGCCATTTTCTAGGCTCTGGTTACAAATAACGCATGTATCTAAATCCATGTCCATATTCTGATTGAATTGTATAGAAATTTATTCAAATTGTGAGATAAAAGTGAAAATTTAAATGCAATTTATTTTAGATAAAATTTTAAAAGCGAAAAACAAAATTAAACATACTTTAAATAAAATTTTTTTAAATTACCCCGGCCCTGTGCATACAACCATATTTAATCTGTGGTTTGGAGAATTTGTACAAGTGGTTCAAGGCAATATTGCCAATTGCTTACTGTCTTCCGTGACCATGAAATTCAGAGCGTAGACAACATTTCTACTTCGTTTATTTGCGGAATGAAGCAGGTAAGGGAAGTTTCATTATTCGGATAATGGCGGTAGCTAAATATGCGAATTTACCCACTTTCCCATCGAGGGATTTTGGAGGACTTTTGATATGTGACACCTGGCAGTCCCATGAATGCCGCAGAAAAGAAATAAATTCTGTTGCAATTTGTTCTAGGTTAATTTGTAGTTTTACTGGACTATTGAGGCTATAGGCATCATACAGGTGAGAGAGGAAATCGGCTACTACCTGAATAGATGAATCCATTGGATTAATACATCTTTTTGAGCACCATTCTGCAAATCTGTTGATTTTATAATTATATGCTCTGGCAGTTGACCCCGTCCTGGCTTTTGCCATGAACATGGCTGCTTGCTCAGAAAAGCCCTCCTTAATTCTAGATTCCTTGACAACATCCACGCAGTCAATTGGAACATTGACAGATTGTTGTGACGGTTCTTGCCCAGGCAGAGGAACCGGATTGCAGACCAGAAGGTCCAGCAGATCCGTATACCATGATCGGCTTGGCCAATTTGGGGCAATCAGAAGCACTTGGCATTCCTCTTGTCTGAAGAATCTTTGGCATCAGGATTGCTGGAGGGAATGCGTATGCATCCATTCCCGCCCAACTGATAGCTAACGCATCTGTTGCGATAGCGCTCGGATCTGGAATCGGAGAGACGTACCTCGTCATCTTCGCATTCTTCTTCGTTGCGAATAAATCTATGTTGGGTTTCCCCCAGTGGTTGAACAGACGATCCGCCACACATTGATTTAGTTGCCATTCCGTAGGTAAAACACTCATCCTTCGGCTCAATGAGTCTGCTAGCAGATTTAACCTTCTCGGAATATGAACTGCTTTTAAGGTAACCCTGTGATCCAGGCACCAATAAAGCAGTTTCCAAGTCATCATACAGAGACTGGGCGACTTCGTTCCGCCCTGGCGGTTTATGTAAGTCACTACTGTTGAGTTGTCTGATCGAATTAGAACACTCTTGCCCTGAACTTTCTGTAAGAAATGTTCCAGGCCCAGGACTACTGCTCGTAATTCCAGTAGATTGATATGTTCCTTTGACTGTTCCAGATTCCAAAGCCCTAATATCGTGGATTCTTCCAGGCAAGCTCCCCACCCCTCCATCAATGCATCTGTATACATCGTTAACTGAGGGTGAGGAGGGGTTAACATTACCCCCGCCAGGGGATTCTCTGTCTTCAACCACCATTGAAGGTGATGAATTAGAGGCTCCAACACTGACACGCTTGAGTCCAGTGAACCTGTACTCTGGGTCCATTGTGTCATGAGAAATAACTGGATCGGCCGCCTGCATAAGGCCGCCTGAGGAATGACTGGTTCCAGAGAAACCATTAATCCCAGCATTCTCAGATAAACCCGTGCCAGGACATGACTGTTGCACACTTACTGTATTACTGAGATGAGTATCTGTACCCTCTCCTGAGTAGGATAAACATATCCTATCTCCAGATCGAAGAACATTCCCAGGTAAACAAACTTCTGGGATGGAGTCAGCTCTGATTTTTGAAAATTTATTATCCAGCCTAAATCTGTGAGAGTTTTAAAAACTATCTCCAGATTTGCTGAGAAACTTTCCTGGTTGTGTGCTTTTAACAGCCAGTCGTCTATGTACGTGTGGACTGCTATGCTTCTGCTGCGGAGGTATGCCGTTATCACAAGAACCACCCTGGTGAAGACCCAAGGAGCCGTAGAAATTTTGAAGGGTAACACCCTGAATTCCCACTGTCTGCCCTGGAATGCAAATCTCGGGAAGCGACGGAAACTCCTCGCTATTGGAATGTGGAAATAAGCATCCTTCAAATCTATTGAAGCTGTCCACATTCCCCTCTCCAACCCTGCCAACACCGATCTCACAGTTTCCATTTTGAAACTGGGTGTGTCTATGAACTTGTTCAGTGGCTTGAGGTTGAGAATTGGTCTCCAGCCTCCAGTGCTTTTCGTTACCAAGAACACGGTTGAATAGAAGACTGGGCAATTTTGTGCCGGTTGAATTGCTTCCTTGAGTATGAGGGAATTTATTTCCTCCTCTATACACAACCGCTGATCTGGATCTCTTGGAATTTGAGTCCAGACCGGCACCAGAGTCGTGATGGTGGGCCTGTTATCCAGTCGGGATGATACCCGACTGAAAGCCATCGCAAGACTAAATGGTCCTGAGTCAACCGTTCCCACTCTTGCATGTGGTTGACCAATCGGCCTCCCACCGGTCCACCTAGGGAGAGAGGTGGACATAAGGAGCACAAGAGTGGCACTGTCTCCTGGTGCAGATGCACTGGGGTAGCTCTTACTGTGGTAATCACCCTGTCAGGTACGATTATGTAATGCGGTGTTAGCCGAATGCAAAACGTTCGAACACAGTGCTCCCGTGTCAGACCGGGAACCTGGCCGCGTATCTTCACCCAGCGCAGCACGGTCATCCATGCTTGGCTTCGGTACTACACCGTGTAATACGGCACTGCTTTGCCACTTCGCGGGGGGCCTTCGCTAAACGTCCATGTGCCTTAATGGACGTCTCCGCCGCAGTGAACATATCAACAATATGATCAGCTAACGGCAAAGATGGCATAGCGGTAACAGTCGGTTTTCCTGCCAGCCACGGCCGCTGGTCCCGTTGACTGGCCGACTGATCCACGGCAAGATCTGGTCTGACGTTGATTAGCCACTGACAAGCGTCAAACCAGTCTTCCTCCGTGGCCACCTGCGAATGCCTTCTCCCTGGTCTGCAATGATAGAAATTCAGACATTAGCTTCCCCCCCCCCCACACTTTTTACAGATCTCACATTTAAGCAATGGCCCACATGGGCTGCACTGGGAGCATAAATGGGGGAAGAATTTATCCAGGATAAAGCTTCCACATGAAGGACAACCAGGCCTCTGAAACACAGCAGAGGACGAAGACAACGAGTATTACAGATATTGAATTGGAACTCAACACGAAATAAATAAGGAGGAAGGGGCCATAAAGACCCAAGCTAATAATAATAATAAATCAGCGTTGGACAAAACTTTTAACTGATACTAAGGCGCAAGGCTGATTATGACGTCATAACTTCAAAAATAAGAAGTTAAATCGATCCGAAACAAAACCTCCAGGTGTAAGGACGAATTGTAATCATATCCAGAACATCCTAACTAGACAGGATAGTTTATACAGACTATACAAACATCAGATAAACAATGATAAATGGCAGTAAGATTTTATAAATATTGTCAAATATAATTGAAATGCCTCATATCATAACTAGAGTACCTGAGTCTTTAGCATAGACAAACCATCTGATCTGATGTACCGGATGCTCCACCAACATTATGACCTCTTAACTCTCTCCACCTTAAAGGGGAAGGAAGTGGACCAAGAGGGCAAAGTGAGAAGACCTTCCTTCATCCGAGGCCTCCAACTCACTGGGAAAAGATTTTTGGTTAGATAACCTAACAATGTTAGTAGGAAATGGAACCTTGGTGGAGAGAAAAAACAAACTCTCTGATGATGTGATGTCCTAAACAATCATAGGTAGATACCTGTGGACATAAACACAAAGAGAGATTAGCATTTCATAGCACCATTTTGAAATAAACTAGTTATTTTAGGCGCTTATCATGATAAACGCGAGTCCCGGAAACACATTACAATGGGATAAACTCGCTAAAATATACTAGAAGTCACCTGATGGCTAGGTCCTAGGCGCTCCTCTGGCGAATTAATACGCTCTGCCATATCCCACAGGTTGTATTACACTCCTAATATATGATTTAACGACTTAAATCGCTCAGAAAAGCTTTAAGCATGAAAGCATGTGTGAACCCTTTGCCAATAAATTAGCAAAGAGGAAATACTAGTCGGCGCATGCGCGGTGGTGGGGCTGGCATCCGCCTGACTGACTTCTGACTACCTGCCCAGTAGGGGCACCTTTCATTTTTAATCTGAGTGTTTTATTAAGTGAAAGCAGATATTTAGCAATATCAAAGAGTATTAGGGAGGTAAGTATACCCTTGAAGTGAAATCAACATGATGTAAGCAATATTCTGTAGAAAATTTTGAAACTAATTGAACTGATACCTGTTAGTGTGCATGGCAACAATGTTTTAGTCCAGTTAGTTTCAAAATATTCAGCATTTTTCAACTCTGACATTGAGACAACAGAATTTGAAAGGTTAAAGTATTAAGTAAAATGTTCATGGATGGACATGTTTTTAGAGGGTGCTAATTCCAGTGACTAGATATATGGCTCTCAAACACAATACCAATGGAGGGATCTCATCCCACACTCAAATAGCTGATGTTCTAACCAACTATGTCACTTGTTAGCTGATGTCACAATCAAAATGATGTAAGTAGTCTATCAAGAAGGTGGAAATAATCTGTCACAAATGTGTCTGAATCAAAAAAGCATCCACTTTTGTTTCTACGAGAATTGTTAATACTTACCAGATGTACTATTATAATGTCTATTATCTAGTCTAGCTCAAAATAAACAATTAAAACTCCGCACTCTCCACGGTCCTGCCCATACTGTGTCCGGGAATTACCATAGCCCTAGGTACCAAGTCAATTCCCAATCAGTCAGATTCATCTTATATTTGTCTTGACAAACAGCGAAAGCAGCTCAGCCTCACCTCAATGGGGCGGCTGAGGTGGCTCATAGTACATCTGGTAAGTATTAACAATTCTCGTAGAAACAAAAGCGGATGCTTTTTTGATTCTACTTCGAATAATACTTACCATATGTACTATTATGATAAACTCAGGATTTCAACAGCCAAGAAACCCTGGTGGGAGGTGAGGCTCGAACCAGCACTCATCTACCATCCGACAGAGAAGGATGTGAAGAGACTAGAACCCTGGCATACGCTTGGGTTCCGCCATCTGACTCATAGTCCTAAACTTCCATGGTCTTGACCGCGCGCCCCCCCCCCACCCCCTCCTCATTTGTCCGCACAGATTCCAGAGGGCTGTCAAAAGGGGAGGCAACACCCACCAGACCTGTGTCAGCCCCAAGTCTCAGCTAGGGCAGTCCAGGAGAGTGCAAAGAAGCTACTACAATTTCTAATTTTGAACAACTATCAGTATATCGATTAGATTTTCAAATTTCAATGAGTCTAATGTCTGTTGCAATGAATAAGATACTCTGGAACCAGACTATTTACTTAATCAGTCTGGTATTTTGACTGTAAGTAAACTAATATTAGTCACTTAATTTAAGCAAACACTCACCATTTTCTGAGTGCTTGGTCTTTCTTGATCATCACAGGAGCTCCGCCCAATCCACGGTCGTTCACAGATCATGTGCATCACCATTGCTCAGTGCATGTGGAAGAACCTTGCGATGTATGCGAAATAGTGGTCGGATGTGGCTTTAGTTAAGATTCGACAAATTGGCGACGGCTACCGGATTAAGTGCACTGGAGATATCGCGAAGGTAGAAATCAGTAAATGATGACACGGCATGCCATTGTGCTACAGATATCACCTCCTCTAAAGAGACACCCTTATAAAGGGCAGATGATGTTGCTAGTGCTCGGACTTGATGGGCGTTCGCACGATCAATCTGCTTTCCTGTTGCAATTTTATGCGACATCTGAATAGCATCGACTATCCAACGAGAAATGGTGTCTTTCGAGGCGTGAAGATGAGGAGCTTTGAGACATAACCACAGAGATTACTGGTCATCTTTCCACCCCTCAGTACGTATCTTATACATTTTCAGACATCTGACAGAACACCAAGCAGAAGAGTTTGGGTCATGTCTAATTAAACTTGGCAAATTGATCGGCTGTCCTGGTAAGTGACTTATTCTTTGCCAGGAAACAAAGACGTGGTAGTAGTCTTAAACCTTCACCCGTAATGGCAAAATGGTCTTGTTCAACAGAAAGCACATGAATTTCGCTGCTCCTTCTCGCCGATACTGCTACAACCAAGAAAACTAACTTAATAGTTAAGAGTTTAATATCTATAGCTCTAATTGGTTCAAAGGGACCATGCCCTAAAACCTGTAGAACAAGAGATAGATTCCATGCTGGGATAGGAATTGGCTGTCTAGGGCGCAAATGGCTCATTCCTTTAATAACTTCATTTAAAGTGTCGTACTCCACTCCTACAATGGCCAGACTGGGAACAACTGAAGCTAATGCAGACTTATATGCTGCTAGGGTTGAAGATACAAGTTTGTCAATGACACATAAAATCTGCTAAGTATTGAACAGATGCAGAAAATGGATTAATATCTCTTCCCTTACACCACTCTGCAAATTTGTTGATTCTATAATTATATGTCTTGGTGGTTGACCTTCTTCTGGCTGAAGCGACAAACTTCGCTGCTTGCTCAGAAAAGCCACCCTTAATTGCACGCTGCTTGATAACATCCATGCAGTGAATTGGAACATCTCCGGTCTGTCGTGGAGATACAGACCTTTGTTCTGAGAGATCAGATCCCTTCTGTCTGGAAGAGGGATTGGATTGCAGACCAGAAGGTTCAGCAGATCCGTAAACCATAATCGGCCTGGGCAATGAGGGGTAATCAGTAGTACTTGGCATATGCCCTCTCTTATCTTTGCCAGACCTTTTGGGATGAGAATCGTTGGAAGATATGCATAGGCATACATTCCCTGCCAACTTATCGCCAGTGCTAGAGCTAGTGGGTCCGGGATCGGTAACACATATGTGACCATCTTTGCATTTCCTTTCATCGCAAATAGATCCACAATTGGCTTGCCCCAATCTTTGAAAAGAACATCCACTACCGATTGGTTGAGCTGCCATTCCATCGGATGGCAAACCGTCCTTCGACTGAGAGCATCTGCTAGGATGTTCAATCTTCCTGGAATGTGTGCTGCCCGAAGAATAATATTCATCTCTTGGCACCACAGCAGAAGGTTCCATATCATCATACACAACTCTGGTGATCTCGTCCTGCATTAGCGGTTCAAATAAGACACCACTGTTGAGTTGTCTGTCCTTACTAGGACAATCTTGTCTCGGATTAAGTTCTCGAATTTTCGAAGTGCTAATGCCACCGCTAATAACTCGAGAACATTTATGTGTTTCTGCACATTGATCCTATCCCATTCCCCTGACACGGACAGATCATCCAGTACTGCTCCCCAACCCATCGATGCATCTGTAAAGATGAACATCTGCGGTTGAGGAGGTTGTAGAGGAACACCTCGCAGGAGATTCTGTTAGGATAACCACCACTGAAGATGGAATATCGATGTTTCTTTTACTGGAATCCTCAGAGATAACGGATCCGTTCTCCGAGACCAGAATGACATTAAATACATCTGAATCGGCCTGTGCCTGAGTGCCACATAAGAAACCACCTTCTCCAGAGATACTAGTAAACCCAGTATTCTGAGAAATTGATGCACCGTCAGATAGGCTCCTAGAGAAACTGACTCCAGTACTGCAATCAAACTCTTGACTCTGCTCTTCGCTGGAAAGGCTACACCGTCCCTGAGATTGAAAAGAATTCTCAGATACAAACTCCTGGGATGGAGTCAATTCTGATTTCTCTAGATTCACAATCCATCCTAGGTCCTTTAATAAGGCCAGGACTACCTGAAGATTGTTGTGCAGAGTGACTGGATTCCCCGCCTTCAGCAGCCAGTCGTATATGTAAGTATGAACAGCTATGTTTCTCCTGGGAAGATAAGAAGTGATGGCGAGAACCACTTTGGTGAAGACCCTCGGTGCTGTGATCAGACCGAATGGTAACGCATTGAATTCCCAAACATTGTCTTGGAACGCGAAGCGAAAGTATTTCTGAAAAAGAATTGACATTGGAATATGAAAATATGCATCCTTCAGATCTATCGATACTGCCCACATGCCCTTTCTCAGCCCTGTCATCACTGCTGCCAGTCTCCATCTGAAATTTTGGTGAGAGAATGAATTTGTTCAGTGGTTTGAGGTTGAGAATCGGTCTCCAACCTCCAGTGCATTTCGGAACGAGGAAAATTATTGAATAGAAGCTCAGGGAGGACTGATTGCGGACTAGATGAATCGCATTCTTCTGCTGAAGATCTAAGATTTCTGAGCACATGGGATCTAGACAATCAGATTCCCTTGGAACGAGAGTCCATACTGGAGTCGATGTTAACGGAACTAATGATTGACGGATGAGCCAGTTTGGTTTGTAGGCGTTACTTAGCCAATGACAGACTAAACAATCTTGCATGACCTGTTCCCTGTTCTGTCTGCCTCTTACAGTAGGAATCTGTACACGGCTTGCGGTCGATGTTGCACGATAAGACGCTAATTCGCTTGGGTGAAGATTCTCGACTCCCTTCGTTCCTGGCGGCACCACCGGAACTGTCTCGCTGGAAACCCGTCAGGACCATCCCCCACGGCCACCTCGCGGCTTCATGGAGTATGATGGCCCGGGACCACTGCCATGGTTATCCTTATGGTAACCGCCGTAACCCGAGCCGCCACCCTTCCTATCGTCTTCATACAGCCTCTTATTAGAGGACTTGTCCGAAGACGAACGGCCAGGTCCCTGTGAAACGGATGCTCAGGGTGATTTCTGGCGCTGCCTCTGTTGCTCATGCCGAGGCTGCTTGTAGGACTGCTGCGGCCGAGTCCTCTTCATCGACTTCCACGACTTGCCGACTACTTCTTGCTCTGCGACCATTGATGCAACTTTGGAAAGAGCTTACCGTGCCGTGCCGCCAAACAAGCCCGGACCAATGAAGGGCACAGAAGATAACGCAGCCCTCATCTCTGGTCCTGGTTTTACACAATCGAGAACCATTCTCCTTCGTTCCGCCAATGATCTTGTGATCACCCTGCCCAGACAATCTTGGGACACGTGCATAGTGTCCCGGATAACTTCGGGAGCAGCCTCTGGCACTTCCACACCTTCCGCCACGCAGGTCAGCATAACCTGCAAGACGGTACATCCGTGCGAGAGAGCAGCTATGGAGAGTCAACTCATTGAAAGGATCTTTGTAGCCTGGGAAACCAAGGGTCGAGAATCACCCTTGGCTTTCCAGGCTAACGGCCTATTCAGTGTTTCTCTTTCCCCAACTGAAAGCCGAGGAACATGAGCGTACTGGTGATAGACCTGCTCCAGAAAGCGGGCCCTACTAATTATCCCTTTATGAGCCTTGAGCAACGAATAATCTGGCTGAACCAGACGATACGCTGCGACTTCCAACATGTCAGAAGTCTGGGAATCCATGGGCAGAGATAGCATGGCTGAAGAGCCACTTGACAGAGCGCTAGCCGCACGCTCTGACATCTGCTCCATCGCCGGATCGCGCTGAGATCCTTGAACCAATGCCAACCCGAGATGGTCCGACATCCAGCCAAGGACCTGCACCCATTCAGCTTCGGTGCAAAAGGATGATTCGTCAATCAAAGGACTACCATTCTCATCCTCCTTTTCACCCTTGGATGAGTTAGCCACTGAAGATCCATACTGAGAGCTACGGACCAAACTTCCAATACGAAGTGGAACCATAGCCCGACTACTTGCGGCTCAAGTATCTAGCGAATCGCCAGACACGGATTCACCACAATTCATCGGCTCCAGCACGGGAGCCGGGACTATGGCCGCTACTACGGCAGGAGAAGGAACTCCGAGAGGAGCCGTCATAACCGCCTCCGTGATGCCGATGGGAGCCATAAAACATGGCTCCAACGGCAATGCGGCCTGAGCGAAGTCCGGGTGAAAAATGCCAGACGGAACATCGATATCTCCACCCAGCTGGCAAACCCGTACAAAACCCGTGGGAGACCCGCGGGCAGTACTAGTATCTGCCACCTGAGAAAGTTCTGGCATACCAGTCTTCCATCAGGAGGATATCTTCCTCCTCTGCCGCCGGCTCTTGAGCCAAATCAGGAGGAAGGACAGGTGCTTGTCCCTCCGCAGAACTGGCCGGACCACCAATGGGTAATCCTGCACCAGCCTGCATCGTCGGAACCGTGGACTGGAAAGACTCGGGCCATCCAAACATCCAAGGCCGAGTCCATATGCTCGTTCAGACGCTTTTCAAGACTTTTTACTGATGCCTGATCCACTTTGGCCGCCTTGTCCCTCGCGATTCTCTCCAAATGCGCACGCTGATCACGATCTAACTCCGCCACCAACTCTGATGGTCACTTCGCACATACATCGTAAGGACTTCCAACCTTGCACCTCATGCAGGCAACACAGTGATGACCGGAAAACTTCCGTTTCATGAAGCGGTTGCAGCGCTGACAGAGCGTGTCAGGAGGGGGGCCTTGCCTTGCCCCTTCCCTTTCTGCGAACACAGAATAAGAATTAAAACCCCGCATATGATAATATGATGACAAGCAACACGCACAATTTACTTGATTGTAATTTTAAAATTACTTAGAAACATTAACTTTCTCTTAGATTAATGATAATCAAGTTTAGGCAGGAAATATTTGAAAATTTTTAGAGTGAAAATTTTATAAACATGACTTGGGAATTAACTAACGTTAAAATAGCAAAGAAATAAAGACCGATCGCTACATACACCCTCCTCGGCAATGAAACGAGAGCTAAAGAACAGCCTAAAACACAGTGCATAGACATGCCAAGCCAAAACAAAACGTTAATCATGGGCGCCGCCATCTTGGCTACGGGCGCATCCATCTTGGAAGGAACCGAGTCACAAGAGAAATTAACCGAGTACTCGGATAAGATTAAACAGTTAACGAGTAAAGGAGTGACTCCAACAATGGCTACCAATTTAAAATAATGTGCCAATTTAAGGAAATTTTAATCAGTCATTACGGCACGAATGTATAAATTCTAGATTGATACAACATGCCCTGTGATGACTTTCCCTTTCCTTCCATGAAGCCAGCGATGGATAACGTTAAACACGCTTAATTCCGCTAAAATTGCACAATTTTAGAGCTCAGAAAAACATGCGACTTTCAAAGTCAGCAAAATAGAGTAATCTGACTGTGATTGGGAATTGACTCGGTATCTGCGGCTATGGTAATTCCCGGGCACAGTATGGGCAGGACTGTGGAGCTTGCGGAGTTTTAATCGTTTATTTTTAGCTAGACTAGATAATAGACATTATCATAATAGTAAATCTGGTAAGTATTATTCGAAGTAGAATTGTATATCTGTGAGTAATTTATAATTTAATAAACCTTCTGATAAATATTTTGAAACTAATTTGACTGAGAGAAAACAGGCAACAGTCAAATTAGTTTCAAAATATTTAACAGAACAGCTGTAGAGATACATTGAAATCTAAGTTTCAAATTGATTCCAATATGCGTACAAAGTGGGCGGAAATTAGCTAAAAATGGCCATGGCATACCTACAGGGATGTGATCGATCTCGAAGAAAAACATAGGAAATGGTCTGATGTGAAGTGTCAGTCATTCTTGAAAAATTGCCATGATCTCTTATGCCAATTAACCCTTAAACTATCAGGTGAGTCAAAAGCCTATGGTCCTGAGAAATGTCCATTTGCAGGACAAGAAGTTATTTTTTTTTAAATTTACCACTGGAATGACTGGCTCTGTAACTGAGCCAGGCTTGGTAACCGAACCAGTCATTTCAGTGATAAATTTTCAAAATTTATTTACACTTTCTGTAAGCATGATGCTTCTTGAAAATCTGACCAACAAAATTATACGATTTCCTATAAATCTGATTAGAAAAAAATAGGATTTCCTATAAAAATAAGACAAATATCATCCCTGTAGATAGAAATAGATCCCGCTATTTCATTGATTTGCAAAGAGAAACCTTTATAGATGTACAAGTCTCACAATTTGTAAATCAGGGTATAATTATTGGACAGATCTCATGTTTGTTATCTCAATGCTAGTACTTACTTTGACTGTTTGTATCGCTCGTGCACCACGCAGGAGTCTGGCTCTATTAATAGCATCAATGCTCAACAAACTCTCATCAAGAACCATCATTAAACACACAGCAACTGGAACCAATAATGAGAAGGGTGAAATGACTCAGGGAATACAAATAGAGAAAGATACTTTAGAACAGTCACATTTTTACTGTTGGCATGAAGAATGATAATTAATTTGAGAACAGTGTGTAGATGAAAGATGTTGAGGTTGAGGACAGCAATAGCTTCTAGCCACACTATGCACAAAATAAACATCAGTTGTCATGAGTAACGGAAGTGAATATATTGAAATTTGAGTAGATTTTCTGGATTTTTTCAGATCAGTTTCGGCGGAGATAGTTGGATGGAGAGACAGATGGATGAAGGTGCTTGAAACATCCCAGACAGGCTTTTATAATGTGTGGGGTTAACAAGCATAGCATGATCAATGTTTCCTTGACTCATATCAGTCTCAACAGGTTTTAGACTGACATGGAATCGAACTCACAATGGGCGAGAGCGCCTAGCATCATAGCCCACAAACACTTCCACCACACCAACACCGTAAGTCTTGCGGGGTTGGTGTGGTGGAAGCGTTTGAAGGCTATGATGCTAGGCACTCTCGCCTGTTGTGTGTTCGATTCGCTGTCAATGCCAAAATACAGTAATGCCACGACTACTTGTACAACCAAGTTTTACATGCATGTGCTGGTTACAGTGTGCTTAATTATTAATTTAGTCACGTCTAGGTAACATATAATACTTTGTATTGTAAATGTAATACTTACTCACACATGATCTCCCTAAGCCACCAAAACAACTGAAACATAAAACAGACAGTCATATGTAATAATCATTGACAATATGTAACATAAAATACACATGTACACATAAATATATGGGTGTTGGTACCGATTTAAAAAGTTTGAAAGCTGAATTGACAAATTCTAAATTTCAAGTGATTGAGGGCTGATGCTGCATATAACACCACCAGCTCCCAGTCACATTAGTTTCAAAATATTCAACAGTATGTTTATTAGATTGTAAATTCATCGAAGACATACAATTCATACACTAGTGACAGAAAAGGCATACAATTAGTACTCTATTGAGAGACGATGTTCATAATGAAGCTATATGTCATTATGATTGTGACATCAGCTAACTAGTGATGTAATTGGTGTCAGATACTTGAGTGACAGATCAGATGACCGATTGGACCACTCCATTCTTTATTAACTCAAGAGGATCGATTCATTCATTTATTGCGTTGTTTGTTGATAAGAAATTCTGTGGCTTGCAGTGATGCAAAGGGGTAACAGTCAGTATGAACAACGCTGATTGGGTACATTCGTAATGGATCCAACGAGATTCATGTTCTCTTCAGGGGGGGGTCTAATGGTTGGCTCTTTAACGGGATTGTGTGGAAGTACTACATTGACCCTGTTATTGTCCAATACGATTCTCATCCCATACACAAGCAGTGTTAAGGCTGGCCTGTTCCCATCAGTGCTTGTTTTCTGATTCAAAGCTACCTCATAAAAAATCATCTTTAATGTTCTAGTAGAACATCTTAAGCAGAACGACACTATTTCTAGAAAAACACATAAAGATGTCTGTGACTGCTTTGCTGATTGACATGAAGCTTGAGGGACTTCATCTAGTCCATGTTCCTGGTTCAAATACTGATGTTGCCGGTGAGCGATACAGGCCCCTTATTGATTTTGCAGTGAAAATGACACAATAGATGAATCCAGTCTGTCAGTTAAGTATATGACATCATAATCAAATATGTCACGCTCAAATAAATCTTCATAAATGCTTAACAGTCTGTCAAATTGTACGAATTGTATGTCTACTATTTAATAAACATTCTGTTGAATATTTTGACACTAATTTGACTCAGCGCTGTTGCTGCCATAGGCAACAAAAGAAACCAGTCAAATTAGTTTCAAAATATTCAATAGGGTACCTGTAGTTTTTTGGAAATTGAGATTCAGGTAGTTTACGGGGTCGTTCAATGCCATTTTGGGCAAAGCGTTGGCGGAGCTTAGCTAGAGATGGGTGAGGGATAGGTAAAACTGGATTCATCCATTACTAAGATTGTCTTTCCGTATGATCATGTCCTCCTGAGGGAATCTTCATCAGAGTTTGTTTGTTGATTACGGTTGGCTCTGAAGAGGCTCCTCAATGTTGTGGTCAACGGTCAACATGGTCTGAATATTGGAAAAATATTTGCTGACTGATAAATCAAGGTCTCCTGAAGGTTTCTTCTTGAAATTTGGCCTACAGAGGACTGCCAGAACCTTATTGATATTGGTGTCAAAAGGTGATGGTACTGTAATGAAATTATGGAGATTTGCCAGCAGTAAATTTCTAATGTGGGAATGGGGAATATATCTGACTGTTATCACTGTTTCTATTAATTAAATAAATAATTCTGATAAGATGTAATATCAAGACCTGCTGCTATCAGTATATTCCAGTTTGTCAGATATACACACCCCTTTCACTTACTAGAACTTAGTAATAATTTGCATCACCACAGTTAGACACCTATACTGCCAACTACTAAAACAGTTTAATTGGTTTTATTACATTTATCATTATTATCCCGACATTTTGAAAAAACGTCGGGGTATTAAATTCGCCTCCATCCGTCTGTCCATCACGTTATCTCCTCCCGAACAATAGGGTGAAATTCAACCAAATTTGCTATGTATGTTACCCATATGATTGCGCCTTGCAAGATGACATTGAGATTTGGCTCCACCCCCTCGGGGTCAGGGGGTGGGGTCCAAGGGAAAAATATCCACAAAACTGTCTGTGACGCTATTTCCTCCCAAACCATTGTGCATGTATGTGGGTTACAACATTTACCTTCAACTCTCACACCAACGGGGGTGTGGGGGTGCGGGTGTGTGTCAGGGAGCGTGGTCCATAGGTCAAATATCATAAACTGTCCATCAAGCTATTTTTATCCACGCCAAATAATTTGATATGTGGTTTACCTATATAATTGTGGATTTTGTTACAACATTTATGTTTGGCTCTGCCCCCAGGGGGTGATAAGGTTAAGAAATTGATTGTGATGCAGCTCCTCTGAAACCAGTGAACGGAATGCAACCCAATTTGGTAGGTGAGTTTCCATTATGATTGTCGAGTGCAAGAGATTTACATTTAGCTCCACCCACAGGGGTGGGGTGAGGTGGATCAAAAAGTCAAACCCGTGAACTGGGTGATTTGCGATGACGTGTCATCGACCTAACAATCTATTTTTATTTACTGTATAAGTGCTTTCTTTCCATCGGTTAATCTGCTTTTAATGTCGTCTAGTATTTTAACAAGCTGTGGCATGTTTGGTACGTCACCATCAAGAAATGGAAAATGATGAACATTGATGTCAGCAGCAATGAGATCCTGCAATTATTCATAACAGAAGTAAAGTATAGGACATAAATAAGCTAACATGTTTCTATAACAAAAACAGAAACATGTCAGTTAGTACAATTTTGAACATGATACAAGAAATGTTCTGTTGAATATTTTGTACTCAATTTGATTGGAAGCCATTTCTGCCTTAGTCTAACAGTATGTTTTATTTATTTTTGGAAATATTAAGTTATTTCTGAGTAATACTGTATATATATGCATATAGCAAAGTTTTGGTCACGTTCGACTTGCTAACTATAGTCAGGTTGCTGGTTTACTGATCATGCGCAGTTGCTATGCCCAGTCAAACTTGATAGTAGTCGACTATAGCTCGTTGGTACCTGGTTCCGTATTGAATTACTATCGCAGATAACTTGGTGCCGGGTACCAGTCGCCATTAACCCTTTCTGTCATCTGTTTTGATGACCTATGAAAATGGGTTATTTTTGTTCGCTAAGACGTCAAAAAGCATCCATATGGCATAAAGTAGGAAGGAATATGGACTTGGGACCATTGACATACAATTGGAAAGCATAATTTCATCAAACCTAAGGTATTTAGTGAAATATTTACACTTTTATATGCATTTATTCGTGGCACGCGATCGGTGTCCGCCATTTTGAAATTTATGCAAATATCGCACGAACCATCTGAACCGAGGTCAGGTGCTCGGTTGACTATAGTTGACTAGCTAGTTAAGTATTTGAAGTTTGACTAGTACTCTAGGTAGCTATAGCTAACTATAGTTAGGAGTCGAACTTGACCCTAGATATTACACACCCTCTGATTGGATACTGCTGATTGTTTGGAGATGATATCCAAATAATAACTCACATTTCCAGAGTATCCATCTATCATCTGACGTCATAATCAGCTAAGAGGCGTCATAATCATTGATTCTATTTGGCCCGTCTTTAACTCCTAATAGTCCGACACATTGTATGAATTGTATGTCTGTACTATTTAATAAACATCCTGTTGAACATTTTGAAACTAATTTGACTGGACGCTGTTGCTACTAGCGCACAGTCAAATTAGTTCCAAAATATTCAGTAGCTTACCTGTATAGTTTTCTGGAAATTGATAGTCAGAGAGTTCAGAGATAGATCGATCCCAACACGAGCGAGGTGTGGGTGGAGCTTAGCTAAAGATGGCCAGGTCATAGCTAAAAATGGAAAGGTCCACTGACAGAACTCTATCGAGTTTTAAGTCCGTAATGGCTGACTACATTCACAAATGCATGTACTCGCAGAGATTTATTGATTGTGATCAGAAAAACCTGAAAGATCTGGAAAATTTGCCAAGAAAATGAATATGACAAAAATGGGAGGGCAAGCTCTGATTGTACATGTTTTAACCCATCATGTGTCAACAGCGCCTCAAAGCTCAAAATGCTACACATATTTAATTAACCATTTAATGGTCAAGATCGTTTCCAAGAAAATTGTACTAAGAAAATTATAATTTTTGCACTTAGCGTTCCCGCAAACGGACATTCCTCATGGCAACTACAGGTGTTGTTTTTGGTGTGCTAGACGATTCATCGATTAATTAAGAAAATCGAAAATTCAGCCCAGCCAGTGTCCATATGTAGGCCACGTGTCCTATTTTTGAAAGTAACCGAGCCAGTCATTCCAGTGGTAAATTTTCAAAAATAGGACACTTGGTCTACAAATCGATGTTTCTCAACAAACATAGGGCTTTTGGCCAGTTTGACAATTAAAAGGTTAACTTGACACAAGAGGGGTTAAGTTTCAAACACAATCTATACTATTACAGTAACGTCAAATTCAAAGAGCTAATTATATAGCTTACCTCCATTAATGATGTGACTCTATATTTGACAAGTTCACCTCGAGTGCAAAGTGTGTATACATCTGTCACCTGCTGCTCTCGCAGACATACTGTAAATAAGGTATGTTTACCAGAAGAACTATTACTCTACACATGTGTGCGCATGTGGATGTTTGCAAGCAGGAAAACATACTAATCATCTTGTGAATATCCAACATAGCTTTATAGTCAGTCATTAAGTCATGCAAGTAGCATAAAACATTAATTTATTAAACCTTTAACCCTTGAATTTGTTCAAGAAAATTTCAATTTTCTCATAGAAAGTGTCCATTTGCAGACCAAAAGAAGGCTATTTTTAAAAATTTACTACTGGAATGACTGGCTTGGTTATTGAGCCAGTCATTCCAGTGGTAAATTTTCAAAAAACGTATTCTCTTGGTCTGCAAATGGACATTTCTCAAGACCACTGTAAAAGTTGTTTTTAGCTGATATAAGTGTTTACGGTTAACATTGTTTAATGATCACGTCGGCCAAAAACAGATTCCGCAATTGTCTGGAGCAATATTTTTTTTAATTTACCACTGAAATGACTGGCTCAGTAAATGAAGCAGTCATTTCAGTAAGTGGTTATTATCAAAAAATAGTTTTCTATGGTCTGCAAAGAAACATTTTATATGAGAAAATTTAGATATTCTTAAGCAAATTTGACAATTACTGGGTTAAACCAATGTAATGGTCAAGCCGACTAGCAGTGGCTTTTGCAGTAGTCTCAAGAAATATACATGTGCAGTCCAAGAAAAGAATAGAAAATTTACCTGTAACTTTGACCAATAAATAGTTTAGGAGAGACTCAGCCTATTAAATATTCTGAATCTATTTACGCACTATATGAGAATGTATCACATAAAGACACCTGTAGCTATTCCTGGTCAGAATTTTGTCTCATAAACCTATAATGGAGGGATCTGATCTGTCACTCAAGTACCTGATGTCATTACCAAATATGTCACTTGTTAGCTGACATCACAATCAAATGACACAGGTCTGACATGAAAGTGACAAATGTCCGACAGCACTGTAAGCGTCTGGATTATAATCTTTGGGAGAATTTACAATTTAATAGCATTCTCTTGAACATTTTGAAATTACCGTAAAAATTTGACTAAAGGATGCAGTTCTTTTGTCAAATTACATGTTCTAGGAAGGGGGTGGGGCTGCATCCTATCATTGAGAACATTCCTTGAGCACATTTTTGGGTCGAAATTTTTTTTAAAAAGTCAAAGATTATACAACGGAAATTGAACTAAATGTTACGGTAGATAATTTGTGCCGCCTGATGACTATGTTTAATGTATACTCCAAAATCACAAAGCGGAAGTGAAATTATTAAATCGGGGCGCCTAAATATTGCTTATTCTTTAATAAATATCACTTATTACATCCAAATTATTCCAGAATTTGACATAAAATGGCGTCGAGAAAAGATACATGTATAGATCACGTGATTCGTCTCCAATCACAAAAGATATTTATTCTAATTAGAGCGAGTACTCGGATCTAAATATTCTGGACTCGGATATTGCTATATATCATCATTGCGTGATAGGAACTGAATGTTCCCATACCCGTTTGATAGCCAACTCCTGTTAGCGCATAAGATTACACAGCGCCTCCAATTGCAAAAGAGCCAGATAACCAACTCCCATTAGCGCATAAGATCAACTGCGACTCCAAACGCAAGAGTCATTACAACTAGTGACCATCTGAATATTCCTGTACCCGTTTGATAACCAACTCCCGTTAGCGCATAAGATTACACAGCACCTCCAATCGCAAAAGAGGCAGATAACCAACTCCCGTTAGCGCATAAGATCACACACCGCCTCCAAACGCAAAAGAGCCATTACATTCTGTTTCTGTCACGTGATTTCTATATTTTCAAGGCGACATTTCATGCCAAAATTAGATTGATTTTGATGTAATAAACGATCTTTATTGAAGATACACGATATTAAGGCGGTCCTATTTAATAATTTCTCTTCCACCATGATATTTTTTAGGCATACATTAAACATAGCGCTGAGTTATGGTAATTTTTTATGCCAATTTTCTATTTTTTAAAGGTACGTTTTTCTAAATTTAACAGCGTCTTATACTTGAATACAAGTTTTTTGGGCGGATTTTGGTCAAATTTGGGACAGCGTCCTATATTCGAGGGCGGCCTTTAGTTGAGAAATCACGGTAATTTGACTATGGGCTGGTGGTGCACTAGGCTAGAAATGGATGAGGTATATGCTTGAAAGGGATCTAACTATAACAGACACATGGGCTATGGCAGCAAGGGGTTCCTGTCAACTTCAGTTCAAAGTAATGAAATATTCAACAGCGTATCTGTATTGTTAGCTTGAACTTGAGATTCTGCGATTCAAAAGGGTTATTAAATAAAATTTAAAACAAAATTGTGAAATGAAATCGATACATGTAACATGTAAATTGTATACTAAAACTGACCAAAAATGTATCAACTCTAGTTCTTTTGTTTGAAACATGTTGGAACAAAATGCTGGCCAGTGTTATTATTTCATTAGCGTTGTGCATAATGCTCTGGTTAGCACCCCCAAATGTCTGGATTGACACCCAGTGGGTTACACCCCGGTGCCACGTTGAGGCTGAGCATATAGTCTTAAACAGGGGGCTGACCAGTGTGTACGCATGTATGATAGACATACATTTAAAGTTCAAATTGAACAAAAAACTCATTACAGAGAGGTGGTCTCGCAATACAGGTTATGTGGCAAAGAAAATACACTAAAAAGAATGATGGATCCATAGGGCAGGTAGTTTTTCAACCACCTTGTCTTAAAGAACCACCATCCTTTTTCTGATAGAAGACATGTCATCCTTATAGTCCCTTACTCACCAATATCATGTTCCAAACTTCTCCAGATTCTCTGGAATCTGCAACCTACAAACATTAAAATAAATAGTTTTGTTTAATATTAACATATTACCTATGCATATAATTTTATTCTTTAAGAAAATTATATTTGAGTATTTTAATATTAAATTTGACCGGAAGCTGTTGCTGCGGACTGACATAAAATTGAGATTCATGCACAGGGATGTCAGGAATGGAATAGACAATCGATTCATCAATCAAGGAAAATGGCACATGCAAAACTTTAATGCAATTTTAAAATTAAAATGTACAGCAAAACCATTTTCAGAACAAAATCTGTAAGACATGGAATTCTAGCCATATAACACTTAGTACCAGTAAATATCACGTAATAGAGGAGGAAATGGCTAAATTGGTAATAACCTATTATGTTAATCATTTAACACTCAAATTCTTTTAATAAAATTTAAATTTCTCAGAAAATATCCATTTGCAGACCAAGAGAAGGCTATCTTTTAAATTTTACCAGTGGAATAACAGTGGAATAACTGGCTAGGTTATCGAGCCAGTCATTCCAGTGGATAATTTTCAAAAATATTCTTCTTTTAGTCTGCAAATGGACATTTCTCCAGATCACTGCAAAAGCCATTTTTGAGTGTTAAAGGGGAACACAAGAAGGGTCACTATCGTTTGCATAAAACATGCAGTTCTATCTTAGAGCCCATATTTAAGCTACTGTATAAAACCTTTCTGTGACATTTATATATAAATCGGATTAAAATGGTGTTAGAAAACACTATGTTACTATAATTTTCTGCGAGTTAATTAACCCTATGATGTCATAGGTTGAATCCCATCTGACAAGAACCTTGATAACGGCACTCCTAAGACATGGGTGTATGCATTTGGATGGTGATATCTCTATTGGTGATAATGCTATCGCCATCATTTATATATGTACAGATTGAAGAGATTAAGACGTTTATCACACTATCGCAAATTTATGGAATATATTTGTTATTTTCATACATTAGTTGCCGAAACTTAAGACCTTATTTTCTATTAATATACCTGACAATTACATGAATATTACAATATCTTAGGAAGTTTTGACGCTAGTATGAAAACTAAAAAGTACCTAAAGATGTATTGGGATGTAAATAAGAACTAGTAAAACTCTCACATTAATAGATTAAACTTTAATAACATTGTCTGCCGTAGCACCAGTGAGAGTGCTGATTCAAAAATGGCAATTGTACTGATGTACCTATACTATCGCGTCATTCTTTTATCTCAAGATCAAAACTTGATGTCAAAATCAGCACCATCAGAGAAATCAGACAAAGCACTGTTATTATATATTCTTCAAAATTTCCGCAAATATGGTTTATGTATTCCTAACACCGCTGAAGAGAAACCCCGTATAAAACGCAATTCGCAATATTATTGTGTTAGCATTGGGTAACAGCGATAAAAACGTTAAACTTATGACGTCATAGGCCTCATCCGGGAATAGAAATTTAACTAATGTATCACATATTTAAATAACGAAGATATATATTTCTAATTTGAGCACAGAGAATGCTAGTCTGTAGATTCATTTTATACAACGTAGTATAGAGGGTCTGGTGTTTCCCTTTAAAGGGTTAAAATACATGAAATCTATCACCAGTACAAATATATTCACAACACAGCAGAAGCGCTCACAATTAACGAAGACAACTATATGATATGTTCATGTCCCCGGGGGTGGATACTGGAAATTTGTACGGGAACGGTGCAATGAAAACAGAAACAACTGGGGTGGTTTCAGATGTGTCATCCACCTTCTGTGTGCGTGTGTGCGTGCGTGCATGTGTGTGTGCGTGTGTGCATGTGTCACAGTGTGTTTGTGGTGTGCGTGCGTGCGTGTGTGCATGTGTGCATGTGTCACAGTGTGTTTCTGGTGTGTGTTTGTGGTGTGCGTGCGTGCATGCGTGTGTGCATGTGTCACAGTGTGTTTGTGGTGTGCGTGTGTGTGTGCATGTGTCACAGTGTGTTTGTGGTGTGCGTGTGCCACAGTGTGTTTGTGGTGTGCGTGTGTGTGTGTGTGGCATGTGTCACAGTGTGTTTGTGGTGTGCGTGTGCATGTGTCACAGTGTGTTTGTGGTGTGCGTGTGTGTGTGTGGCATGTGTCACAGTGTGTTTGTGGTGTGCGTGTGCATGTGTCACAGTGTGTTTGTGGTGTGCGTGTGTGTGTGTGTGTGCATGTGTCACAGTGTGTTTGTGGTGTGCGTGTGCATGTCACAGTGTGTTTGTGGTGTGCATGTATGTGTGTCACAGTGTGTTTGTGGTGTGCGTGTGCATGTGTTTGTGGTGTGCGTGTGCATGTGTCACAGTGTGTTTGTGGTGTGCGTGTGCATGTGTCACAGTGTGTTTGTGGTGTGCGTGTGTGTGTGCATGTGTCACAGTGTGTTTGTGGTGTGCGTGCGTGCGTGTGTGCATGTGTCATAGTGTGTTTGTGGTGTGCGTGCGTGCGTGTGTTTGTGGTGTGCGTGTGTGTGTGTGTGCATGTGTCACAGTGTGTTTGTGGTGTGCGTGTGCATGTGCATGTGTCACAGTGTGTTTGTGGTGTGCATGTATGTGTGTCACAGTGTGTTTGTGGTGTGCGTGTGCATGTGTCACAGTGTGTTTGTGGTGTGCGTGTGCATGTGTCACAGTGTGTTTGTGGTGTGCGTGTGCATGTGTCACAGTGTGTTTGTGGTGTGCGTGTGTGTGTGCATGTGTCACAGTGTGTTTGTGGTGTGCGTGCGTGCGTGTGTGCATGTGTCACAGTGTGTTTGTGGTGTGCGTGCATGCGTGCGTGTGTCACAGTGTGTTTGTGGTGTGCGTGCGTGCGTGTGTGCATGTGTCACAGTGTGTTTGTGGTGTGCGTGCGTGCATGTGTGCATGTGTCACAGTGTGTTTGTGGTGTGCGTGCCTGTGTTGGGCCGAGGGGGAATCCTCTTGTAGGTCACAGCACCACTGAATAAATTCTGACTGCTTTAAATTATATGGAGACTATGTTAGTTCTTTATCCTGATTGCATGCGAATGTCCAAATGCCGCCTTCATGTCCTTGCTTCATCGGGATTTGCTTTGATGTCATGAGATCTTGCCTTAATGACCCTCTAATTATAAATGTCATTACCCCTTTAACCCACAAATCTGTTTTAAAAAATTTAGATTTTCTCACAGAAAATGCCCATTTGCAGACCAAGAGAAGACTATTTTTGAAAATTTACCACTGGAATGACTGGCTCAGTTATCGAGCCAGTTATTCCAGTGGTAAATTTTCAAAAATAGTCTTCTCTTGATCTGCAAATGGACATTTCTGTAGAAGCCGTTTTTGGCTGATATGAGCGCTAAAGGGTTACGGCATTATTGCTGTTGCCAACATTGTCAAGGCCAGGAGTAGTCTGCACATATTATGAAATATGGTGAGATATCGCCAAACATGTACCTGGTAAAGCACTAATACCAACACTCCTCTGACAACCAGCCAAAGACACATCTAACCTGAAATAGAAACACGTGAAAGAAAACACATGTATACACACGCACACACACACACACACACACACACACACACACACACACACACACACACACACACACACACACGCACGCACGCACACACACACTCACGCACATCATGTGCACACTCACACACAAACAAGGCATGCATGTGTGCATACGCACACACAAGTAACTTTCCAGGATCTATTTGCATGTCAAGAGAAGATTTTTGAAAACTTATCACTGAAATGACTGGCTTGGTAACCGAGCCTGTCATTCGAGTGATAAACATTAAACAAGCGGCCCAAGGGGTCTGTGTTGGTCACCTAGAACTGGCATTTTAAGCAGAAAGGTCACAGATCCAACATGCAAAGACCTATAAATCATTCGCAAAATGGTTGGTGGGTGGTTTTTTAAACGAGTGTGTGGACATTCTTGGATGTCCATTATGGCTGCCAAACATGCTACATTTTGATTGGTCATGACAGCCATGTTTTTTATGCATCAACTTCGCTTGAATAAACTTTAATGGGCTTTTAAGTGCCTAATCATATCTCCTAAATTTCGGCCCGATCCGTTCAACAGTTCTGGAAAAGTCGTTTTCGCAAAAGCTAGATCATCCAAGGCCAAACCATTTGACCAATCAAGTTCCCTTGAACAAACTTGGTTCAGCTCTTGTCCTAGATGATATTTCATGTGTTTTGAATCAATCCCCTAAGTGGTTTCAGAGATTATTAAACATGTTTCCAAAGGGTGGCCAAAATCCAAGATGGTCGCCGACCACATTGGCTGTTTGGCTTCCTTTGAACAAACTTGGATCTCTATGTCCTAAGGATGCTTCCTGCTAAATATAATTTAAATCTGGTCAGTCATTCTCGAGAATACGTTTTAAATTTTCCCTTGCCTTCAAACTTAGTCTTCTCTTGGCATGCAAATGGACATTCAGTGTCAGTTGAGAAAATGTTTTGGATTTTCTTGATCAATGTTGACAATTAACATGATGGAAGGATTAATACTGTAATAGCTTAAAACTTCTGAGCTTCAAATTGTGCATTATTTTTATTTTTTTACCCCATAGACCTCTGATCATGTGTCTTGGGTGGGAATTTTTTGAAAAACAAAACATTAAATTTTGTCTGACCTGAACAGCATATTCTTAAGATCAGTAGTATTGAAAATGTTACAGTACAGCTCATAAATAAGTTAACATGCTGGCAAAACAAAAACATGTTAGTCAACAAAACAAATCAAATATTAAATACAATAAACATAGATATAACAATAGTAGAACTGGAATAAGTGCGTGCGTGCGTGTGTGTGTGGTGCGCGTGCGTGCGTGTAAGATTGTAATACCATGAGATGTCAAAAGGTGACAGATCAACTTCTCCATCAGCCTCTTCATCATCAGATGAATCAAAGCTAGACATGATGATCACAGGATTGTTGTTGAACTGAAACAAAAAATTCTATAAATTAAAGACCAGAAATGTGGTTGCAATGCAACCATGATGCTCGACTTTAAGACTTTGCAATGAACTAAGTGTGACTTCAAAACTAAAATAAATATCGAAGGCTTATCAATACACTTATCAATGACCAGTGTTTCTCATTTGCATCCTTTTGCGCGTAGGTCATTATGTGATGGCCTCTCATTAAATACAGAAACATGTATCCAAGTTTGGGTCCAGTATGATTAACCAGTCGAGATGTGAACTGCCAATCAGAAAATGTTAATGTTGAAAAAAGGATTTTACCAAAGTTACAGTCACATTACCCTTTGACCCAGTCAGTGTGTGATGCCATATCATTACCATACTTTTGTGTATATATTACGCCATAATAGATAGCACGCATATCAAAATTTGACAAAATTGAGCCAGAAAAGGTGTATACAGGTATATAACAAGCAGTCATAGTTCCGAAAAACTGCAAAACATTTTTAATATTAAACAGTGTATTCCATACTTGAACCCTTTAATGGTCATACCGGTCAAATCCGGCCTCTGCTATGGTCTTGTAGAATGTCCATTCACAGGCCGACAATGCAATTATTTAGTTTACCACTGGAATGACTGGCTCGATAACTGAGCAAGTCATTCCAGTACATTTTCAGGGAGACTGGAAGAAGACAAGTGAAGACTACCCCGGAGAAAAGAGGAAATCTGCAACGCAGGTCCACTTTGGTCAAAAGGGAGCTATCAGAAGAACTTCTTAAATCTGATCCCTGACCTACCTCAAGAGCAACGGAATCAGAAAAGATGGAGGAAACGCATAATCAAACAACCCTAACCAGGCCTGAAACAGAGCGTCCACCACCAATGCCTGAAAATCTGGAAAAAGGGGGCTGTAAGAGGAAATTTTAGCATACCGACAGGACGCATGAAATCTAAGAGAGAACAATCCCTAAGCTTGAGAATCGATTGACAACCGACCTTAGAAACTGGCCCTCTGAACAGGTGATCCTAGACTGTTCCCCCTCCTCATGGGAAGCATCTGAGAAAAACAAACACCAGAGGAGAAGACTTGACCAAAGGAACACCCAACAGAAGCAGAGAGTAATCCTTCCCATAACTAGAAGGGGGAAAAGGGATTATCTGATAGGAATCTGAAAGAAAAGAGTGAACCGACTAAAGCTCCAAGGACATTAAGAGCAATGGAAAAGTCTTCTCATCAGAATCTCTCCTTGAATGATATTCTTGATGCTGACCATCAATCCTATCACCCTGAGCAAGCAAATAGCTCAGACCATAAAAGATGAAGATAGAATTCCATCCCTACTCAGATGGCTTCCACTCTAAGGTCTAAAGGGAAAAAACAAGACCCAGAGCTAGATAGAATAAAAAAAGCCTAGGTTGGAGAAAGGTAGAGCGGAATTTGAACTTGACTTTAAGAGAATTACAATCCGACCTAGGCTGCATTCCAGACTGCAGTTCTCTGGAATGAAACTGCTAGAATTAATAAAAAGCTCTGCTTATACTAGCCAGTCATTTATATAAATGTGAAGGTGAATAGAACGACCGTAAAATAAACCTGCCACGGCAGAATTGACGGCACGAAGGGTGGATGAAAACAAGTAGTAAAACGTCCAATATCTTTATGGAGAAGAATCACATGCCCGGATTCAGACTGGCAAAAACTGAGATAAGGCCTCCATCTAGAATAGTGAAGATAAGATAAGAGGAAAAAACTCTTCATATTGAGATCGGACGCCATCCACCCAACTTCTTGGTGCTCCCAATTGGAATGAATTCTAAGGATTACTTAGAATCATGAACTCCAACTCGTCTTCTAGGGCTCCCATCTTCACCAAGAAGGAATGAAAGGAGACCACCTAGAAAAGACGGACAAAGGACGATGAAAATCCAATAGGAGCGAAAAACCCGTGATGATCTCTGAATCAGGACTTAAAAAGTCTCCCAAAATTAGAGACAGGCGCCCTCCTACTAGAACGCTGGGAAAAAGGGGGGGGGGGGAAAGGACCAACAGATCCTAAGGCAACGGAAGAGGAAGAGATAAAATAGGATAAAGAGAAAAGGATGGGCCTACCCAGGCTACCACCATCCCTTCAGATTCTCATACTCTTAAAGGAACAACCTCTAAGACTAGATCAAGAAATAACACAAGCCCCTTCTCATCTGATAAGGGGAGGCCTGCCGAACTTGTAATCCAGAACAATGAGCAAAAAAGGGGTCAGATTAATCCTCCTCCTTGAATTGGGCTTAGAACCTGAAGATAGAGAAGACTTGGTATTTATCCTAGAAAGATAAGCACCAAACTCCTGAGACTCTTCCTCTATGGAAGAATTAAAGAGGGTTTTTAAAAAAGAAGAAGAGTCTCTCTACACAGAAAACTAAGATCCTTTGGAGGATCTATGACTGACAGAATCAGCCCTAAAAATATGGAAGATGATTGACCAAATATATCATAGGCCAAAGGGAGGAATTGTAATAAGAATACCGGTACTTCAAAACAAAGTTTATTAACTTCGGATGGCTTTTCTACGTATTCTCTTAGAGGCAACGAAGTCAAACAAATTACAAACTGAGTTAAAAAAGCCTCTAAAGATAGTGGCTAGAGATTTCTAAGAACCTCAGAGGGACTCTGAAAACATCTTCCGAAAAAAGAGCTAGAAGGATAGCTGATTTAATCTGTGCCTTACATACAGATTCCCAACTAAAAGGATCTGCAGAAGATTCAACCGTGGCAAAATTCTTCAGATTAGAAATAGGCTGAAAGAACATTAGAACAAGAAAAATTGGGCAGACGAGAAAAAACTCATCCTGAAGAGAAAGAGAGAGAGAGAGAGAGAGAGAGAGAGAGAGAGAGAGAGAGAGAGAGAGAGAGAGAGAGAGAGAGAGAGAGAGAGAGAGAGAGAGAGAGAGAGACAAGAAGGAATCCAATAAAGAAACGAGGACCAATCGTCCGAGCAACCCTGGAAGGGAAAAAACCTTCTCAGGTTAGAACCTCGACTGATCCAAGAATAGAATCTGGAGACAATAGAAAGAACAACGGAAATAGAAAAGCGATTGAACGAGGAATTCCAGATTACAAAAACAAAGAGAACACTAAACCAAAGACAGCAAATAGAAAACTAATTACTGAGAATTAAAAATTTGATCTGGATGAATAAAGATGAAGAAAAAATAGAAAAATAAGAGAGAAGAGAAGAATTAGAAGGAACAGCGTAGAAAAAAGGAGAAGAAAGAAACATGATACGAATAAGCAAGAATAGGATAAACTGGAAAAGGAAAATGAGAAACCCTGCGAAGAAGGAAAGCCAAAGAATGAAAGACAGAATGCTAGGAGAACAAGAAAAGAGACAGATGCGAAGACTTACCGAGAAGAGGAAGAGAGAGACAAGAAGCCATGCATTAAACAGCTGAGGACAAATCATCCGAAGAGGCACTAATCGGGAAAACTTCCTCAGAGCCCTGATCTCGACTGACCCAGGAATAGAAAGACTAGCGGAAACAGAAGAGCGATAGAACGAAGACACAAAAACAGACTAAACCAGAGACAATGAATAGAAAACTAGATATTGAGAAAGAAAATACAGACACAATAGGATATAGATGAACCACAGTGAAGAAGAAGATGAATAATAAAAAAGGAACAGAAGAATTAGAAGAAAACGAGGAGAAAAAGATAAGATGAAAAGAGGTAAACCTAATACATAAAAGCAAGACTATTATAAACAGAAAAAAGGAAAAAGAGAAAGGGAAAGCAAGACTAAAGGCATTCTAACAGCCATAGTATAAAAAAGAAAAGAGGAAGAATAGCGCAAAGCAAATTGAATCAGAGGTAAGGAAATATTATTAAAAGAAGAATCTGAACGATCAGGCAATTCATAACCTTAAGCTCTAAAATAACTCCCGGAAAGAGAGCCAGTAAAAGCTGATAAACTGGAAACGAATTAGGTATCTATCCAGATCTAACAGACCCAGACAACATCTCAAACCAGAAGTGAAAGCACTACTACCGGAAATAGATAAGACAAAAAACGGAACCGGAAACGGAAGTTGGAAGTTAAGCCGGATCAAACAGACCTGGAAATGAACTTCTCATACCAGAAGCAGGAAGCACTACTACCGGAAACAGATACAATGAAACCGGAACCGGAACCGGAAGTATGATTCTAGGCAGAATCTAACAGACCCGGAAAAGCACCCCTCCTACCGGAAGTAGCTACATACTCGGAAACGAAAAAACTGGAAATGGAAAATGAAGACAGAAGCTTGACCGGATCTAACAAACCCGGAAAGCACCTCTCAAACTTGTAGCATTTTCTCAACACCACTACAATAACTGAAGTGAAATAACTGTAACCAGAAATAAACAACGGATGTTTGACCGGATCTAACAGACTCTGAAAAGCACCTATCATACCGGAAGCAGAAACACTACTACTACCACAAACAAAAAAGGGGCAAAACCGGAACCGGAAATGATAACAGATGATAGGCCAGATCTAACTGATCCGGAAAATCGTCTCGCCTACCGGAAGCAGATACACTACCACTGGAAACAGAAACTGAATTTGAAAACAGAAGCCTGGCCAGATCAAACAGACACGGAAATAATGTCTCCTACCGGAAGCAGATACACTACCACCGAAAACGGAAGCTGAAGCGGAACTGGAAATTGATAATAGATGATTAGCAGGATCTAACAGACGTGGAAAATCATCACTCCTGCCGGAAGCAGATACACTACTACCGGAAGTGAAGTGGAACCGGATATAGAAAACAGATGATTAGCAGGATCTAACAGACCTGGAAAATCATCTCTCCAAACGGAAGCAGATACATCACTACTGGAAACGGAAGCTGAAGCGGAACCGGAAATTGATAATAGATGATTAGCAGGATCTAACATACCCGGAAATCATCACTCCTACCGGAAGCAGATACACTACTACTGGAAGTAAAGCGGAACCGGACATTGAAAACAGATGATTAGCAAGATCTAACAGACCTGGAAAATCAACTCTCCAACCGGAAGCAGAAACACTACTACCGGAAAAGGAAGAGGAAAGACTGTAACCGGAAATGAATAACTGATGCTAGGCCAGATCTAACAGATCCGAAAAAATTATCTCTCCTACTGGAAGCAGAAACACTATCACCGGAAATGGAGCAGAACTGGAACCAGAAATTGATAACAGATGCTTAGCAGGATCTAAGACCCTGAAATCATCTCTTCTACCGGAAGCAGATACACTACTGGGAATGGAAGCGGAAAAAACCGGAACCGGAAATAGATAACTGATGCAACGTCGGATCTAACAGACCCGGAAAAGCACCTCTCATACCGGAAGTTACTACCGGAAACGGATGTAAAAATAAGTGGAGAAATAAAAAGAAAACAGCCAGATGAAAAAGAGAATGAGACTCCGAATGTCCAGCCAAGCCAAAACAATCACAGAGCTCATATCCGGATGCCCGGTCAAACCAGCAGCAATACCAGATTTAGAACCTGCTTGCCCGGACAAGCCAGGAGCAATAACGGGAGCAGACATAGAGATCAAAGATCTCTAAACATACTGGCTATACCTGCATGGGATGAATAATCGGTAACTTCCATCACCGACGCCACTGCATGAGAGTAATGCACCCCCTAAAGACTTATGTGGTCTTTAGACTGAGACTTACCGGAAGTCTATAACAGGTTTTAAGAGAAACCAAAGCCTTAGTCACCAAAAGACGTATTTCATGCCTGGTCGTGAAAGATGTGGGATTCCCCCATTAATGAAAACAGCCGCAAGAATTACGACTATCGTCTTAATCAGACTAATTCTTTATTGAATCACGAAATAAAGAAAATCCATTCATATGATACTTATGTAAAAAACGTACTTAATAAGAGATCTCTAAATATGGAAATCCGCTAAAGAAACAAAACCTCTATACAAGAGGCTGAGAAACGGATTTGAAAATCTCACTGAAAGACCAAGAACTTACGAAGATTCGTAAGATTATTATTTTTATGTAGGCACTAAATATTAATAAGCAAGTACTAAGGGTTTTTTATTCTAAAGCATGGTTTGATTGATGATATTAAATAGGCATGAATTGTAATACCTAAAAAAATGGGAGTACCGTAATTTCTCGACTAAAGGCCGCCCTCGAATATAGGACGCTGTCCCAAATTTGACCAAAATCCGCCCAAAAACTCTTGTATTCAAGTACAAGACGCTGTTAAATGTAGCAAAAACGTACCTTTAAAAAATCGAAAATTGGTATAAAAAATAACCATCACTCTGCGTCATGTTTAATGCATGACTAACAATTATCATGATGTTAGAGAAATTATTAAATAGGACTGCCTAAATATCGTGTATCTTCAATAAAGATTGTTTATTACATCAAAATCAATCTAATTTTGGCATAAAATGTCTCCTTGAAAACATCGAAATCGCGTGATATAAACAGATTGTAATGGCTCTTTTGCGTTTGGAGGCACTGTGTGATCTTATGCGCTAACGGGAGTTGGTTATCTGGCTCTTTTGTGATTGGAGGCGCTGTGTAATCTTATGCGCTAACGGGAGTTGGTTATCAAACAGGTACGGGAACATTCAGTTCCTATCGCGCAATGATGATATATAGCAATTTCCCAGTTCCGAGTCCAGAATATTTATATCCGAGTACTCGCTCTAATTACAATAAAGATCTTTTGCGATTGGAGGCGAATCAAGTGATTTATACACGTATCTTTTCTCGACGCCATTTTATGTCAAATTCTGGATTAATTTTGATGTAATAAGTTGTATGTATTAAAGAATAAGCAATATTTAGGCACCCCAATTTAATAATTTCACTTCCGCATGGTGTTTTTGGAGTATACATTAAACATAGTCATCAGGCGGCGCGAATTGGCTAGGGTAACATTTAGTTCAATTTCGGTGGTATAATCTGTGACTTTTTAAGAAAAATTTCGACCCAAAAATGTGCGGAAGGAATGTTCTCGATTATAGTACGCAACCCCCCCCCCTTTCTAGTACATGTGTTTTGACCAAAAAAACTGCGTCCTTTAGTCGAATTTTAACGGTATTTGACACGAAAACTGGTAACTCATAAACCAGAGTTAAAAACTCCCAAAAAAACACGAAGTATACAATACACATAATTAGGGAGATTAGAGTTTATAATAGACATGATTCCTGGATCAGAAAACTCTTAAATATGTAGCTGATCTTCAGTGCAAAGCTGTAAAAACTGCTGGATAGCAGGCCAACTGTTCTGCTTGCAGAATATTTGAAAAGTGAATCTGTTTCCCATTTGAGATCTATTACGCATACGCGGGCGCGCTTAGTGACAGGTGTCACCGAGGAGTGAGTACAGACTGGTGCCAGTCTATACTGAGGCTTATGCTGGGGGTTCCCTTACCAGTAGCCTGGTTACGGGTAAGCATGGTGATAATATAGCCATAAGGGAGTATGTAAGCGAACATAAAAATCTTATTCTGGTAGTTAAACGCAGATATTTGATTTAGCAAGTAGTGATTAAACGTCAAGATGTTTTTGTGGTGTAATAACAACCTGAGTCTTTTACTCTTGTTCTTCTCTTTTCCATTTTTTGTGCCACCTCTGAAACAATGTAAATCAGTGAGTTGTAATTTATTAGATTTAGAAAATAGGCACTTCCTGGGAACAGACAGCTCCAATGCTTCACAATCAACTACATCAAGAGATGAAGCACTGGTAACTGACTGGTCCAGGATAATCTTATTGATCCTACTGTCAATAGACGAGTCAATATTGTGAACTTGTTTCTGGAGAAATTCCATAGATAGTACAATTCTTTCAAGGATGGCTGAATCCACCATGGCCTCGGGTTTGGCCTTTATTTTAGCCACCGACCTTGAAGGAGAAGGATTCCCAGGAATATTTAAGATCTCTGTGGAATTTGTTTTAAAGAATGACATTAAGGCAGATTGGGACCATGACCCGCATATCAAACAGGTTGATTCTAAGGTACACGATGTACATTTCGAACACACGCGTCCGGCATGTTCCGATTTTATGAATCTAAGGCAACTGCCCAAATGATTCTGATTATTTTCTTTGACCTTCTCCTTGGTCTTCTTCGGAGATTTTTTCAAATCTGAATCGTAATAACAGAGAGATTTGATAGAGTAAAGCTCTGAATATGACTCAGGATTAGTCAGCGCTAATCCCAAGATTTATTGATAGCGACCCTAGCGATCTCTAATTAAAATTATTTTGGTTTTCTTTGAGAGAGTATGTTACTGAGATATCGCAGATTCATGCTCAATCGCAACAAACATGTCAATTCAGTAGCTTATACATGCTACTGTAATAGAAAAAGCCAAAACTAGACAACACATAGTCTATACACTCTGGGCGCAAGTAACCAAAACTGGTAACGCGCCTACCATGAAATTAGAAATGATCTTACAAATCATTATTAATGCATCAGGACCTACAACCACTTATCTTGGGAGGTTTTTACGCTTGTCCGACATCTTAATGATTCTTATGAACCTATTCTATAATCCACAGCAATTCAAAAAGTTATAAAATACCTTTTAAACTGCCTATAAATCTTTTATACGCCCTTTCCCTTCAACAGTAGGAAAAGGAATGAAGTCTTGGTTGCTACCAACAAGGTCATGTGATAGCTATCAGCCAATGAGGTTGTCATTATGCTTAATGACCTTCTCAGTGGCACTGATTATTGGATTAACCCTCTTCTTGCCACATTCTGAGATATAGCATTCAAGCGAATTACTATGGATCTCATCATTAGAGTATAAGATACCCGAAGAAGCCTTCAGTCACTCTGTAACCACAATTTATCCAGCAAACATTGGCTGTAAAAAATTAATCCTACTACGCTTCCCTTCAGAGAAGGAAAGAGCAATAGTAATGCAAGGAGGTAGGTTGTAATGTAGTGATAACATGTGATCACCGCAATAAAGAAATTGAAATGGGTTTTTTCGAGCTTTCTTTCCACATTTTACATTTGTATGCCATCAGATTTTATTTTTATTTAGAGATATTATCATTTTCCATGACTGTTCCATGTCAGACTATGACCAAAATGACGAATTTCCATGACTTTTCCAGGCCTGTAACTTAGATTTTCAAATTCCATGACTTTCCAGGAATTCCATGACCTGTGCGAACCCTGCAGGGGGAATGACATCAATTCTACAACCCCTAGATGTCAACATCAACAAGCCAGTCAAGGACACGATCCACAAGTTATGGAATGAGTGGCTGATGTCAGGAAGCCACACATTTATGCTTGAAGGTCATATGAGAAAAAAAACCCACAGACCCCCTTGCGGGTTGGTGTGTTGTTTTGTTAACCACTATAAAAACATACTTACCGTTCAATCACTACTTGCTAAATCAATTATCTGCATTTAGCTACCAGAATAAGATTTTTATGCTTGCATACACTCCTCCCCCATGCCTATTCCTATAAATATGGACCCTCAACCAGGCTACTGGTTAGGTCCATCTCCAGTATATTAACTGATATAGACTGGCACCAGTCTGTACTCACTCCATAGTGACGCCTGTCACTAAGCGCGCTTGTGCATGCGCACTGGAGCCCAAATAGGACAGATTCACTTTTCTGAATTTAAGAGCCAAATAGTATAGGCAAATTCTCAAATCAATTCCATGCGGGGTGGCTGAGACCGGGTCGTAGTATGTTTTTATAGTGAGAATAATAACAACATACTGGGCGTGTCCGCCCGTTGTGGGCGTGTTGGTCCAGGGAAAGGGCGTCCCTTATCCTGCTCGGTTTGTGCCTATAGGCTCCATTGGGTGGAGTTAGTGTATCCAAAGACATTCTTTCTGTGTTCTCCATGAGGTGGAGTTTTCATCGTCCAGGTCTGATGAGAATACCTATGGCGGTTTGATATCAATCTGAGATGTCATTGGATTCTGAATTTAGAATTTCTGTATTTCCCCCTACATACTTATGGATGGTTATTGCCGGTTCTGCCATTTTTGGCGGTTGAGCAACATTTTTTGGCGGTTGTGGCCAACTTCACTGGTTGTAATTGTTACCGGTTGTTTTTGGTGGCATTCAGGTCTGTGTAGACCTGGCGGCTTGTGTGTCCGAACATACTGAGTTTAGACTCAGTGATGGACAGCGGAGGTATTGTGATTATCTCTGTTTCCTGTGGCAATGGTTTGCTGGATGAATCAATTGTGAAATGATAGATGATAACAACGTAGTCAGTTATATGAGCTACTCGTCGAAGGTTGTTAAGCCTGATGCTTGGTCTCGATGTGAGACCAAAAGTCTGAATGATCTGGACTGGAATTTTCTTCCCTTTTATACCCTTCCTGGGCGAGCCTGTGGTTTGAGTCGATCTTGACTATATATGGGCAGAAAAAAACCAGATTGGCGGTTCCCCCGTTTGGAAATTTTTGGGGGTTTGGCGGCCTGGTCAAACATTTTACCGGTTGACCTATTTTGGCGGCCTGTGACCGTTTTTTGGCGGTTGTGATAATTTTTACCGGTTGTGAGTTTTTTGCCAGTTCTGCCATTTTTGGCGGTTGAAAAAACTTTTTGCCGGTTCAGAATTTTTTACAGGTTGTAGGTCATTTTGGCAAAAGATTTCCAAGGGTTTTCTGAAAGTCAAGATCGTAGAGGTATTGCTCCTTTAGTGGAGATTTTTTGCCTGCTTGTATGGGTAATGATCATGAGTGGTCATCACTGTTTTTGATTCAGACTTCATGGCGTTTCGTTCCTCGAGCGTAACTCATCAGAGGCGAAGTTTTGTCAACTGGGAGTGGGCAATTTGGGTTCCACTTTGTTCTGATATGGCAACTATGGTGTGGGTGTTAGGACTGATAGACAAGGTGTGTGTGGGACATCCTTGCCCAGTCTGGATGGTTTGGTGTATTAAATGGTGAGTTATGTATCACAGTTACACAAAGTCAAAATCAACTGGTTAGATATTGAAGTTATGTAAATTTTTGTTTCAAAATTTGTTTTGAAAAAATAAAAATAAAATAAAATAAAGAAGCACGACAACTCTGTGAGTTATGTGTCTTTGTTGTTCTTTTATTTGGGCTGAAGTCCACATAGAGGTGCCATATTGAAGAGCATCTGTGATGACAATGGGTATGACGTCAATGTGTGACGTCTATGGCGATGGTGATGATGTCGCTAAAAATGCGTAGAAACATATAATCTGGCTGAAGAGATCGATTCTTAAGAACACCGTAGAATTAAAAGAATAATAACAACATACTGGGCGTGTCCGCCCGTGGTGGGCGTGTTGGTGCAGGGAAAGGGTGTCCCTTATCCTGCTCGGTTTGTGCCTATAGGCTCCATTGAGTGGAGCTGGTGTATCCAGACATTCTTTCTGTGTTCTCCATGAGGTGGAGTTTTCATCGTCCAGGTCTGATGAGAATACCTATGGCGGTTTGATATCAATCTGAGATGTCATTGGATTCTGAATTTAGAATTTCTGTATTTTCCCCTACATACTTATGGATGGTTATTGCCGGTTCTGCCATTTTTGGCGGTTGAGCAACTTTTTTTGGCGGTTGTGGCCAACTTCACTGGTTGTAATTGTTACCGGTTGTTTTTGGTGGCATTCAGGTCTGTGTAGACCTGGCGGCTTGTGTGTCCGAACATACTGAGTTTAGACTCAGTGTGGACAGCGGAGGTATTGTGATTATCTCCGTTTCCTGTGGCAATGGTTTGCTGGATGAATCAATTGTGAAATGATAGATGATAACAACGTAGTCAGTTATATGAGCTACTCGTCGAAGGTTGTTAAGCTGTTTTTATAGTGGTTAATAAAACAACAGACCAACCCGCAGGGGGGTCTGTGGGGGGTTGTTATTACACCACAAAAACACCCATTACCATTCAATCACTACTTGCTAAACCCGTAGATTTGGTCAGTACCCCACTTAAAACATTAGGTGGGAGGCGATTTGAGAATCAACAAACAAAGATAAAAATCAAACCAATCTTATCCAAATGTTAATAACATAACATAATAGTGCATTTAAATCAATCACACCGTGATTATCAAATAAGGAAAACTTGAACTTAGAGATAAATAAAAACCAAAATAAACTCTCACCATTTCTCACAGACGCCAAATCTTAATGAAAATGGTGAGATGTGCTTGGTAAATGGTCTTCAGCTATTTTGGTTAAAATCGTAATATTACGAAAGAAGGAGGCTGCTGCACTCTAATCTTTCAGATAAAAGGTTGTAAAAGAGGATTCAGATTTTCATCCTGCAACCTGTATGACTTCATCTAAATATGAACCGGCAAAAAGTGCAAAAGAGGAAGCCATTCCTCTAACATCGTGAGCTTTAATATGGGAGAGATTAATTTGTTCCGGAGAAGCAATCGCGTAACAAAGCTTAATCGTCTCCCAAATCCATCAGAATATCGTAAACTTTGAGACCGGCTTAGCTAACTTTTCCGCATAATAAAACCATAAAAGGGACGGATCAAATCTTTTGAAATCAGTTCGCTGTTTGTACATTCTTAATGCCCTAACAGGACACCAGAGTTTATCGGAAGCCTAAAAAGATGATAATGATTTTTAAATGATCGGACTAGCAGGAAATCGGTTAGACTGAGTTTTAGATAAAAAAAATCCCTTCTGGGATTAAAACTAAACCATCTCAGGAAACTATAGATCTCTCCCTTTCAGCAGAAAAAGCATGAATTCTGAACGCCTTCTAGCATAGGCCGTTAATACTATTAGAGGAAAGAGGTTCAAAATGACGGCCTGCCAGCACTTGAAGAACCAAAGCCAAGTTCCATGAAGGTAAAGGCTTAGCTATCAGAGGACGAATATTGCCTAGACCTCTAATAAAAACTATTAACGGTCTTAGTGTCCTTGACATCGGCATACAGAAGGCAAGGAAGAGAAGATGCCAGAGAAAATCTATATCCCCTAACCGAATTAGCTGATAAATGTAAGGAATCAAAGAGACATGTTAAAAAGTCTAATACTTGGGGAATAGAAACATAATCGGGCACGAGACCTTGGTCTGAACACCATTCTTCAAAAATTTTAAGTCGACACTTGTAAACTCTGCGGTTCGACTCTCTTCTCGAAGAATCGATAATTACTGGAGATCTTGAAGAAACTTTATTCTCGTAGACTTTAGTTTTGATATTCTCCAAACACACAGACTGAAGATTTCTGGGTTTGGATGAAGACAAAGACCTCTTACTTGAGACAGAAGATCCTGGGAGAATGGAAGAAGACGAGGGAAGTCTACCAGGAGATCTAGAAGGTCTACAAACCAAATCCTCTTAGGCCAAAAAGAAGCTATAAAAGAATATCGCAGATTTGTTCTTTGACATTCTTCAACACTAACCAGAGCTCTAGATAAGCTTTTCAATAATTGGGTGATTCACTCTAAGAAATTTTGTAAATTGGGTTTCTTTGGAATTTAATTGGGTTAGTATACATTATTAGCAAGAGAACTGAAATTAATTGGGTGATTTTCGACTTTCAGTACTCATGTTAAAAATTAATTGGGTGTTTGGCAATTTTTATTGGGTGAAAACGCAAAAACCCTGCTTATCTAGAGCTCTGACACTAACGGAATCAAAATCGTTAGAGGGAACGCATAGACGAACATTCCTGTCCATGACTGAGGCGGGGCATCCACCACCAGGGCTTGACTGTCCGGAAAAAGAGACATGTAAGAGGAGATCTGAGCATTCAGAGATGTCGCACACAGATCTACCAGAGGACGATCCATAAGACTGAAAATCGCTTTGACAACCGACCTCTTAAACTGCCACTCTGTGTGGGCGAATTTGCTGGGACGTGACAGTTGGTCCGCAAGAAAATTCAGACTGCCTGGGACACTAGAAGAATCTGATTCTTGCGACACCATAAGAGAAGGGTCCACACTAGACAAAGGAGGGATGACCTTGTACACCCCCTGCCTGTTGATATAAGAGACCACTGTCGAATTGTCCGACCGAATCGAGACTTTGAGACCTATCACAAGATCTGACCATGAAAGGAGAGCCTTCTTGACAGCACACAATTCCAGAATGTTGATATGAGCTGTCGACTCCTCCAGGGACCAAAGACCGGAAAACGACAGGGAGTCCAAGACCGCTCCCCATCCCTCCTGAGAAGCCTCTGTGAAGACAATCACCTGAGGGGAGGACTTTACCAGTGGAACACCCATCAGAAGCAGAGAACAGTCTTTCCAAAAATCTAGAAGAGAGATCAAGTGTTCTCTGATGGGAATCTGATGGTAAATAGAGTGAACCGACTGCTTCCAAAGGGACATTAAATACATTTGGAAGGGTCTTCTCATCAGCGCCGCCCATGGAATAACATTCTCTATGCTGACCATCAAACCTATCACTCTTAGCAGAAATCTTGCTCAGACCATGGAAGAAGAAGACAGGATTTCCATTGCCACTGATAAAGCCTCTATTCTTGGATCTGAGGGGAAGACTAGACCCTGGGCCAGATCGAAAGAAATGTCTAGATGCGTGAAGATTTGAGAGGGACCTAGGCTTGAGTTCTTTAGATTTAAAGTCCACCCTAGGTTGCATGCCAGACTGCAAACCTCTGGAAGAATTCCTGAGAGAATTGAAGAAGAATTACTTTACTAACCAATCGTCTATATAAACGTGGAGATGGATAGAACGACGGTGAAAATTTCTGCCACAGCTGAGACTAGGCAAGAAAAAGAAAAGGAGCCGTGGTCAGGCCAAAAGGCATGGCGAAAAACTGCCAAACTCGATCTTAGTAAGCAAATCTCAGGAATTTTCTGAAGGAAGGGTAAATGAAAACATGAAAGGAGGAGTCATTTTGGTCAATGGAAACGACCACATACCCTGATCTAGACTGGAAATGATCTGGGAGATGGTCTCCATCTTGACTTGGGAGTAAGAATCATGAGATTTAATCATGACATACCCCCTTGTTAAATTAAAATTAATGCAGATTTTAATGTTTCAGAGTGAATAGAGATCATTTAACTAAGATTTAATGACAGGGTTGGAAACCTACCCTAGGCTGAACGCTCTCATGTATGTATAAATTCCTTAGAATTAACATAATTCACAAAGTAAACTAACACGATAATGACCAAATTGTCAATTGAAAGGACCAGAGGAGACAAGAAAGAAGAATTAGAAGAGGAAAGAGCCGACACAAAAGGAAGGTCTATGGAAAACTCGTCCTTAAAAGGAAGAGAAAGAGTCTAAGCAATCCACCAGTGAGCCAGGGACCAGTCATCCGAAAAGACCCTGACTGGACAAAATCTCCTCAGCCCTGACCGACTAGGGAATAGAAGAATACGAAGAAGGATTAGGAGATGGAGTAGAAAAAAGATGAGAAGAGTCACCAGAGGCCATAGAATCAACAGCTCAAATGGAAAGAGGAGAGCAAGGCCTCTTGGAACCTAGAAGAGAAGAAAACTGTAAAGAATCAGAAAAGGAAAAAGATTGATCAGAAGGACAGATACAACATCCTGACCAGAGGACATGGAAAGAATAGAGAAAAAAGCTGACATGAAAGAACGAACAAGGGACGAATCCCTAAAAACAGAAAACAATGACAAAACCAGACCTTAATCAACAATTAGAAACTCAAGCTCAAAAGAGAGAAGGACAGAAACAATCGGATCAAGATGATCAAAAGAGAAAGAAGAGGAAGAGAGGAATTAAGAAGAATGGAAGATGAAAAGGAAAGAACAGGACCAGAAGATCCCTGGAGAGGATTGATAGAAGATGAAATACGGGAAAACCCCAGGAGGGAAAAAAAGGAAGACAGAAAGAGAGAGCGAGAGAGGAAGGAGACCATGACTAGAAGAAAACTTTAGGAGAAGGGGCAGAGGATGAAGGAAGAGACCTATACTTATCTTTACTCATTATTATTAGACTTAGAACCAATATTATCATCGTGTAAAGACGGATGTCATTGAGTTTGATATGCTAATAAAAAGGAATGATTGATAGAATGATAATGAATTCCGGGAACAGCTGGATGTTAAATACACAAAACACTAATACCAGATTATGATTAAACACTACGGGATGAATCACGAAACAAAACGCTGAAAAACAGAGGCGATATAAAATCTAAGCAAAAAGACTCACCTAAACCATGACTGTGACAACGCAGAAGAGAAAACTCGGCTTTTATTCCTTCTTCCTTCACCCTAATCTTATTTCTCTATTCTCAGCATTTTCTTGCTCTTGTAATCATTAATCTTAGTCATTCTCTTCCCTATGAATCCACTACTGAATCTATTCCTTTCAGCGCCTGCCAGAATTAGACTAAGAATTACGCTAGAAACAGGAATTTTCTTCAAGAAATTAATTCCCTTGGATAAAATAAATATGTCAACCTGCCCACATAAGAGGAAAAAAGAGCGCGAAAAAAGGCTGAACGGCCCAAAGACAACTGGCCATCTAAAGTTGGATGAAATTAAAAATTAATTTTAATTGCGACATCTAGCGATAATGCGTAGAATAGACTGACTTATCGACTGCAACAAAAAACCCATCCGGCAGCCAGTCGGAAGTCTTTAATTATGTTGAAATGTTTCACTGATAAAAGAATAAATGCTGAATATCTACAATTCCAAGAGAGACTTCAAGACTGGCAATGTCTCGGAATTAATATTTTCAGCGATTAAACATTTCGATTTTAAAAGCACTTACTCAAATAAGACTAACTCTTAGACAAAATGATGACTAGATCCAAGGAAAGACAAACCTGGAATCTCAGTAAGAGCTATCACCGGAAATCCAAAAAAGGAAGACAGAACCGGAAGTTAATCATAGAACACCATGAAAACCGGTAATGACCCTATCCCCGAATGTACGAACCCAGGTGTAAAAATAGGAAACGGAAATGCGCAAAACGGAAGAAGACAACCGGAAACTGAACCCAGATGTACATTAAAAAACCAGAATAAGCATAGGAACCGGAAATACGCAAACCGGAAGTCAGACCGGATACGGAAAGAATGGAGGTAGATCCGGAAACGGAAGTAACCCCTGTCCTGAGGACCTGAATCCACTACAACTGATCTAAGACATTGACATTGGCATATATGTTAAAGACGGGGGCTTCCGCCGCCGCCACCACTGCTTGAAGGTCATGCCTTTTCTTCTTATTTACAACCTCAAGACTCACGTGGGTTTGACCCGGTGACCTGCTCGAGATCACCTTCGAGAGCTTATTTGCTCTAATTATTTGCTCTTTATTCTTAATTCATTCACTAGACTGGAAGTACGTCCCAACCAGAAGCGGAAGTCGGAAGAGCTTATTAGTCATACCAGAAACGGTCGGAACAGAAGTAAGAAACGGATCTTGAAGACCCGGATGTCCTGCAAAACCGGGAGACATACCGGAAACGGTCGGAACGGAAGTAGCACCGGAAAACGGAAGTAAACCTGAGTCCCGAATCCACCCCAACGGAACCGGAAGAACTAGCAAAACTAGATTGCGGCCTATGGCTATAGGCGACCTATGAAGAATCTTGACGACCGGTATGACCGAAAATTTTGGCATTAGCATAAGGCTTTTGGACGTTAGCTTCCGCCTCCGCCACCATTGCTTGAGGTTATGCCTATCACCCTCTAGACTGTGGGTTTGACCCGGTGAACTGCACGAGCTCACCTTCGAGAGCTTAGTCGCCTTAGACTTTGTTTAGGAGACCCGATTACTTGCATTGATGTTAGAGGAATCAGTTTCCCCCATTTGCGGGCCCGCTAGCCCTCGGGCTATCGTCGGAATCAGAAGAAACTTCCTGTTTCATGGCCTCCATGATGGCAGAAAGATTCAAATCTCGCAAAAAAAGCTATCACTGCTTCCGAATTCGCCGAAGAAGCCCCCCCCCCCCTTCGTTGCTGCTGGATTTGACATATTAGAATATTGCAAGACACAGCTTTTGTCTACTAGCAACGGAAGAAGGGGAAGGATGACCATAGGGCAGCGCTGTAAGGACGAATAATCCTTAAAGAAACTTAGATACGAACGCAGACCACCCTATGCAAAACCCGCACATCAATGTGGGGGTACACGTAGTGCACTTAAAACAGAAATGTCCTCCATACTCCACAGAGTGAACTCGTTCACAGATTAAGGATGTGCACTTGATTTATCGATCGTTAAAACAGACTCTTAAAAAACGAAAAAAGATTACGAAAGAAGCATACAGCTTAGAATTTCGATAAAAGGAGTCTAGAAACATGCAAACGCCTTTCAAAGAAAGGCCGGAAAAGTTCAAATTCAAGATTGTTTCCTATCATAGGGAAATAAATGTAATTCTTTGTAAAGCACTATGTTTTCTTTTAACTGAAAGTGAATAAGGAGTAATAGAGTGTTTTTATATGATGATGACTTAGGCATATTAAAGTTGTTAGCACGAAAACAAAATCCACGAAAACCGGTAACATTTATATACATAGTTATAAAGTTCAATATAACCACGAAATACTTCCAAAAACATAATTTTGGGAGGATAGACTTCATAGTAGGCATATCTTAGCATGAGGAAGTCCTTCAATAGTAAGCTGACACAGCGCAAAGCTGTAAAAACTTTCTGATAACATTTGTGCAGTTGTTCTGCGTGCAGAATAATTGAAAAGTGAATCTGTTTCCTATTTGGGCTCCAGTGCGCATGCGCAAGCGCGCTTAGTGCCAGGCATCACTATGGAGTGAGTACAGACTGGTGCCAGTCTATATCAGTTAATATACTGGAGATGGGCCTAACCAGTAGCCTGGTTGAGGGTCCATATTTATAGGAATAGGCATGGGGAGGAGTGTATGCAAGCATAAAAATCTTATTGTGGTAGCTAAATGCAGATAATTGATTTAGCAAGTAGTGATTGAACGGTAATGGATGTTTTTGTGGTGTAATAACAACCAGAGTTGCCAACCATATGCCAGTGGATCCTAACAGCCTGGAACCAGCACGACATCAAAATCATTATCAAATCATTCAAGCCATTGTTCGATTTCCAACCGTAGGACGGGACTGAGGACGACATGCTTTGGGATGACAGCAGGGCTTTAAATTACCTCTTAGCTATGACTTTACAAGTCATGCCAAAATGAAATCCACACATATTAGTGAGCCCAAATTTTAATCCTGCTGGCTGCTATGAACACTAATTAACTGATTTACAGTCAATTAAATACTCAGAGGCTATTCAGAGGCCTTACAGTGCTATCCAGCATAGCCTTCTCACAGGAAATAGAATGTAACTGTATCTGTACTAAAACTGGGCAAAATTCATACTGAACATCATGCCCATTTCGCGTCTAGATAAAGATGGCTGCTCCGCCTCAGGAATAAAAGCAGTTTATATACATATTTACAGTGATTGCGGAGGCTTAGATGGTAACCTCCCGGATGTAGCTCTTGAACGATGATGTCAGCCAGGCCATTCCAGATCGGCACAGTTCTTGGAATAAAAAAACTCTGGTATTGTTGGATGCTAGTCTGGATTGTCTGTAGCTTTTGTGAGTGACTACACCTGGTGGTGGATATCGACGCTTTCTGAGGATGGTATTCGGGTGGTATTGCTACATGGCCATTTAGAATTTTGTACATGAATGTCACATTTGTTTTTCCTCTTCTCTGTGCGAGTGACTCCCATCCTAGGCTTATTAGCATGCCGGTAACACACAGTCTTGGATATTTGTAGACTGCAGGAAATGTCAATTTCCCTTTCTCCGAGATCTAACAATACTCACCATTCTGTTACTTCTGATATACAGCTGGCCTTGACAGCGGCTCTAGGATTATAGACTTAGAAAGCTTTACTGACTCCTGGGAACCGGGTACTCGGCTCCCAACTGCCGAGTACCCGTTTACCATAGAGCTCATATTGTTTGCATAGCCACCAAACAAGAGAAAACTATGGCTTGCCTCCGTGGGGCTGGGAGGCTGGGTCCGTAACAGAATGGTGAGTATTGTTAGATCGCGGAGAAAGGGAAATTGACATTTCCTGCATTCTCCTTCGATCAATACTCACCATTCTGTTACTTCTGATATACACCAGATTTGATCAGTAACCTGGTGGGAAGGGGCAAGCCATACATGCTAATTTTGCCCCTTGGAGAAAGATTTTAGACTTCAAACTTGACTAACGGAGACCTAAAAAGGACCGTCAAGTTCACGGAACCGAATCACATTCGCGTCACAGTCCCCCCCCTTTTTCCTCCTAAGAAAAGGGAGAGAACTAACGAACATGTATCTCGCCTGAAAACACAAATATGCCAAGAGGGTTAACTGCTCCCTGCATACTCCATGTATTAGCCTGGGAATGAGCATGAATATATAAGATGAATGAACATGATACATATCCATAATACAAAAAACTCTCACTATTGAATTACCTTATGATAATTGGACTTCAGACGTACCGCCTCCAACCATTCACCGGTTCGGCCATCAGTGACACAATCTGGTTGACATCCTCTCGCCTGACCATGCCTGCTTTAGGTTCTTTTCTTACCGAAGTGAGAAAAGGGTGAAAAGCAGTGTGGTCACTAACTATCGTTTCAAAACAGCTAAAGCGAGTGGATTGGCTGAGTCTGACACATCCCTCATATAGTAATCCGTGAATGAGGACTCACAGTGCCATTGTGCAACGGCCATGATGTCCTATAACGGAACACCATTGTAAAGGGCGGTCGAGGCGGCTATTCCTCTGACATTGTCTGCCCTTACGCCTTGCACCTGGTGCCCAGTCGCCATCTCGTGAGTAGTCTAAATGCATTCGACCACCCAACGAGAGATAGTATCCATGGATGCGGCGCCATAAGACTTTTTATGGCAGATCCACAGATGTCTATCGTTCGACCGTAACGAGTCAGTCCGTTTCTTGTACTTAGTCAAAGCACGGACCGGGCACCAGACACTGGCATCACGATCAAACCTAGTTAACTTCGGTATAATGATCGGTTTGCCGGGATATCTCAAAGATTGGTTCTTTGACATAACCTCTGCTCTTAGCAGAAGACGCAGACCTTCTCCAGAAACAATAAATCGGTTCCTCTCTGCCGAAAGCGCATGGATCTCACTGCGCCTTCTAGCTGAGGAAGCTGCCAATAGAAAAACCGCCTTTAGAGTCAAATGCTTTAGACTAGCCGAACGCAACGGTTCGAAAGGGTGCTTGGCCAGTACATTAAGCAATAAAGATAGACTCCAGGCTGGAATGACTACCGGTTGTCTCGGTCGGAGATTGTTCATTCCCTTCAACATCACGTTTAACTGGGCCACCTCTGGACTATCCCTGTTGGCTAGACAAGGGATAACTGATGCCAAAGCGGACTTGTATCCAGCAACTGTGACGGGAGCTAGTCCTCAAAAGAACAGCTCACAGAGAAAGTCTGCTATTTGCTGATAGTGGATTGAAAGGTATCAATACCCTTTTCTTCACACCAGTCTGCAAATCTGTTAACCTTGTTGTTATATGACTTGAAGGTTGACCTCCTTCTCGCAGCCGCGATGAAATCAGCAGCCTGTCGAGAACAGCCTTCCGACGTGGAAAGTTGTTTGATAACATCCACGCAGTCATTGAACATTTCGGGACGCTCGTGTAGGAAGCGTCCCTTGGCCTGGGAGATTATGTTCGGAATCTCGGGCAACTGCACAGGATTTTCCACCAGCAGATCTAGAAGATCCGTGAACCACGCCCTGCTCGGCCAATACGGCGCTATTAGCAGGACCAGACACGGTTCCTCCCTGACCTTCACCAAAACCTTCGGTAGAAGAATGGTGGGTGGGTACGCGTAAGCGTGCATCCCTCTCCAGCTTATCGCCAGAGCGTCTGTATCGACGGCATTTGGATCTGTAATCGGCGAGACATATGTCATGATTTGAGCATTTTCCTTTGTGGCGAACAAGTCCACGTTGGGTTTGCCCCAATGCTCGAAGATCCGTCGCAGAACTGGAGGGTTGAGGGACCATTCTGTTGGCAGGATTCTCTGTCTGCGAGACAAAGCATCCGCCAGAATGTTCAATCGGCCAGGAATACGAGCTGCTTTCAAAACAACCGAGTAATTCCTGCACCATTGAATCAAGTGCCACACCCTGATACACAGAGTGGGCGACCTGGTCCCGCCTTGGCGATTTATATATGATACTACTGTCGAATCGACCGACCGTATCAATATCACCCTGCCCCTGATCATCGGAAGGAACTCTTCCAACGCCAGTTCCACTGCCATCATTTCCAACAGATTGATATGCAGCTGACTCTCCGGGAGAGTCCATGTGCCCGAGACCTGGTTCTCCCAGGCAGGCACCCCACCCTTCCAGCGATGCATCCGTGTAGACGGACAGCTGGAGGCGGGGTAGGTGCAGCGAAACCCCTAATAGGAGATTCTGACGCTGTTTCCACCATAGAAGATGCGATATTATCGGCTCCAAAACTGGCAACAGTTTTGACAGGGGTTCTGTTCTCTGTTTCCACAGAGACATCAGATACAACTGGATAGGCCTTCGCATTAGAGCATCGTACGGGATAACCTGCTCCATGGAGACCATCATGCCCAGCATCTGAAGGAACCGCCTCGCCTTGAATGTGGTTTCCCACTCGAAAACTCTTGAGGATGGCTAACAGAGACACCACTCTGGGCTCTGACGGGTAAACCCTGCCCTCCTCAAGGTCGAATCGCATCCCCAAATAAATGAAACGTTGAGTGGGCGTCAACTCGGATTTCTCCTCGTTGACTATGCAGCGTAGATCTGAAAGTAACTTCAGAGTCAGAGCAGTATCCACGTTCAACCTGGCTGCCGAGTCTGCCTTAAGCAGCCAGTCGTCTATGTAGGTGTGTAGCGCCACGTTCTCTTTTCTGAGAAACGCTGTCACCGCAAGGACCACTCTTGTGAAAACCCTCGGAGCTGTCGACAGGCCAAACGGGAGACTGTAAACTCCCATACTTGATTCTGAAACGCAAATCTCAGAAACCTGTGCCAACTCCGATTCATAGGAATGTGGAAATATGCATTTTTCAGATCGATCGATACACACCACATTCCTTTCCTCAATCCCGCATTACCGACCTCGGCGTTTCCATCTGGAACCGAGGTGTATGGATAAACCAATTTAATGGCCTGAGATTGAGTATGGGTCTCCATCCCCCTGTGCTCTTGGGGACAAGGAACATGTTTGAATAGAAGCCTGGAGTGTTTCGATTTGCTGGTTTTATTGCTCCCTTCAGAAGCAAACCCGACACTTCCTTTTGAACGGCTTCTAACTTGTCTGGCTCCCTTGGTACGGGTGTCCAGACAGGTGCCAAAGACAGATTTTGTGGTGGAAAGTCCCACCACTCCGGCATGTAACCCTGGGATAACCTCGACGTCTAACGGGGTTGTCCGGCTCGCAGTCCGCGCCCCCACTCTTTCTTAACGAGAGAGAGAGAGAACCATTTCGTTCTAGGCACGACGGGTATAACTGGCACCGCTGTTCCTGTCGCACAGGCGCGGTCCAGGCGGATATGAAGGGAGCTTTCGTACCCTCAGGTACGCTTCGGCCCCTTCTGTCCGCCCTTTGAGGCCTTACCCGTACCCTTCCCCTTGCCCTTCCCGCCTCTAGGGCGGACAGGAGCAACATTGGGGAGGGTAGGCGCCTCTACAACCTTCCTGGGCTTCTTCGCCGGCGGCGGCTCTGAAATCCCAGCTGAAGCAGAAGTCGCAACAGGCCTAGCTTTCGCCTTGCCCTTATGCTTCTTCTGCTCCTTTGAAGGTTGTCCCGTTAGCGGTTTCCCCACAGGCCCTAGTGCATGCGCTTGCCGCACTAGCTCTAGCTGTAGGTTTACCGCTAACCGATTCTGTGCGATACTGGCGGTATCCTCTAAGATGGCCCACGCTTGGCCACCGAAGATGCTAGGCCCTGTCAGGGGTGTCCCAAGGAGACGCTCCCTGACTGCCGTAGCCGGACGCATATGGTCAATGAAAATTTGCCTCCTGGATTTCGTCACACGCGCTTGCACCCTTGCCAATGCGTCCATCGACAGCACCAGGCCGTCATTGACACATGAAAGCGCCACAGGTGGCACAGGGTGGCCTGCCCCGCTTCAGCCCACACCGACTGAAGGAGACGATAAGAGTGGTTGACAGCGCTCATCGCTGCCCTCACACCCTCATCGCATAGGGACAGGACTTCTTCCTGGTGTACCTGAGACTTGTCCACAAGTGCCGGACCGGGGTGACCCGGCACGGCACTCTGGATGCCCAGTACCCATCGGTCATCATCTGTGACCGACGGGACTACACCATACCTGTCGTATTCCCCCGCGGAATACGACATCTTGCCCGCACCTCCCTGGAGGCTGCAGGGAGCTGACCCTTGGTCATCAGTTGTTTGCTATAAATAGCATCCAACCATTCTATGAACCGTGGATCCAGTCCCACTGACTGGATCCGGGCCGCGGGCAAACTCCTCGTCCTGATCGACGCACGGGGCGCATCTTCATCGGCCGTGGCCGAAACCACAGACGGGTCAACCCTGGCTAGCCACGCCAGAGCATCTGACCAATCTACCTCCGATGAAGACACCCCAGCAAACACGTCACCCGTTGACGTGCTCACGGGTCTGCCAGCCACGGCCTCCCAGCAAGGAGCCACGGCTGACACGCCAGGCACTCCGGTACCACACGGTTCCGCCACCACCCCATGAAACACTCCGGTCCATGGGGTAGGTCCGCACGGAAAACCGTACGGACCCGTAGCAGTCGCGGAACCATAGCCGGACACGGGCGCCCACGGCACCCCACGTCCGACTGCCGGACCAGGCGAGATAGGTGAGTACCACGCCCGGCCCGGCACACCCGTTCCCGTGACGGCTGGTGCCAAACCAAGCCGCACGGAACCGCTGCACGGTAACAGATTTGCCTCAGCCACAGGCGGAGCCGCTGACCTGGCTTGCGCCAAACCAGACAAATGGAGGCCGGTTCCGTCTAGGACGGAATCAACCTCCATATTCTCCACCTGCGGCTTCACGGGCCGCAGCAACCTCTCCTCCTCAGCCTCCTCGTCTTCAGACTCCGAAGAGTCGTCACTAGACGAGTCAACCGTGGAACCGTCCTGGCGGACGGCTCCCACACCTGACGGACCGGCCACCGCTACTGGACCACCCGGAGGTGGCCGCAGAGAAACAGAAACCCGTCTGGCCGAAGCCAGACGGGACTGCCAGGGGGCCGTACGAGACGGCCCCCTCGGTAACCAGTCCAGAATCCTGTCCGAGGACAGGATCCGTACCAGGCATGGGGAGAAACTGCCCCCCAACCTTTGGTAGCAGGGATGACACCAGCGTGGTCAGAACGCTATGCAGAAAAACCCTGCAGAGCCGGACCAAACCACGCCAGCGGTGCCATCTCCGCCACCTCCAGCTGGGGACGTGGAGCACCCGCACCGGCCGAACCGGGCGCTCCACGATTTACTCTCGAACCGCCTGACCCCGCGTCAGACCCAGCCAAGTCCTTCTGGGCAAGGAACTTAACTTAACCATCGTTTCGACGGACCACACTGCACAAACATTACACCTATGATCTATATTACACAGGGCACACATAAAACAGACATGGTCCTTGAACATTACACGGACAAACTTATGGCAGTCGTCACATGATGGCGGGGCTGGCTTGGCCTATAAAATAAGCACAAACCTACAATAAACAAGCGGAACGAGACCGGGATGGAAGGCAGACAATTAATTTTCAAATATTTTGACTCATAAATTAACCGTAACCTCCCCGCACCCCACCCCGCCACGTTACAACAACGATCGCATTGATTATGACGACAAGTACGCGGCGGGCACAACACACCCATAATAGATCCTACAGGATGTGTAACGGCTCCAGGAATCATATCGCATAGCATTCAGGGTATATTTACTAATCAATATAAATTATACTCCTAACGAACGCAGCACGATATGTGAAGAAAACAACAAAATGTATAACAAAACTGCTGTCTCACACGGTAAAACCGCAGACCACACATCTACTCAAGAATTTTGAAACCACCGATCATTGCAAACCGATCGTGATCGCATGTAAACTTGATCATTCTAAAGTTTCCGGTACCATTTTTAGTACGCAGCACCCAGAATAAGATGCGCGAATTAATGACAAATTTTTCTTCACATAAACATCCGAGCGACCGGGTGTGACGTCACCCGCTCGGATTCTACGGAGAACGACGTCAGCCGATATTCGTGTTAGAAATACCGTAGCAAACACCTATTTTCATATCTGCCGATCGCCTGTTGGGGTTTAAAGAAGGCGATCGTCTGGCATATATCGTTGCTAGCACACGTCCCAGATTCTATGGGGTCAGAAATTGGAACATGCGACACAACGAAATTTAGAGACCTAAGTCTTTTAACTATGGATAATAAAGAACAATACAACCTGGTTGTCTTGGGCGGTATTCTCCATAGTCCTTAGTTAGTCCTTTCAGAACACACAAACTATCACTGATTAAAGACTTAGATTATTTTAAAACACTAAAATCCTTAATGCAAAAAGCATGTATTGCTCTTGTTGCTATGCAAACAAGAATGAGCTCTATGGTAAACGGGTACTCGGCAGTTGGGAGCCGAGTACCCGGTTCCCAGGAGTCGGTAAAGCTTTCTAAGTCTATAATCCTAGAGCCGCTGTCAGGGCCAGCTGTATATCAGAAGTAACAGAATGGTGAGTATTGATCGAAGGAGAATTAAATTTCCCTTTCTCTGAGATCTAACAATACTCACCATTCTGTTACTTCTGATATACAGCTGGCCCTGACAGCTGGCTCTAGGACTATAGACTTAGAAAGCTTTACCGACTCCTTGGAACCGGGTACTCGGCACCCAACTGCCGAGTACCCATCTACCATAGAGCTCATATTGTTTGCATAGCCACCAAACAAGATAAATCCATGGCTTGCCTCCGTGGCGCTGGGAGGCTGGGTCTGTAACAGAATGGTGAGTATTGTTAGATCTCGGAGAAAGGGAAATTTAGATTTCCTTCATTCTCCTTCGATCAATACTCACCATTCTGTTACTTCTGATATAAACCCCAGATTTGGTCAGTAACCTGGTGGGAAGGGGCAAGCCATAAATGCTACTTTTGCCCCTTGGAGAAAGAGTTAGACCTAAAAAACTTGACCAACGGAGACCAAAAAAGGACCGTCACATTAACGGAACCGAATCACATTCGCATCACTGCCCCCCCCCCCTTTTTTTCTCCTAAGAAAAGGAACAGAACTCACGAACATGCATCTCGCCTGAAAACACAAATATGCCAAGAGGGTTAACTGCTCTTTGCATATACACATGTATTAGCCTGGGAATGAGCATGAATATATAAGATGAATGAACATGATATATAGACATAATACAAAAAACTCTCACTAATGAATTACCTTATGATGATTGGACTTCAGACGTACCGCCTCCAACCATTCACTGATCCGGCCATCAGTGACACAATCTGGTTGTCATCCTCACGCTCGACCATGCCTGCTTTAGGTTCTTTTCTAACCGAAGTGAAAAAAGGGTCAAGAGCAGTGTGGTCACTTAACTATCGTCTCAAAACAGCTAAAGCGAGTGGATTGGCTGAGTCTGACACATCCCTCATATAGTAATCCGTAAATGAGGACTCACAGTGCCATTGTGCAACGGCCATGATGTCCTCTAACGGAACACCATGCGGTCGAGGCGGCTATCCCTCGAACATCGTGTGCCCTTACGCCCCGCACCTGGTGCCCAGTCACCATCTCATGAGTGGTCTGAATGCATTCGACTACGCAACGAGAGATAGTATCCATGGATGCGGCGCCATAAGGCTTCTTATGGCAGATCCACAGATGTCTATCGTTCGACCGTAACGAGTCAGTCCATTTCTTGTACTTAGTCAAAGCACGGACCGGGCACCAGACACTGGCATCACGATCAAACCTTGTTAGTTTTGGTATCATGATCGGTTTGCCGGGATATCTCAAAGATTGATTCTTTGACATAAACTCTGCTCTTGGCAGAAGACGCAGACCCTCTCCGGAGAGAATAAATCGGTCCCTCTCTGCCGAAAGCGCATGGATCTCACTGCGCCTTCTAGCTGAGGAAGCTGCCAATAGAAAGACCGCCTTTAGAGTCAAATGCTTTAAACAAGCCGACCGCAACGGTTCGAAAGGGTGCTTGGCCAGTACATTAAGCACTAAAGATAGACTCCAGGCTGGAATGACTACCGGTTGTCTCGGTCGGAGATTGCTCATTCCCTTTACCATCACATTTAACTGGGCCACCTCTGGACTATCCCTATTGGATAGACAAGGGATAACTGATGCCAAAGCTGACTTGTATCCAGCAATTGTGACGGGAGCTAGTCCTGAAAAGAACAGCTCACAGAGAAAGTCTGCTATTTGCTGAATAGTGGATTGAAAGGTATCAATACCCTTTTCTTCACACCAGTCTGCAAATCTGTTAACCTTGTTGTTATATGACTTGAAGGTTGACCTCCTTCTCGCAGCCGCGATGAAATCAGCAGCTTGTCGAGAAAAGCCTTCCGATGTGGAACGTTGTTTGATAACATCCACGCAGTCAATTTGAACATTTTGGGACGCTCGTGTAGGAAGCGTCCCTTGGCCTGGGAGATTATGTTAAGAATCTCGGGCAACTGCACTGGGTTTTCCACCAGCAGATCTAGCAGATCCGTGAACCATGCGCTGCTGGGTCAATACGGCGCTATTAGCAGGACCAGACACGGTTCCTCCCTGATCTTCACCAATACCTTCGGCAGAAGAATGGTGGGTGGGTATGCATAAGCGTGCATCCCCCTCCAGCTTATCGCATTTTCCCTTGTGGCGAACAAGTCCACGTTGGGTTTGCCCCAATGCTCGAAGATCCTTCGTAGAACTGGAGGGTTGAGGGACCATTCTGTTGGCAGAAGCATCCGCCAGAATGTTCAATCGCCCAGGAATGTGAGCTGCTTTCAAAACAACTGAGTAATTCCTGCACCATTGAATCAAGTGCCACACTTTGATACACAGTGTGGGTGACCTGGTCCCGCCTTGGCGATTTATGTATGATACTACCGTCGAATTGTCCGATCGTATCAATATCACCTTGCCCCTGACCATTGGAAGAAACTGTTCCAACGCCAGTTCCACTGCCATCATTTCCAACAGATTGATATGCAGCTGGCTCTCTTGGAGAGTCCATGTGCCCGAGACCTGGTGTTCTCCCAGGCAGGCCCCCCACCCCTCCAGCGATGCATCCGTGTACACGGACAGCTGCGGGTGGGGTAGGTGCAGCGAAACCCCTACTAGGAGATTCTGACGCTTTTTCCACCATACAACATGCGACACTATTGGCTCCAAAACTGGCACCAGTTTTGACAGGGGTTCTGTTCGCTGTTTCCACAGAGACATCAGATACAGCTGGATAGGTCTTCGCATTAGAGCAGCGTATGGGATCACCTGCTCCATGGAGACCATCATGCCCAGCATCTGAAGAAACCGCCTTACCTGAATGTGGTTTCCCACTCGAAAACTCTTGACGATGGCTAACAGAGACACCACTCTGGGCTCTGACGGGTAAACCCTGCCCTCCTCGAGATCGAATCGCATCCCCAAATAAACGAAATGTTGAGTGGGTGTCAACTCGGATTTCTCCTTGTTGACTATCCAGCCTAGATCTGAAAGTAACTTCAGAGTCAGAGCAGTATCCACGTTCAACCTGGCTGCCGAGTCTGCCTTGATCAGCCAATCGTCTATGTAGGTGTGTAGCGCCATGTTCTCTTTTCTGAGAAACGCTGTCACCGCAAGGACCACTCTTGTGAAAACCCTTGGAGCTGCCGACAGGCCAAACGGGAGAACAATAAACTCCCATACTTGATTCTGAAACGCAAATCTCAGAAACCTGTGACAACTCCTGTTCATTGGAATGTGGAAATATGCATCTTTCAGATCGATCGACACACACCACATTCCCTTCCTCAATCCTGCCATTACCGACCTCGGCGTTTCCATCTGGAACCGAGGCGTATGGATAAACCAATTTAATGGCCTGAGATTGAGTACAGGTTTCCATCCCCCTGTGCTCTTGGGGACAAGGAACATATTTGAATAGAAGCCTGGATGTTCTGGTTTGCTGGTTTTATTGCTCCCTTCAGAAGCAAACCTGACACTTCGTTTTCAATGGCTTCTAACTTGTCTGGTTCCCTTGGTACGGGTGTCCAGACAGGTGCCAAAGACAGATTCTGTGGCGGAAAGTCCCACAACTCTGGCATGTATCCCTGGGATAACCATCCCAGGACCAGACTGTCTGGTGTCACACCTCGCCAAGCCTCGATGAAACGCATGAGCCTTCCACCCACTATAGACGCCTCGACGCCTAACGGGGTTGTCCAGCTCGCGGTCTGCTCCCCCGCCCTCTCTTAATGAGAGAGAGAGAGAGAGAACCATTTTGGTCTTGGCTCGGCAGGTCTAACTGGCACCGCTGTTCCTGTCGCACAGGTGTGGTCCAGGTGGATACGAAGGGAGCTCTCGTACCCTCAGGTACGATCCGCTCCCTTCTTTCCGCCCTTTGAGGACTTAGCCTTCCCATTCCCGCCTCTAGGGCGATCAGGAGCAACATTGGGGAGGGTAGGGGCCTCCACAACCTTCCTGGCTTTCTTCGCCTGTGGTGGCTGAGAAAAGCCAGACGAAGCAGCAGCTGCACTAGGCTTAGCTTTCGCCTTGCCTTTATGCTTCTTCTGCTTCTTGGAATGTTGAACAGTCAACAGCTTCCCTACAGCCCCTAGTGCGTGTGCTTGCCGCACTAGCTCTAGCTGTAAGTTTACCGCCAACCGATTCTGCGCAATGCTAGCAGTGTCCTCTAGGATGGCCCGCACCTGGCCACCGAAGATGCTAGGACCTCTCAGGGGCGTCCCAAGAAGATGCTCCCTGACGGCCATAGCCGGACGCATATGGTCGAGAACCATTTGCCTCCTGGACTTAGTAACACGCGCCTGCACCCTTGCCAGTGCATCCATAGACAGCACCAGGCCGTCATTGACGCATGAAAGTGCCACAGGTGGCACAGGGTGGCCTGCCCCCCCCCACCCCGCTTCAGCCCACACCGACTGAAGAAGGCGATAAGAGTGGTTGACAGCACTCATAGCTGCCCTCACACCCTCATCACATAGGGACAGGACTTCCTCATGGTGTCCCTGGGATTTGTCCACCAGTGCTGCACCGGGGCCACCCGCTCCAGCACTCTGGACACCCAGAACCCATCGGCCATCCTCGGTAACCGATGGTACCACACCATACCTGTCGTATTCCCCCCATGGAATACGACACCTCGCCCGCACTGGCGGACGGCTCCCATGCCTGACGGACCGGCCACCGCTACTGGACCACCCGGAGGTGGCCGCAGAGAGACAGAACCCGTCAGGCCGGAGCCTGGTTATCATCGGCGGTATCCATATTATCCAAATATCCTTGCAGAAGAGCACTAGCTATCACAATCATAGTTTACACAAAGACTTAGACTTTTATTTCTCAATCTTTCCAACTGCTAAAAAGCATGTATTGCTCTTGTTGCTATGCAAACAAGAATGAGCTCTATTGTAGATGGGTACTCGGCAGTTGGGAGCCGAGTACCCGGTTCCAAGGAGTCGGTAAAGCTTTCTAAGTCTATAGTCCTAGAGCCAGCTGTCAGGGCCAGCTGTATATCAGAAGTAACAGAATGGTTAGTATTGATCGAAGGAGAAATCGATTCCCACAGCGGTTTCGGAGAAGATTTTTAAAGACATTTCCTAAAATCTGCCAAAATCCAAAATGGCCACCGGCCAAATTGGCCGATCGGCTCCATTTGAACAAACTTGGATCCCTATGCCCCAAGGATGCTTCCTGCCATATATACTTGAAATCGGCCTAGTGGGTCTTGAGAAGAAGTCGTTTAAAGGAAAAGTTGACGGACGGACGACGGATGGACACACGATGGACAGTCGCCACGGCATAAGCTCACTTGGCCTTTCAGGCAAGGTGAGCTAATAATAATGATGATGACGACAGTATTATTAATTAATTAAGTTATTGATTACCGTACTTTCTCGACTAAAGGCCGCCCTCGAATATAGGACGCTGTCCCAAATTTGACCAAAATCCGCCCAAAAAACTCTTGTATTCAAGTATAAGACGCTGTTAAATTTAGAAAAAACGTACCTTTAAAAAATCGAAAATTGGTATCAAAAATAACCATCAATCCGGTCATGTTTAATGCATGACTAAAAATTATCATGATGTTAGAGAAATTATTAAATAGGACCGCCTAAATATCGTGTATCTTCAATAAAGATTGTTTATTACATCAAAATCAATCTAATTTTGGCATAAAATGTCTCCTTGAAAACATCGAAATCGTGTGATAGAAACAGATTGTAATGGCTCTTTTGCGTTTGGAGGCGCTGTGTGATCTTATGCGCTAACGGGAGTTGGTTATCTGGCTCTTTTGTGATTGGAGGCGCTGTGTAATCTTATGCGCTAACGGGAGTTGGTTATCAAACAGGTACGGGAACATTCAGTTCCTATCGCGCAATAAACGAAATCAAGGATTTCTTTTTTCACGAGAGAGTTGATACTTACCTCCCTAATACTTTTGATATTGCTAAATATTGGCTTTCACTCAATAAACACTCAGATTAAAACAGTTAGGTGCCCCTACTGGGCAGGGAGTCAGAGCGTAGTCTGGCGGATGCCAGCCCCACCACCGCGCATGCGCAGACTAGCACTTCCTCTGACTAATTTATTGGCTGATACACATGCAACTATAAAGAGCCTGAAGACCGAGCCTCTGTGGGGTGGAGAGGCCGGGTCCGTATCTAGGGAGGTAAGTATCAACTCTCTCGTGAAAAAAGAAATCCTTGATTTCGTTTATTTCACATCAAGAGTATACTTACCTCCCTAATACTTTTGATATTGCCAGAATTCGACAGTGAATTCGGCGGGAGGGAGGCGAGGTCAAAAGACCAGCTCATCCCTATACGCTTTTCTGCGTTTAAGGCACTTAAACTTCTGAAACTGTATGAAAAAACAGTCAGGATTTGACTAACCATCGGATAACAGCCCCGATGTATGAGAGATGACCGAATGTCATATGCGCTCCCCCCCCCTCCTTCCTGGGAGGAAGAGTCGAATGACCTCAATGTCCTATACGCTCTCTACGTACAAGTGCCATGTACTACAGGACAGAGACGAAAAAACTCCATTTTCGTATACTCTCAACAATGAACCACATAAATACACAAAACCATCATCATATTAATAACGGGTAACGTGACAAGACAATCAACAATGGACAACACATACACAAGACTGACCTTGTTGAAATGGCTGCTGACATCCTCTTCCCATTGGTGAAGAACGATGCAGTCCCAAATTAGTGGTTGTTTCCATAAATTAATTGTGAAATATATAAGCAATGAGGAAACCCCATCAAAAATATATGCCTAGTTATTTTTTCCAAAATCGACAAGGCGAGAGGATTAGAGGTGTCACGGAGATAATGGTCTGTAAAACTTGACTCACAGTGCCACTGACATAATATCATCCACAGGGACCCCATTAAATAGGGCAGTGGATGTCACTACGCCGCGGACACTGTGAGCCTTGGCCACGTCAACCTGCTTCCCGGTGGCGGATTTATGGCAAAACTGAATGCATTCTACAATCCACCTGGAAATGGTGTCCTTAGAAGCCCTGCCATGGGGTTCAATATAAGACAACCATAACGCTGACTGGTCGGTGCGCCACTCCGCCGTACGTTGTTTGTACCGGCGAAGCGCCCGGACGGGACACCATGCTTTAGAATTAGGATCATATCTAGTTAAAGCAGGCAAAACAATAGGTTGACCTGGATATTTCAACGACTGATTTTTAGCCAAGAAATTAATCCTAGGTAGCAGCTTAAGGCCTTCCCCTGAAACCACAAAACGGTCATCCTCGGCTGATAAGGCATGAATTTCACTCCTACGCCTAGCCGAGGCCGCAGCAATTAAAAACACAGTCTTCAGTGTTAATAGTTTCATAGAAATGGAACTAAGTGGTTCAAACGGCTTATCACCTAGTACTTGAAGCACTAGCGATAAACTCCAAGACGGAATCACAGGTGGATTCCTTGGTCTTAGATTGCCCATGCCTTTAATTAATACATTTAATGTATTTACTTCATCACTTCCCCTCTTAGCCAAGCAAGGAATAACAGACATTAAAGCTGACTTATAACCAGCAATAGAGTTAGGCTTGAGGCTATAGGCATCATAGGTGACAGAGGAAATCAGCTACTACCTGAATAGATGAATCCATTGGATCAATACATCTTTTTGAGCACCATTCTGCAAATCTGTTGATACATGGCTGCTTGCTCAGAAAAGCCCTCCTTAATTCTAGATTCCTTGACAACATCCACGCAGTCAATCTGAACATTGACGGATTGTTGTGAAGGACCTTGCCCTGGAAGATAATATCGTCCATCAGAGGCAGAGGAACCGGATTGCAGACCAGAAGGTCCAGCAGATCCGTATACCATGATCGGCTTGGCCAATCCGGGGCGATCAGAAGCACTTGGCATTCCTCTTGTCTGATTTTCTGAAGAATTTTTGGAATCAGGATTGCTGGAGGGAATGCGTATGCATACATTCTCCCCCAGCTGATAGCTAACGCATCTGTTGCGAAAGCGCTTGGATCCGGAATCGGAGAGACGTACGTCGTCATCTTCGCATTCTTCTTCGTTGCGAACAAATCGATGTTGGGCTTCCCCCAATGGTCGAACAGACGATCCGCCACACATTGATTTAGTTGCCATTCCGTGGGTAAAACACTCATCCTTCGGCTCAATGAGTCTGCTAGCAGATTTAACCTTCCCGGAATATGAACTGCTTTCAAGGTAATCTGGTGATCCAGGCACCAACAAAGCAGTCTCCATGTCATCATACAGAGACTGGGCGACTTCGTTCCGCCCTGGCGGTTTATGTAAGTCACAACTGTTGAGTTGTCTGAACGAATAAGAACAATCTTGCCCTGAACTTTCTGTAAGAAATGTTCCAGGCCCAGGACTACTGCTCTTAGCTCCAGTAGATTTATATGTTCCTTTGACTGTTCCAGATTCCAAAGCCCTGATATCGTGAACTCTTCCAGGCAAGCTCCCCAGCCCTCCATCGATGCATCTGTATACACAGTCACCTGAGGGTGGGGAGGGGTTAGCATAACCCCCACCAAGAGATTCTCTGTGTCCAACCACCATTGCAGGTGATGAATCAGAGGCGCCAACACTGACACATTCGAGTCCAGCGAACCTGTACTCTGGGTCCATTGTGTCATGAGAAATAACTGGATCGGCCGCCTGCGTAAGGCGGCCTGAGGAATGACTGGTTCCAATGAAACCATCAACCCCAGCATTCTCAAGTAAACCTGTGCCAGGACATGACGACTGTCGCACACTGACTGAATTAATGAGATGAGTTTCTGAACTCTCTCCTGAGTAGGATAAACATATCCTGTCTCTAGATCGAAGAACATCCCCAGGTAGACAAACTTCTGGGATGGAGTCAGCTCTGATTTTGGGAAATTGATCATCCAGCCTAAGTCTGTGAGAGTTTTCAAAACAATCTCCAGACTGGCCGATAAACTTTCCCGGGTGTGTGCTTTCAACAGCCAGTCGTCTATGTACGTGTGGACTGCTATGCTTCTCCTGCGGAGGTATGCGGTGATCGCAAGAACCACACGGGTGAAAACCCGAGGAGCCGTGGAAATTCCGAAGGGTAGCACCCTGAATTCCCACTGTCTGCCCTGGAATGCAAATCTCAGGAAGCGACGGAAACTCCTGTGTACGGGGATGTGGAAATAAGCGTCCTTCAAATCTATCGACGCTGTCCACATTCCCCTCTCTAACCCCGCCAACACCGAGCGCATAGTCTCCATCTTGAAACTGGGCGTCTCTATGAACTTGTTCAATGGCTTGAGGTTGAGAATTGGTCTCCATCCTCCGGTGTTCTTTGTTACTAAGAACAGGGTTGAATAGAAGCCCGGACACCTCTGTGCCGGCTGAATAGCTCCTTTTTGTATGAGGGAATTTATTTCCTCCTCGATACACAACCTTTGATCTGGATCTCTCGGATTTGGAGTCCAGATCGGCACTAGAGACAGTCACGATGGCGGGCCTGTCATCCAATCGGGATGATACCCGACTGAAAGCCATCGCAAGACTAAACGGTCCTGAGTTAACCGTTCCCACTCTTGCATGTGGTCGGCTAGCCAGCCTCCCACCGGTCCACCTAGGGATAGAGGTGGACATAAGGAGTGCAAGAGCGGCACTGTCTCCTTTGCCAGAAACACCGGCGTGGTTCTCACCGCGGTAACCGTCCCATCAGGACCGATAACCACGCCCAGATCCTCGCACGCCCCGCCCCGCCCCGCGCGCACCTCGGTGCGCGGGCGGCTGCCTGGCTGACGGCGCCTGAGGAACCTGCGCCCCTCTCGCTGCTGGCCGAATCGCACGCGGCCGAGGCCGACGCTGCGACGGTGGCTGGCCTCTGACTTGGCCAGCACCACCTCGAGCCTGCAGGGGACGATACGCAGGGGGCGCGGCGCGAACGTTAGCACGACGCAGCACCTCAAACTGCTCGCGCAGCGCCCTCTGGTTATTCACCAGGGTGACCGTCTCCTGGAGGTGTCGACATCCCTCACCTCCAAAAAGACCAGGACCCGTCATAGGCGTACGCAGTAGCCTATTGTACAGGTCCTGAGACGGGCACAGATTGTCCAGGGCAAACGTGCGTCTTGCCCGGACACTCCTGGTCACCGCCCGAGTCATACAGTCCAGCGCCAGGTTAATACCATCCTGGATGGCTCGCTGGACCGTGACCGGACTTGGCTGGCGCGATGCGGATGCCGTTACTACCCCCTGTAACAGCTGGGAGACGTGGGACAGAGCGGCAATCGAAGCCCTCCCACTCTCCTCCGCATCACGCAACGCGGTATTCGCCGAACGCAACGCGTTCGAGCACAAGACCCCCGTGTCAGAACGGGAGCCTGGCCGCGCATCCTCACCCAAAGCCACGCGGTCATCCACGCTGGGCTTGGGTACCACACCGTACCGCTGGTAATCCAGGGGCACGATGCGACAACGCCTGGCCACCTCGCGAGGGGCCTTCGCGAGACGTCCACTCGACTTAATGGACGACTCCGCCGCCTCGAACATGTCAACGACATGCTCCGCCAGCGGCAGAGAAGGCATAGCGTTAGCAGTCGGCTTCCCCCGCTAACCATGGCCTGTGGTCATGCTGGCTAGCCGACTGCTCCACGGGCAGATCAGGCCTAACGCTCACCAACCACTGGCAAGCGTCAGACCAATCCTCCTCCGTGGCTAACTGCGAGCGCTCTACAAGACGGGGGCCTTCGTCTTCCTCCTGAGCGCAAGCAGCAGAGCTTGACGGCGGGTACGCTGATACACCTGGCAAGCCAGGGAAAACATGCGGGCCTGACAGCACCGGCATGACAATATCACTGGTTTGACCAGGAGCAGGCGCCGTGGTAGAGCGCGGGGCACATACCGCCCCACCACGGGCCCGGCCAGCACCAGCAACACCCTCGGCAAGCCGAGGTATGCGGTACCGCTGGCCATCAGCAGCGCCCTGGGCCACCACCTGAGCCGCGGACTCTACTCCAGGGTGAGTAAAACCGTGGAAGAAGCCGCCCGTATTCCCCGCGAGGGGTGCACAAACGTCTTCATCCATGTCCACGTCGTCAGACGGCGACCCTAGCAGGTAATCCTCATCACCCTGGTCAGAAAGATTAGACCCCGGGTCAGCAAAGAGAGCTAACCCGGGCTGACCAGGAACGGTGCCATAGGAGGTACTGGCCACCGCGGCGTGCGGATACCCCTGGACTGATAAGCAGCCCGCGGGTTCCAGCGACAACCGTCCACGGTCCCCTATCGGCGCGGCAATAAGCCTGCTGCCAGGGTCGTGGAACGCCCCCTCTAATGGGGCCACCTCTGAATCGTCGAACAACGGAAGCGGTCTAAGGAAAACCGATCCAGAGGCGGGGATTACCTGCTCCGAAGCCGATGATGAGGACAGTAAAGGATTTGGTCCAGGAAGCATGCCACGAAGCAACCCTGGAACCAAATCCTTTATTGTCCTCTTCATCTCTCCCAACATCTCGGTCCGGAAGGCCTCCATATCCACCGCGGACGAGGCCTTCCCCTTACCCTTCCTACTTACAACCTCTCGTTTCCGCTTCTTCTTCTTCTCCTCCTCTACCACCTTGTCCGTCGCCTGCAAGCACAAGAATTCGGACATTAACTCGCCCCCCCAGTGCTTACATATCTCACAATTACCCGATGGACCACAAGGGCTACATTGATAGCAAAGATGAGGCAAGAACTTATCATGCAGAAATCGTCCACAGGACGCGCAACCCGGTCCCTGAAACAGGGCAAAGGACAAGGAGTATGAGCAAACTAGTTAAGCTTAGACACTCAAACCAACTCAAAGAGAAGGAAAACGATCATAAAGATCAATATACATCAGAAACCAGCATTGCAACTTAAATTGCTGATAAATACATAGCCAGGCTGATTATGACGTCATTAATCCCGTGACAGGAAAAAATCGATCCCAACAAAACATCCAAGTGCAAGGACGAATTGTATGCTGAATGGATACGTCGACTACACAACCATCAGATACATATAGATAACTCTTTTCTGGCAAAAATGTTAATTATCTCCCTTTGCTTACTATAATTAACATCACCACATTATCAATAACTAGATACCTGACACCTTGTATAGACAAACCATCCAATGTGACGAACCGGAGTACTCCACCACCTGCACGCCTCTTAACTCTCTCTCCACCTCATGGGGAAGGAATTGGATCAAGAGGGCAAAGCGAGAAGACCTTTATACTAGGCCTCCAACTCACTGGACATAAATCATTTGGTTAGATAACCTAACAGTGTTAGTAGGAAATGGAACCATGGTGGAGAGAAAACTAACTCTCTGCTGCTGTGATGCCACCACCTAGCGTCATACAGACCTGTGGACATAAACAGAAAGAGAAATTAGCCTTAGGTAGCACCGAGTTGACATAAACCAACTAACCAAGGCGCTTATCACGGTAAACGCGAGTCCCGGAAACACAACACACCGGGCAAAAAAACTCGCTAATTTTACTAGAAGT